>JAWWLV010000121.1:109220467-109289391 GCA_035041135.1 Platyrinchus mystaceus | reverse complement strand
CATCCTGTGCCCCCACCGACCCTGTGGGACCGAACCGTCCTGTGCCCCCACAGCCCCTGCGCCCTCAAACGCCCTGTGTTCCCACAGCCCATGTGGGAACAAACCATCCTGTGCCCCCAAAACATTCTGTGCCCTCAAACCATCCTGTACCCCCAAGCCACCCTGTTCCCCAATAGCCCCTGTGACCCCAAACCCCCTGTGTCTCCAAGTCATCCTGTGCCCCCCACAGCCCATGTCCCCAAACAATCCTGTGCCCTGACTGCCCCCTGTGCCCTTAAACCATCCTGTAGCCTCACAGCCCTGCACCCCCACAGCCCCTGTGCGCACAAACTATCCTGTGCCCCCACAGACTCCTGTGTCCCCACACCCCTGTGCCCCTGAACCATCCTGTGCCCCTACATCCCCTGTGGACCCCAACCATCCTGTGTCCCCGAACCATCCTGTGCCCCCAGAGCCCCCGTGTCCCTAAAACCCTGTGCCCCCAGAGCCCCCTGTGCCCTCAAATCCCCTGTGTCCCCACACTCTCCTGTGCCCTCTCAGCCCTTGTGCCCTCAGGCGCTCCTGTGTCCCCCACCTGTGTCTACCCAATCCATGGGACAGCAGTGGTTTCTGTTTCCTTGGTGGTTTTGGTTGGGTGGAGCTCAGCTGTTCCATGGCTGCGAGCACAGACAAATTGCAGCAGGATGGGTGTTCAGCACCAGGAAATCTTGGGGTGGCATTTTTGTTTGTTTTGCTTTTCTTGTTCTCCAATATCAGATAGATATACAGAAGAATTTTTTTTACAACAAGGGTGGTGAGGTGTTGGCACAGGCTGCCCAGAGAAGCTGTGGATGCCTCATCCCTGGAAGTGTTCAAGGCCAGGTTGGATGGGGCTCTGAGCAGCCTGGTCTAGTGGAAGGTGTCTCTGCCCGTGGCAGGGGGGTTGGAACTGGGTGGCCTTTAAATGTCCCTCCCAACCCAAACCGTTCTATGACTCTACGAACATGCAGCACATTCCCTGTGCTGGAGGAGTGCAACGGGGAGCAGACATCCCTCCATGGAGAAGGATTAGCTGGATGCTGAGGGGGGCCCCAGCACAAACAGTGCTTTCACAGCCCATCCTGCAGCATCTGAGCAGGGTGCTGGTCAGTGCCCATTGATAGCTGTGGCAAGTGATGGAAACAGGTCCAGGGCTATCCAAGAAGTCAGGAGGAACAGGAGATGGGGCCAGAGTTGCAACATAAGTCCAAGGTCCTTACAGAGATGAGGCTTCAGGGTTGTTCCAAAATCCAAGCAGGAGACCAGAGCATCCCCAGGTATGGCTAATCAGGGCCTTCAAGGTTTGCTGGTTGTCTACTGAGGGAAACACTTAAACAGCTGATTTCCAGAGCATGCAGAAATCCTACTGACCAACAGTCACCTTCTGGACATATCCTGAAGGCAGTTGAACCAAGGGAGAGTTTCAGTGCCGTGCCAAAGTAAGCAGCACAGAACCTATAAAAATCCATCCTAAAAAGGGGGAAAAAAAGAAAAAAGGAAAATAAAAGATGATATTCTTCCTCTACAGGAATGTGGGTTTCATCCAAGCCCTTTGAAAGCCCACAAGAAGCCCCACTCTGGTTTGAGGGAGGTTTCAATCCAGCTAGAAGGCTTCTCTCCCAGGCAAAATGGACTTTTTCTCCCCATACTTTCTCTCCATACTTTCTCCATCTCTAATTCTGGAACGGGAGCTGAAAGGGAGTAATGACCCTTGGGAGCCTGGGAATGAGTCTGGAGAAGAGCTTCCCTCCCAGAGCTGGGGTGGCAGTGGCAGGACTGCTGTTCCCAGGAGGGGAGAAGACTGACCATGTCACATGTGCAGGGAGAAGATGTTCCTCCACAGCTGGCTGTGCTGCTGTACTAGTGCTGCAGAGCCCTGTTTTGGGTTTTGCCTTCCCTTGGGGCCCCCAAACCCGGGAACAACGTGCTCTTCTCAGGAGGTCAATGAAGGGGACCTTCATCCCAAATAGAGGTCACAGTGCAAACCAAGACACAGTAAGGTTGTTCAGAAGAAATGGGATGCCCATCACCGCTTTTAATTTAAAATAAATTGGGCAAATAATAGGCAATAACACAACTGAGTTAACACCAGGCTGGTGGATGTTGGAGGGGATTTTAAGTTTAAAAGTGTGTAGCTCACTGATGAAATACAGGGCAATTCTCGGTGCGGAGCTAACCGGGCTAGTTGTGTCCAGGTTAGAAGAGGGTTTCAAATGCCCTGGCAGCACAAACCCACCCTGGATCCACCAGCAGTGTGAAAGGTAGCGTTCAGATCTTATTAGGGAAAAACAGAAAAATAATCATCTGGAGGACGTAGTGACTCAGGGGATTGGCAATAAGATCATGTTACTGCTGTGGAATGGATTCCAATTAGTTACATCCGCTTTTAATTATTATTATTTATACAGAACCTAAAGGCAGTCCACAGATTATCCAAAAATGTGCGGGCTGATCTGTAAATCCCCCATTGCTCCCCCCCTTACAGCCCTTGTAATGACAAACCCCAGTCACGCTGCCTAGACTGGTTCATACTGGCTGAGACATAAATTGTTTATTAACAACCGACTTGCTGCTTCTCCACTTTTGTCAGTCTTCAAAAGGAAAATAGGGAAGCGGGTGACTGCGTTCGGAGTTTCGTGTTAAGTGTTTTTGGTGGCAGCAGTGGCTCAAGAAGTTCCTCATTGCCTCTCTGCATGTGGTTCCTTTTCCCTCTTGAGCCACCCTGTGAGTCATGCAAATACACCCAGGTCACAGAACTGCTAACTATGAAAAACAAGAAGAAGGATTTTTTTTTTAGTCAGAGTTGGTGAACCTCACTGCTCATGTTGACCAGAGACTTAATGTCTTCGCTTAGTGGTCTTTGCTGAGATGGTGATGGGAATCTGAATGAGTAATGGAAAGACATCCACTGACCTGGTTTGCCACCAGAAATCATCTTCTCTCCAATGGCGAGCTTTCTCCTCTTGCAAGGAGAAACCAGTGGTCCTAGTCAGTCATCTGAGGCTGATTAAAGCACGTTCATGAAGTTGAAGGAATTGTTTGAACAAATGAAGGTTTTTGGGAAATATTAAAGAATACTCTACAGAACCATGGGATCATAGAATCGTTTGGGTTGGAAGGGACTTTAAAGGTTATCTAGTTCTAAACCCCTTGAAATAGGCAGGAACACCTTTCATTAGACTATGTTGCTCAAAGCCCCATCCAACCTGTCCTTGAACACTTCCAGGGATTTGGCCCCATCACTTTCTTCATCCTGTAGAAACCAGGAGCATTCTGGAAAGCAATTTCTCATCACTTATTTGCAATAAAAGAAGGCAGACTAATGGGGCAGACATCATTTACTTCCAGAATTTCTCATTCTCTGCACATGGACCATCGCTTGTACATCTCCTATTGAAACAGAACATTTCTATGTCCTGTAGTTTTTATGGGAAAGTAGCTGCTGCTTGGGAAAATTCACAGCACCTACTCATATAGAAACCACGATTATAACTTGCATTAACATAAAGTGGGAAGTTAAATCAACAAAGCCCATAGACTTCCCTGGGTGAGGGAAACAAGAGTTTGGGTGGGCGTTCTCACCCGTTTTTGCCCTCCTTATGATCTCCAGGAAATTGGAAACGGAAATGTCTACCAAGAGCAGATGTTCCCAGAAGGAATATATATATATACACACACATATATATAAACTCAGTGGTTTCAAGCCAGGTGTGTTATCACTGATGGATTTCCTGCCTCAGTACTCCTCAGTACTGACAGGGACAGGAGCCAGGGAGCCAGGGGTGGCAGCTAGGAAGTGAAGTGGGGCTCTGTTGGATGCAGGTTTGATTGCCATCACTCCTGAGCTGATCTCCCTCTTCTGGAAAAGGTAGATACACAGCTGGAGAGCCTGTTTTCCCAAAGGACCTTAAGAAAGGAGAAGCTGAGCAGCTGATGGCTAGGCTGAGTACATGAACACCACCTTAGCCCTGTGCCCAGGGAAAGGGCTGTGGGATAACCAGCAAATGGGGAGGTGAGGCTGCAGCTGAAGCACAGCTGGTCCTGTATCTTCACCCCTGGTAAGAGAGGGGCAACAGTGAGGGCATCTCAAATAATTTCCAGGTCAGTGGCCTACTTCAAAGAATTTTTCTTCCTGCCCCCCAGGCAGTACAGCAATGGAAGTTCTGTAACGCAGAACGGTTTATCTCCATCTGAAAGCCACAGCTGCCTGCACGCCCAGCCCAGGGCATGTGGAGCAAGCCCAGCAGTCACACCCGCACATTTCCAAGGAAAAATAATGGATGCATATAAAGCTAATGCTTCTTGTTTTGGGGGTTTATCCCTTTGATTATATGGAGTCTTATTCTGCAGGAGGTTCTTTGGCTCAGCTGGGGAGTGAGGTCCAGATATTGAAACCTGGACGCTCATCTCAACCTCGCCAAAAGCACTGTGACTCTGGGCACACAATGCAGTGCCCTCGTTCACCTTCCTACTCCCTTCCTCATTCCCTTCCTTTTTCTTCATACAAGTGCTCTGGGTCTGAGGCTTGAACAGTGCCTAATAAAGCTGAGCCTTGCTCTCAGCCATGGTTTCTTGATGGTCATGAAGCTGGAAATAAAAAATGATGAAGATGATTTTTATGTGTGTATCTGAAACTTGAGAAACTGAAGCAGCAAATTAAATGGTATAGCTATGATCAGAGCATTGGCAGCAGAGCCAAGAGCTTCATGGTAAGCAAAGGATCACGTGTTGCCTTGCTCCTCTGAGCATGACCTTAGTGGCACTGGGAAGTGACAAGGGCAATGGTGGGGTTGAGGTGGAACGGAGACCTCAGAGAGCACTGCAAAGCTCAGTATGAGTTTCCCAAAGCCAATTGCTTCCCTGGAAGAGTTGTGCTCTCTTGTAAGTTCAACATCAAATATAGACACCAAACAACCCCCCCTGCAAATCTGTAACTCATGTCAGCTGTGGACGCAAGATCCCTCCTGTATCAGATTACCCAGCACACGTGCTATGCCAGCTTTATGCCTTGTGTCACCTGCAGGACTGTCAGAGTAGTACGAGCAGCCACTGCCTAATCCAGCCTAAATCCTCCTGATACGATGATCCAGCATATAACTCTTACCACCCCTGGGTAGCTTGTTTGGAGCCCCTGGAAAATGTCACTTCCCAACTGACCGTGCTCAGCATGCCAGCTGCACCCAGCAGGGCGGAGCTCATTGCTGAGTGATCACAGATAACCTTAGTCATAGCTTAAGGTCTCTTCCCATCCCCTTAATATAAGGGGGGGCTCCATGGCTCTGTTGCTCCTGGGCACAAAGGGCATAACTCCGTATCAAATATGCATCAAATATGATGTACAGTGCAGGGCCAGCAGATCCCCTGTAAGCAACCCAGGTAATGGTGTTCATGGAGGGAGGATTTTCAGGGTGAGAAGTAGCTCACAGGGGCTCTGCTGGCCCTGCACTGTACATCATATTTGATGTACATTTGGTACAGAGTTATTCAGGGCAGTTGAAGAAAACATAGTGCCTGACCAGGCAACACAGGCACACATAACTCTCAGTGTCCTTGAGGAGGGGCAAGAACTGCCTCCACGTGGGTTAGTGCCACCCAGGAATGAGGTTCCAGAGCCTTTCAGAGGCTCCCACGGGTATCAGGTCACAGCACAGCAGTGGGCGAGGAAGCCAAACAAGCCTCCTCTGCGTCAGTGAGGACTGTGAGGGATACGGAGGAGCCCCTGGATGGGGAGGGCTCAGCAGGAGAATGGCAGTGGGAACATAAGGCTGAAGTCAGAGATGACACAGAGAAAACCAACAGGGGAATTAGTAACATATCACTCACAGCAGATGTAGGTGACAGAGCCTGGGAACATGCCGAGTCTCTGAATCACCAGGATTTTGCAACCTCAGACCTGGCAGTGCTGGGTGTTCCCCGCCGCATCAGCCGAGTGCTGCTGGGCAGCCTTTCCGCTGGAGCGGTCGGAAGTGTGCACGGAGCACCCTGCTGTGGCTGTAGGCAGCTGCCTGGGGCCCAGGCAGTGACTGGATGTCCTCAGCACCACAGGGAGAAGGGCAAAGTGACTTGGAGGTAGCAAAGTATAGCACTTCTGTAGGCTCCTGCAGTCCAGCACAACCATTTAAAAGCCTCACCCAAGTTTGGCTGATTTAAATCACTCCAGGCTATTTAATCATCACATCAGCAGACCCAGCTTAAAGACTAATTTATAGACTTTAGATTGGTTAGAGTAACTCTGTAAGCTGGTTATGCCGTGATAAGCTTTCAGTGGAGATGAAGACCCAGGGAGCAAGACTTCCAGCACAAGGGAGCTCCAGCCTTGTGTTGTACACCAGTTTAGGAGGCAAGAGGAATCTGCAGGAAACTCCCTGCAGTCTGGCACTCTCCTGCCTTCACACATTTTAACTGAGTGCAAATCCTACTCCAGGAAACCGAAAATTAGCGCCAGTGCTAAATGACTTTGGAAGAGAAGATCTTTAGTGGGAATTATTGCTGGAGAGAATAACACAGCTGGATGTGTAAACCAGTGGAGAGGTCATGGACCAGCTCATGGGAGAGACATGTCCCTCCCATCTCACCAGCCTCCAGGTCTTCCCTATAGACTGGGAAATTTCTCTGTTCCCTTGGCAGCTTTTCAGACCCTCTCCTGTGATGCTTTCCACTGTTTGCCACCACGGTTATACTCCAGATGGATAAGAGGGAGAAGAGAGGATAAGTCCCACTTTCTGAGCTCAAATCACTTTCAGCCATGACTTAAACACATTAGCTTGAACCAGCCTAAGAGCTTGCCAACATGGAGGTCTCATTCTTGTCTTTTCTCCTGCAGATCCGGGCCACCAGCCCGTCCTCCTTTCTATCTTAGCCTTTGCACTGGATAACTCAGCGCTGACTTAGCAGAAACCTGTTCCCTTTTTTCACTCAGTTATTTTTGTGCCAGATTCGTAGTTTGGGTGCATGGGGGCTGCGCAGCACTAAAGCTGATGCAAGGGAGCCAATAGGGTGGGGGTGGAGGATGGTCTCAGGCAGCCTGTGGATGAAGGATACTCGCTGTGGGTATGACTGCTGCATCAGAGCTGATTCAAGGTCATATGGGATCAGAGGAGAAATGGAGATGGTCATTTGGGACTACAATGATAACTGTGGTTAAAGGCCTGAGACTGAGGGAACTGGGCAAGCTGCTGGAGTTTCTATGGAGCAAGTTGTCCTTGAAAATGAGCCAGGTCACAGCCCTCAAAGCTCTATATGCTGCATCTGGGGCAATTCTGTAATAAATACTGCCTTCCTGGCAGCAGGAAGGGAACAATTAAGGAACCCTTAATTTCTAAGGGTCTTCAAAACACATCACTAATTTCCAGCCAGAAACCTGGGAAAATTTAGCCAAACCAGCTTGGATACTCTAGGGACTCTCCTGCCCTGTGAGCCTTCCCCCACCATTCTGCCTCTGCTCTCCTTCCCTCACCCCATGCCGCAGCCATCCTTCCCCAGCTTCCCTTCCCAGCTATCCTTCCCCACTTGTGAACAAAGGAACTTATCAAAACAAGCTTCGCTGAAAGGACGGGAGGCAAGGGAAACAGGAAAGCAGATAATATAACAACAAACAACCACCCCGTCCAAAGTACACAGATAAGCCTTCATCTCTCCCTTTCTCTTTGCATTTCCTTGGCCCCTAGGAAAACTGGCTACTGTCTCCATGCCTCAGTCTTCCACTATGTCAGTCCACTGATCTCAAACTGCAGGCTATTAATTTCTCCCAGGAATCAGATATCCATCCTCCCATCCATCCATCCATCCACCCATCCACCCATCCATCCACCCATCCACACCCATTAGCCACTACTCATCATTAGCTGTTCAGTGATGCCCTTAGCAAGAGCCCCATATTGCTGTCCCTCAGAATAAGACTTACTAAACAGAGTCAAAACCCAAGGGCAGCCCATTTTTTATGGGCACAATTTCTGATATGGGTTGTGCTGAGCTAAAGTCTCAAGGTCATGAAGTGAGAGGAATTTTACCCAGGAACTTGCAGACCTCCAGTTTCCATCTCTGGGCTCATGTTGTGCTCAAGAAGGAGTGGAAGAGGTGTGACTTGGAATCACAGAATCACTTAGGTTGGAAAAGATCTCTGAGATCACCAAGTCCAACCTTAGACCAATCATCACCTTGGCAACTAGACACTTCCAGTCTTTCCTTAAATACCTCCAGGAATGGTGACTCCATCGCCTCCCTAGGCGGCCTGTTCCAATGCTTAACAACCCTTTCCATGAAGAAATTCCTCCTCCCCTGGAACAGCTTGAGGCCATGTCCTGTTGCTAGTTGCCTGGGAGAAGATGCTGACCCTCTCCTTTCAGGTAGCTGTTGAGGATGGATCAGGATTGGGAGCATAGGGAGGTGCACTCTGGCTGCATTGCCTGCTGAGTGCCGTGGTGCCAGACAAGGACAAGCTGTTCCCTGGCTCATTATTGTTACCAGATGAGTGGGGGACTTTTACGATCGCTGGGTTTGGATAACGAAATGCTGACTGTGACAGAGGAAAGAGCGCTGCACTTCTCATCCCTCCTGCGCCCCACGCTCGGCACACAGCCCCCTGCCCTCCTGCAAGGCTTTGTTCCTGGGGGTGACGTGCAGCAGCCGGGATGTGACTGTGGGTCCCACCCCCCCACGACGCCCTGCTCTGTCTGGGGTTATTGTGCGATGCCCAGAACAATATGTTGTGGTTAGGGATGCCTGGGAGAGCGCCGGGAGGCTCCCTGCTCCCCCTCTCTCTGCTAGTGCTGGGGGAAGGCAGCTTTTGGCCATCTGGTAGCTGTGGGTTTGGTGGAGGTCCCCCAGCAAGGGAGAAGATGCAGTCACCAGTCCTGTTCCTAGAGAGGAAAGGCAGTGTTTGGCACTGCTGAGCCACAGATACACTGTGTGTCTTGGGCACAGGATGGCCTTGGGCACTGTAGGATGACAGGATAGCTCATGTGGGAAGGGACTGCAGGAGGTCTCCAGCCTAACCTCTTCATCATGCGGGGCCAACTCTGGGGTCAGACCAGGTTGCTCAGCGCTTTACGCAGCTGGGTCTTGGAAACCTCTGAGGTTGGAGGCAGCACAGCTTTTCTGGGCATCCTGTATCAGTGCTGAACTGTCCTCCTCATAATGGGAACACTTCCACATATCCAGTCTGAACCTCCCTCGTTTCAGCTTACATCTGGTGTCTTTGTGTTCCATTTATGTACCTCTGTGTTTGTTCAGCCTGAAGAAGAGCAGACTGAGGGAAAACCTCATAGCTGTCTATAGCTTCCTCACAAGCAAAAGTGGAGGGACAGGCACTGATCCCTTCTCTCTGGTGACCAGGACCCAAGGCAATGGCATGAAGCTATGTCAGGGGAGGCTAAGTTTGGGTATTAGGAAAAGGTTCTTCACCCAGAGGGTGGTTGGGCACTGGAACAGGCTCCCTGGGGACGTGGTCACAGCACCAAGCCTGATGGAGTTCAAGAAGTGTTTGGACAATGTTCTCAGGCGCATGGTGGGATTGTTGGGGCTGTCTTGTGCGGGGCCAAGAGTTGGACTCGATCATCTTTGTGAGTCCCTTCCAACACAGGATATTCTGTGATTCTATGATCATCTTCATAACCCTCCTAGCAGGTATTGGAGGTCACTCTCAGATCCCCACCAGAGCTCTCTCTCCTCCGGCCCTGCACCCTCAGCCTCCTCCCCCAGGCTGTGTGCTCCCATGCCCTGATCATCTTGATGGCCTTGCTCTGGACTCACTCCCATGTGCCCCTACCTCTCATGTATCGGAGGCTGTTGCAAAATCCAGACATGGTGTCAGCAGGGCTGAGCAGAGGGAAAGGTTTCCCTCCCTTGACCTGCTGGCAACGCTCTGTCTGATGCAGCCCAAGGAGCCGTTTGCCTTCTTTGCTGTGATGATATGTTGCTGGCTCATGGTCAACCTCATGTCCACCAAGACTACCAGGTCCTTTCTGTGTAGCTGCTCCACCACCAGGCAGCCCAGCCTGTGCTGTAGAAGGGGGTTATTCTGTCCCAGGTGCTGGACTTGGCATTTGCCCTGGATGAAGTTCATAAATATCCTTGAAGTATCAAGTCAGAGAGAGTGACCATCCAACAGGTGCCTTGTGGACTTGCCCTAGTCACAGGGACTTTTGCTTTGTAATTGTTTGGAAAGTCCCTTCTAGGGCCTACCCAGACCTTAGGGGGATGAATCTGCCTATTTGGGATGTTGTGACGGCTGGAAGGTCAGTGAGTGATGTAGCTCAGTCACATAACCAGGAACAACAGAACCAGTCTCACAAGAAAAACTGCACCACCCAGTGCCAAGGAGAGGAGAGTTAGGGGTTTGTGTGTCCTCCAGTGCCCATGGTACTGACAGGAGGGAAGAGAAAATGTGTCCTTGCTGCCTTTGGGAGTCCATGTGGGTGCCTGGGTGAGATGTCCCTCAACACACATTCTGTTTGCGCAGATGTTCTGAGCAGTCAGGGGAAGATGCTTGTGCGTGGCAAGAGTGTGGGCTTTGGGTGGTCCAGACTTCTCTGTCCTGGCTTGCTGGTTGATTCCCCTTGTTCCCAGGTGCCCCCGGACTCAGCCAACCCTCAGAGACAGTTTAGTGTGGAATATGTTTGGTCCAGGATCTTTTAGTCACCTTAGTTTGCTGTGTGAGAGTCCTTTGGCCAACAAGTGTGTCTGGAGACGGGCATCGCCTTTGGTAGAGACAAGGTGGAATAATGTTCTTCCACATTAAATATCCAGGGAGTAACAGGATTTTTCCAGGCCCTTGTGAGACCCCACCTGGGGTACTGTGCCAGGTCTGGGGATCTCAGAACAAGGAAAACATGGACCTATTGAACCGGGTCCAGAGGAGGCCATGAAGATGCTCAGAGGGCTGGAGCACCTCTGCTGTGGAGACAGGTTGAAAGAGTTGGGGTTGTTCATCCTGGAGAACAGAAGGCTCTGGGGAGACCTTAGAGCCCCTTTCAGTAATTAAAGAGGGCTTATGAAAAAGAGAGACTGTGACTTTTTACAGAGGTAGATAGCAATAGGACAAGGGGGAATGTTTTTAAACAGAGAGACAAGAGATTTAGATTAGATGTTAGGGAGAAATTCTTTACTGTGGGGGTGGTGAGGCACTAGCACAGTTGCCAGAGGAGATGTGGCTGCCCCATCCCTGGAAGTGTTCAAGGTCAGGTTGGATAGGGCTTGGAGCAACCTGGTCTAGTGGGTGGCATCCCTGTCCATGGCAGGGGGGTTGGAACAAGATGATCTTTAATGTCCCTTCTAACTCAAACCATTCTATGATTCTATGATTAATGTGAAGCGAGACATATAGGAACATACCATTTCTTTTCTCTGGATGAAGACAAAGACCCCCTTGGCTCCTTTGACATGAGCTCCCATTCTTCTCTAACTTACCACAGAAGCAGTGCAGGGTCTCACCCTCACCATACAAAGGTCCCTTCCCCAGACCAGAGTATTTATTCCCAGGACTTCCCCGCCCCAGGGCTGCTCATTCATCTCTCGCAGACAGAATGGAGCCTGTCACAAGAGCAGATGCAGAGCAGGCAGAGCTCCCCATGAGACCCTTCACCACCAGAGATGATAAACAGATGGGGAAATCTGCTGGGAAATGCATTGACGTAAGGAGGTGAGAGGCTGGAGCTCTGTCCCCAAGGAGGTGGAAACACGCTGAGAAAGCAGAGCCCGGTGCACAATGGCTCTTTGATTCCCCCAGACGCTGCTAATGGACCGTTTCCTCTCCCAGCCCTCCCTGTGGGTCGGAGATGTCTTGCCCTCCTGTTATCTCTCTCCCTGGCTTCTCTCTGGGATTTCCTCTGACCCCCTTCAGCACACTGCTGGGTCATCCCAGGCTAGCATCCCTCATAGCATCCCTCTGTCCCCAGAGCTGCTGTGGCCAAAGGCATTGCTCTTCAAAGGATAAATTACTGCTGCAATGTGTGTGTATGGGGCATGCTGAAGCCTCAGCCTTCCCATCCAGAGGGAGAGTTGGGCTCAGGTACTCACTGCTCCAAGACCTCAATCGGACCTGACAGCCCTCCTTGGAGGAGTTTTCACACCAAGGCTGCACCCCACTGCATCAATCCTTCTTGGAAGGATGGAGCCATGTATGCAATTGCCATCCATGCAATTATTTGTATGTTCTAAGTGATATACCTCTCCCTTTCCCTCCAAAAATTAAATGGGGAATAGGGCCCCATGGCAGCCCCCTCTTCCATCCAGGAATCCAGCTACCAGAAGAGCAAGGTCTTGGACCACCACACTGGACACAGGAGGTACAGGCATGTGCTCAAGAAATTCATCTCTACAGCACTGAGGTGCTGAGCTGGTCTTTATTATCAAATTTTAATTACTGGGGCTGAATTTTAATAGAGAAACTGTGCAATTCCACTTTACATCCCATCCCCCAGGCCAGGTCTCTTGCATCAGAGTCCCTGATGTTGAGGCTACGGGTTTTTTTGGCTAATGCAGCAAAAATTCTTATTGGATTTGGAAATACAAGAAATGAGTTGCCCCGGGGGAAGGGGAGGCAGAGGGCTGCCTGGGATGCAGAACTGCCAGGAGGCTCTGACAGCCAGACATATATTGCTGTTTATAATACTTAATAGCGAGCAACACTACAAAGTCCTTTCTTTATTCATTTCTCTCCCTAGCACTTCACAGCATGCAATAACTTGGATTTATAAATTAAACATGCCCCTTGTTTTAATATATCATCTACTTCTTATTCCACAGTCCCATAATGGGATTTTTAATTGCCTGTCATAGAATCGTGCATCCTCCTGGCAGCCTGGCAGTGCGAGTGTAACCATGAGCTCATTGGCCCATGTTGGTATTAAATGGTGCATTTAAATCTTCACATTAACAAAAGCGAGGAACACGAGCGGGAATGTGGAACAGTCATCATTAAGGAGAATTGTTTTCTGTGGCAGAAAATGAGGAAAACCAGGCCAAAAATACAAACAGATTTTTTTTTTATTATTTTTTTTTTTTTTGTCCTCAGAGGGACAAAAAATTGCACAGTGTTTTAATTATTGCTGGATTTATTTTCAACTGATGCATATCCAACAGCTTGAACCCAGATTAGAGTCCCAAGGGCTAAGGCAGGGGGCTAGAGGACCCACTCCAAGGGTGGCCACACAGGCACATTATCTGGTGTTTAAGTTGGACCATCCAGCTCCAGGTCCCTGTCCTGCTGCATTCACTGCAGGACCCATGGCCTTTTTTCCCTGCTTCTGTGCTCAGCAGTGTTCAAATCTGTGCTGCTGGTTCAGTCAGTCCAGCCAAGATGCCCCTGCCAGAGCCTGGAAATCCCAGGAAGGAGAGGACACCAAGGAGGGAGATGGAGAACAGGGCAGTGGTTCTGGTGTTGTTCTGTTATAGTCTTCAGCCTTGGTGCACCCAGTGAGCACTTTGTGCTGCTCAGGTCTCTGCACCCCAGGATGGGCTGGAAAAGGGAGAGGAAAAGGCAGTTAAATGGTTAACAGGGAAGGAGCCACTGCCCTAATGCAATTTAATGTGATTTCCTCTTGCAACACTCGAATATCTGTTCTTTGTAAGAGTTGGCTCTATATGAGAGCTTTTATCGCAGCTTCTCCTTCCTGGCAAAACAAAGTTAAATATTTCAACCTTTTTACTTTTTCATATCTTAATCTTTTTCAGTTAATTAACATCTTTGTTGAAGTGTAACCCTAAATAGGAGAGTTGGACCTTATCAGCATGGAGGCGAGTTGAATAATTACCTCCTTTGGCTTACACACAGCAGTCTTCATAGTGTATCCTGGAAAGAGATTTGCTTCTGTTGGTGTTTCCCCAGTGGCAGACTTCTCATCCCCATCCTTTGTGAATTGCCATTCCTCTTCCAATTCCACTGTGCCGTCACCAGGTAAGAGCTCCCTGGTGGGTACCGTGTGTTTGGTATTGCTCCTGCAAGAGCCACAATTTGTGCTGTTATTTATTGGATTTCATCTGGTTTCATTCAGGCTTTTTCTCCAATTTTTCCAGGTGATTTTGAACTCTCATCCAGTCCTCCCAGGTGCTTGCCGTCCAGCACAACCCACATATTTTAGAAGTGCATTCCCTGGGCCATCACTTGAATCAGTAAATGAAAATACTGAATAGAATCACCTTTATGCCTGATCCAGGAGTACACTGTTCAAAATCTCCTCCTTGTCTGGCTGAAAATTATCTGCAGTGACTCCAAGTGCATTTTATTCAATTGTCCCTAAATTCACTTTCTCATATTTCCTTAATTTAAGAGAATTGTTAAAATGTCAGATGGGACTGTTTTGAAAGCTTTACCTAAATCATGGCACATTTCAGCTGCCCAAGAGGGAGCCTGAGCTGAACATTACTCTGATTTGGGCAATTTATTTCTGACAAATTCCCCTTTCATCTTATCCTCATGTTCTCGTCTGGTTTCATATCAACTGTTTGTTTAATAATTTGATCTGGGACTTTTCCAGGGCTCAGAGTTAGGCTTCTGGTGTATAAATCCTACTTTTTAAAGGGAGATATTGTGCCTGAAGGTTTCTGCTCCATGGGACATTTCCCAGCCCAGAATGTCTGGGAAGAGCAGCACAACTCCTTCCTCCACTCACCTCCCACAGGACCATCCTCCGCCTGTGCTGACTCCATCTCCTCTGTCCCACCTAAACTGTCTCCAGATGGTTTCTTTCTGTTCCACTCCTTGGTTTGATTAACTAGTAATTGCAGTAAATCAGCTGATGACAAGGAACCTTTTTTGTGGTCCTTTTCTGAGTCATCCCTTGGTTACTTTCCTCCCTCTTTTTTCTTCTGTTTTCTGTTGCCTTCCCACCCTTCTTAGGTGAAACTCATTCAAGCGTTCCCTTGTGGTTTCGCAATGGGGCAGGTTTGGCTGTAAATATATAACGAGTTCTCATGGTTGTCACCTCCCTCTGCTCTCCATTTGTAGCAGGACCTCTGGTGTTGAGGTGGTCATGCTTTCTGCCTTCCTCCTGGCAGGATAAACCACACACTGCCTTTAGGGCTTTTCCCTCCTGTGCTGGCTCTCCTGCTTCCCCAGGAGCCATCCACAGCTTCCCCAGATCTGCCAAAATCACATGGCTTGGATCCAGCACCCCTCTGCCCCTGCTCTTGAATCTCCCTGTTTGTGAGAAAAATTCATTCTGCCACTTTGTGATCACTGCCCTGAAAATCACTCTCCCTCCAGTTCCCAACTGGCTCCTCAGGGTCAGAGTCTGAGGCAGGTACTGTTGTTCCATCTGAGATGAAACGTTGTCCCCAGCATCCAAAGGATGCAGTGGACTGGGCCTCTGCCTGTCTCATTTCCAGTTATGAGTAGCTAAAATAACATCACTTGCTTTCAGTGTTCTTCATAACTGAAAGAACCTCTTCTGCCTCCTCCTCATGTCTCCTGCCACGGCCACAACCCAGGCACCACTATGTGCCCTCCTGGCCCTGCTTTCCTTTCCTCTGCTCTTCCCAGATTTCATCCATAAGGACAGAAATAGGGTTCTGTGCTGTGCATTCACTGTGCATTGTGTCATTATTGTGGCTGTGTCTTAAGGATTCATGTTGTGTTTATTTGTCTTAGACTCTTGTGGGAGGTTGTACAGACATAGCAGACAATCATTGTATTGCCCTTTTCCCTTTGTCGGGTTGCCCTGAGATCAGCACTGTAATTTCTCCAAGAAAACTGGATCCTCCCCCATATCCTGTAATTATGTACCTCTGCCCAGGGTGGGGGGCTCTCAGCTGTGGAAATTCAGCCACCAAATTCTTCATTCCCAGCCAGAGTTGGCTGACCTGTCTCACACTGCTCATCCCAGTGACCACACAGCTTGAAGGGTGAGTTTGTTTGGGATGAGGACCGTACAATTCCCAGCTTTGGTGTCCCATGGGCATCCAAACCTAAGCACTGAGCCCTCTTCTTTTCCACTGCCACCCTGGGAGCCCTGAGCTCCTCTGAACCACACGGGCACCAGGGGCTGGGCTCACAGGTTTCATCTTCCACCCAAACCAGCAGGTTAAGCCAACCTGCATCACAAACAGGAGACCCAGGATGTAGGAGAGGGGTATTTAAAGTGCAAATTGGGTTCTGAGATTGGCCTCAAACAGTTCAGGAAAATGTTATAATCAACTATGAGATGTCTCTGCAAAAGTTGCTGGCTGGAGCAAGAGACTCAAGTGTCCTTTCTCTGGTCTTATTCTGCAATGCAAGAGTTTATTTACTGTACATTGCAAAATAGAGCCCTTCCCCCTCCCCATTTGGAGTGGAACAAACAATGCTATGTCTCTCCTGCTACTGCAGTATTAGAAAAAAGTGGGTCATGCATATAATTCTGCAGAGGGAAACAAAAGGCCATTCTGCCCCTCTTGGATCTCGTATTTATGGATTCTGTGGCACATTATGGTAATTCTCGCTCAAATAATTAATAGCTAATAATTTGTCTGTGGCATTTTTACATGCAGATATAGGGAGAGATTCATGACACTGTGGACAAGATAGTAAAATATGACTGACACATCAAACTGCTTGCAGACTTTCCAAGGCACCAGATTCCTATCTCCACTTTGCCTTCTGGCTTTTCACACACTTCTATGTGAAAAAACTCTCTCATTTTAGAGTGTGTTGTTGATAACTTATTCTTTCCTCTGCTTGTATTCTGTTCCATTTAAAAAAAAAAAAAAAGTTACAGCATGTCTGCATGCAAAGCTGGATGGTTGATGAATTTATTAGAATTATAATGTCGACATCTGTTCTGGACTCACAGAGGGGCCATTTCAGGAAGGTGGTAAATTGTGGGGACAAAGGAATATGCTCACACATACTTGCTTGTAGGCTGTACATGTTGATTTTATAAATGATCATGTACAAAGTGGAAAAAATCAGCTTTGGCTTGATGGACAGGCTGAAATCACCAGAAACAAAAACTGGTGTAAATATATTGATTTCTGACAAATTTTCATGTTTATTTGTGCTCTCCTGTGCATTTAGCCAAGTATTATCTCTTCTATATGTACTCAGTGACTCATTGCAGTAAGAGCAACCTCAGGCTGAAGAGATGAAAATAAAATAAACAGAAAAATCCCTAGAAAACTGTTTCCATGGCTGTGACTGAGAACAGAAGTGTTCCTGCTTTGCTGAGGTCAGGATGTAACAAATGCCTCCCCTCCCAGCAGGGCTGAAGCAAAGAAGGTGATGAAGCAAAAATCACTCCCATTATCACTCCAGGATTATCAGACATAATCCTGTGGGGTGAGATGAGGTCTCAGGGAATAAACCTTGTCCTCTAAGCATGTCCATCTCTGCAGGCTGCTACATTTCCCTGGCAAATCTGGGCTAACATATGGTCGAGGAAATCAAAGCTACAGACCCCCCTCTGACTTCCCCAGGCACACACACAGCTCTGCGTCATTACATGTCACCTAAACACTAAATATCTGCTGCACCTTTTTGTTTGCAGGTTTAATTTTCAAATAACAGCCAGTTAAGGTTGTGGGACTGCCTTTTCCCATGCCAGCATCTCCTGGTACTGCAGTGCCTCTATACACCTTACCTGGGAAAGCCCTATGTGTATTATTTATATAATTATGGAATGGTTTGGAAAGATCATGTAGTTCCAACCCCCTGCCATGGACAGGGACACCTTCTACTAGACCAGGTTGCTCAAAGCCCCATCCAACCTGTCTGTGAACACTTCCAGGGATGGGGCATCCCGAATTTTTTGGGCAACCTGTTCCAGTGTCTGAATATTTCTCCTCATAGACACTCCAAATAACTTGTGTGATTCAAGGCACCAGAAGGACTTGTGGAATAATTGAAAGCACCATTATTAGAGATGATATCAGTCTACAGCGTTCAGAAGTATTTTAAGCAGCCCAAGCCCTGGCACACATCCCTGTGGCCTCAGGTGCAGGGCAAGTTTGCTCCTGCTGACCTGGACAGCAAAACAGAGGGACAGCACTGGGAGTGGTGGCTACAGCGTTCCTGCTCCTGGAGAACCATGACAAACACATCCAGCTTCCCTGCCACCCCTCGTTGCACATGGGACTGGGGGATGCAGGTCTTTGGGATCACTGGGGAGAGCAGGAGGTGTGTGGGGCTGCAGTGAGGAGGAATGGCCAGACCCTGCATACCCTGCCCTGGAGGGGAGAGGACAGTTTGGCTCTGCTGCTCTGATTAAACAGACCCTATAATATGCTGGCACTAAACCAAGCATTTTGGCACGCTAATTCACCGGCTCTGTGGGCTTCGGCAAACAACTTGACATTCCCTGTTTCTTGCCTACTGTATGCCCAGTTCCTTCCTTGCTGGTTTTGCTCCTACAGTAGCTGTTTCAGTCTAGATGCAAATAAAGAAAAATGTGAGTAGAAAAGAGGGAGGGTGAGGCACACACACATTTCATTTTTATGGGCCTTTTGCTGCATTTCATCTTTCATTTAAACACACTGGTGACATTTGCGTGTTTCCCGAAATGCCACCTAGGAAAGAAAACAAATTAAGAAAGAGCTTGACACAAAGAGTGAGGCATCCTTCACTGGGACTGGCTGGGAATGCACAAGGCAGGCTGCAGGCACAGGCATCCCTCTGTGCTGAGCCATCCCTGCATCTCTGGGTTGCAGTGTCGAGATGCACCAGCTTGATGGGGCAAATCAAAGCAGCTCCTGCCCCTCAGTTTTGTCTTATGTGATTCAGGTGCCACTTGGAAGCAAAGCTGATGTCTGGAAAGGAGGAAACATTCATGCAGGGAAGTGCTCTCCTGCCTCCTCCAGCTGTGCTTGATCTGTGTGCTCTTCCTCCAAAAATTTAATGACTTGCCCTTTCTAGGAAACTGCAGAAGGCATAGAGGAGACAACAACAATAATGATGATGATGATGAAGACAGTTAGTGCTGGGATGCAGATAGCTCCTGGTTCTGGGAAGCTCCCTGGGCCAGGCACACCAAGGCAACAGAAACAGGATGGTGATTTATTTTACTCTTCAGACACAAGAGCTTTGGAGCTAATAACACCCATCCTTCACCAAGGAACTGCTGTTTAGAGCCTTAATTTGGGTGATTGATGGTCTCTGCTGGGAACAAAACATCTCTGCAGTTGTAGCTGACAAGTTTGGTACAGGGAGGCAGGACCACACTTCTCATTCCCTGTATGGTATATGGCTTTAGACCTGCTGTGGCAGTTTGGGTGTGCAGCTTAGCCCATACAGGCCATCAGCTCTTTGTCTCCTAACCCTGGATGAAGACCTTACTCACCATTTGTGTGTGCCCTTCCTGGGGGAAGGGGTGGGATGCTCCACAAGTACCTATTTGGCCTGGGGACAGCCCTGGGCTCTCCAGTTCCAGGCTAAAGACCAGCTCTGGAGCTGACCTGTTTCATGCTCTTGGGCAAATCCCTGCCACGGGGATAATTATGCCTGATGCCAGTCTCCAAGGGGAGCACAGAAGCTTCATTAGCTGATGTTTAGGAAAGGCTTTGAGCAAGAAAAGCGTATTCAGCGTTAAAAATGAATGAACATCAGTAATGTCAAAAATGTGTGTGATAGAGAGGGAGAGAAAGACAATATCAGAGGACAAAATGCTCAGGGAGCTGGGAGCTGGCCCAGAGGGATCCACAGCTTTGCTGGTGCCCAGGCAGAGGTCATGGCTGTAGCCCTGGCCATGGCAGAGTGTCCTTCAGTGACAAGTGGCCTAACTGGCTTGTCCCACCTTGTCCTGGCACAGAGAGCAGTGGAAATATCTCAGCACTCTCCTGAGGAGAGGCAAGCAGGAGATATGCCAGTACCACTGTCCTTCCATCACCCCTTCATCCCAGTCCTCAGACTTGTTGGGCTGAAGACACTTCCCTTCCCCTGAGAAATGAGTGATCCAGGAAACATCTCATGCTTCCTTCCCCACCACTGCCCAGTTTAATACCTCCAAGGCCACACTGAGGAACGACAGTCATAGAACAACACCAGACACCTTGAAATGGGAATACAAGCCTTTACCTACCATGTTCATCAATCAGATTTGCTTATACAGGGTTTGTAACAAAACTACCAAGCATTCAGCAGGTCTCTTACAAGGAGCAGCCCTGAGAAGCCTCGTTCTTCCTCCCATTTCTTCCAGGATCGAACATCAACCTTGCTTCAAACCAAGAGGCTGCACTTTCCTTGGCTACCAGAGCATGTCAGTGTGGAGACCTCACCACAGGGATGCTTTTGTTGACATTAGCTCAGGGTTTGCCATGTGAAAAGACATGGAAAGGAGGATGTTTTCTACAGCCAAGAGCCTGAGTTCAGCTGTGGCTGAGGAGGCAAACCTGCTGACTCACGTGGTTTCCCTGATGCTCTTTAGGGTCCATCTCACACTGCACGGAACCTGCTGGCACCACTGTCCAGAGCACTTCTCCATGGAGCTCCTCCTGTCCCTCCCAGGCAGCTCAGTTCTTGGCCAGCAGGAGCACAGAGGCTCTCTCTGCAACTCCAGATTTCCCAAAGGCTTGGATGGGAAAGGACCTTTATAACCCTTCTCTTCCCAGCCCTCTAGCAAAAAACATCTTTGATCTCATGTGTATTACTACTATATCTCCCTTGTGATGTGGTTCTGTGAGAGGGAAGGAAATGTTCTTTGGTCTCAGTAACCAGGTGAAGGTACAGCTCTCATGGACACATGCTAAAAGTACACTGTGCCTCGTGCTCCCAGGGAAATGAGGACACTTCCTACTCTCTCCCTGAGGAGCACAGCTGAACTGCTTGCAGTGAAAGTACTGCCAAGCTTCCCAGATGAACCACATGTCACTTCCCACGTCCCTGGAGTAGCAGCTCTGATACTGAGTTAACAAGTGCTGCCAGCGTGCCAGGAGCATTCCCCCTTTTGGATGTTTTTCCAAAGTGAATCCTAACTCTGAGCCCCTTTAACTGGTGAGCCACTGTTACTGCAGGCCAGTGAGGCGGAGAAAACTGTGTGAGAAGCAGGATAATTATAGTAGGGACCAGGAGAACCTTTGGAGTAATACCTATGTTTCACATTGCAGTAAGTGTCCACAGCTGTGGGATCTTGCAGAAGGTTGGTACTATAGGATCCAGGCAGGAACGAGCACAAAGTGCAGCAGGACATGGTTGTGCTGTAATCAGAATTTCTGCTCAGTAGCAGCCTTCCCATTACCAGCACTGGGTGCAGCCTTACACAACCACAACTTTCCCAGCCAGCCCCCTCCTTTTCTAAGAGGAGGGGAAGGAAGGGAAAGGGAGCAGAAACAGTTTGATATTTCTCATTTAAGAGAGGATTCAGAAGATGGATGTTGGCCATGGGGCTTCAAAGGCATGTCTTCAAATTTCTTCTTTATGATAAATATCATGTGTGACCCTTGGCAAATAAAAAACTTAGGCTCTTCTGGAACATCTAGTTTGATTTCTTGTTTGACACAGAATTATAAGATGTAACCAGCTCCTCCTGTTGAGTCCAACAGCTTGTGTTTGACTAAAGCACAGATTTCCCATCTGTTCTTTAGTCTCAGTCCTTTTTGCTGCAACATCACACTGTGAGCTAGTACAGATGATCTCCCTAAATCTCTCAAATCCTTTTCTAGACACAGTGAGTCCCAATTCTATAGGCACTGCCTGTTTTTCTTATTCTCCTATATGTCCCACTGCAAGGAACAATACTCATCCTACACCACTGGAAGAGATACAGGCCACTGTACAACTGCTCTGTCACTGCACTTACTGATTATCCCACCAGTCTTTCTGCAATCCTTAGATTTTAACAGCAGTTATATTTGTTTTTCTCTGAAACTAGTGGCAGAGTTGAACAGTACTAGAATTAGCAGCTCTGTCTCCAGTTTCCAGTTAAGGAAACCAAGTATTTTATTTTGCCTAGAGCTATCTGCACCATTTCAGGCTAACTGGGTCATTCCTTCTGGTAGGCCTGTATTGTTCTACACCCCGTGAGGCTTTGACACATGGGCTCCTGCCCTACAGCAGCCCCTCCATGGGAAGAGCTCAAGCAGAGCCCATCTTTAAAAGAAAAAGGGAAGGAAGCTGCTGGGAGCAATGCAATAGAAGGATATGGAAAATCTTGGGCTTTGGCTTAGTGTAAGACTTCGCTGTCCTCTCCTACAGTCTTGCTTCTCGCCCTTTTGGAAAACTGGCACGGTGTTCCCTAAAACCAGCACAGTGGTGCCTCCATGTCTCAGCAACTGAGGGAAAGTAAGAGGGCTGACAATGCCAGAGCTGACCAGAAATCCCCATTTCCTTGATATTACATTGGGATTTTCAGAGTTATTTTCATGTAGAGTTAGAAGGAAACTTCCAACAACATTAGTGGAACAAAAATCCTGCAGTTTTGTTTTGGAAACACAGAATTTTCTGAAGATGAATATGGATTCCAAGATACCTGGCAGCTTTTGGATAAAAATAACAGGATTCCCAGGGGTTTTAGGGCTGCTCAGGGGAGGGGGAGCTGCCAAGACAGACCATGTCAGATGCCTCCATTCAATAAACAGGTACATGGAGACTTGTTAACAGTTGCTGGGTTTGTTATTCGAATTTGACATAAGACTTTGAAGAAGGTCAGTGATGGAGGTCATTAAGAGGGGAAGAAAAGCTGGTAGGGAAAAGAATAACCAATTTCATATCCCTCAGGGTCATTTATTGAGGCCCACTTGAAATTATCATGATGCCAGCAGAGCACATAAGTGCAGACAAGGCTGGGAAAAAGACTTATATGGATGAACAAATATTTCTTTCCAACGGATGAACAAGTATTTCTTTCCCAATATGCTTTTTCCCTTTCATTCATGGGCAGCACCCTGCACCACTGAAACACTCCTTTACATCACTCTCGCTCTTGCTGAGGGTCTCTGAGACATGAAATGTTCCAACCATCCAACACATGGGCAGGAGCTGCTGTGAGACAAATTCCAAATCCAATACCCCTGCCTCTGCTCCCCCACCCCATTGGCCCTTGTTGTGCACAAGACAGGGTGTCCCAAGGCTACTTTGAGCCTGGGGGACTCTGCTAGGAGTAAATGTAACTGGTTAAATAGTGACAGGTTGAATCCTCCAAAGATTTTAGTCTCCCATAGCTTGGCCCTTTACATGGCATCAAGCATCTTCCTTGTGCAGCCTTCACCCCGTCCCATCCTGCCCAAGCTGGATGAGTAATGATAAAACTCGAGGTTAGGGACTACTGCAGTGTGACTGGTTAAACAGGGACAGGGGTTTTACTGCTGAGAAGAGCAGCTCCATATCAGCTGTCCATAACAGAACTTAAAATGACAGCCATGCACAGCTAGGCTGGTACTGCTCAGCAATAAAGGAGCTGATGCATTCCTTGCTGCTGATGTGAAGATGATGCTCAAGGAGGGAGATGTTTTAAGGAAAGTGGAGTCTCAGCTGAGCTTTTGATTACATATTTCAGCCCCTGAGTGATAACTCAGTGGGGGTCCTGAAACAAATTGACACGTTAAGGCTGTTATCCTTTGGGGGTGATTTGAAACAGATCTTGGGGGCTAATTCTAAAATAGTGGGACACATTGCACAGCAGGGTACAGCAGGCATTAACATGCTGAAGCCTAGTCAGCAAACACACCTTTATCTTGTAAATGCCTGAGAAGCTTTGCCATTTACAAATCAGCCCAGCCCAGAATGCTTTTGGGATGCCTTTGTATGGCACACCAGGCCCCAGTACAGAGTGCAAGACTCCTTGTTGCCAAGAGTCAGGAAGGCACCCTTAGGCAATAGATCCTCCAAAGACTTTAGTCCCTTCCAGGCTGGCCCTTTATATGGTATCAAACATCTTCTTTGTGCAAACTTTACCCTGTCCCATCCTGCCCAAGCTGGATGAGTAATGATAAAATACATCAAGGAGACCAGCTCCTGTTTGCTTTGATTTTCAACTAATAAGACTGAGCCTGGGGAGAGGGGCCCCAGTGCAGGTTTTGACCATGGTGTCAGTTTGGAGCCTGCAAAGAAAAAGGCAGGGCAGTGGTTTGCAGCTCAGCTCAGTGGGAAGGAGACAGGGACAAGAGAAAGAGGAAAGGAGTGACTGCAGAACACAGGGAGATGGAAGGGGAGAGAGGAACTGCTGTTCTTTCCTGAGGCTACTGTCCACTGTGCAGGGCTGTCCTGGTTTGAGTTATGGGGTTGCTGAGCCCTGACTTATTCCTCCTACACAGCCTGATCAAATGGTACAAGGATATCTCCTTCCCTGTGCTTAGGAGTGAAGAAGTGAGGCATGGAAAGGCTGAGGATCACAGGGTGTGACAGTCCCTGCAGCAGCAGGTTGCTCACGGCTTGGGTGGCCCTTTTGGAGCTGTGGGGCTGCTCCAGCTCTGCCCAATCCAGCCGTGGTGCCTGACTCTGCTCCTGTGTCACCCTGCTGTGACTGTGCCTCCTACCAAAGCAGAGCAGGTGGGACAGAAGGGAAGGCACCTGCTGTCTTTCTTGCTCTAGTTCACAACTTCATGTTTCCACCAAATGCCTCCATGGAAGTGGGTTTGCACTGGGATGCCTGAACTACAGTCATGCCCAGCCAAGTGAGACACAGGTTCTGCACAGTCAGATCTGTCTGGGGAGCTGTAGCTCCAGTGAGATCGTGGGACTGAGTTGAAAAGCAGGGCAAGGACTCTGTAGATGGATGTAGCTATTTTTATAATGCATGTGAGCTGGAGCTCTTTGCATTTCCCTTTCAAATGGCTCTCCACAATTGCCCATGAGACATCCCCTGGAGAAGCTGACCCTGCTGAATGCTGAGCTGTGTTGGGCAGGTGGGAATATGCAAAGCATGGTTTGTTCTGTGTGCCGGGCAGGCTGTGCCAGCTTCCCTGAAGGAATGGCTTTCAGCCACTGTCTGTCCAAAGGAGCACGCTCTTGCCTTGATTTGTCTGGAATTTGTCAAGGGAACCAAAACTCAGCATTGCTGAGAGAGAACATTTTTATTTTCATTTTGAAGCATCATCACTTTCAGTTTTGTCCTATAAAACTGTTCTTTGCCTTTTCCCTGACCTTGAGGTTTCCTGGTATGATAAGGCTGCATTCATACTATTACACTTTTACCTTTTAAAGGAGTGTGTGCATCCAGTTTGCTGCTGGGGATGGGCCCTGTGTTGGGTTAAGTCTTGAATCCAACCCAGGAATTGTTTGGCCAGAGCTGGGGCCAAATGTGTGCCGAGGACTGTCCCACCAAGATGAGCGTGCAGACAACTGGGCACCAGTGCCTGTACATTGCATTCACACAGATGGGGCCTTTGTGTCCCTCTTTGGTACCAGGCACACTGCCACCATGCCAGTATCTTCTCTGGCAGCTCAGGGTCAAGGATTTTCCTTTGTGGAAATTCAAGTGGGAAAGTTTCTCACTTCACTTCTCTGTGGCTTTTATCTCCATAAATGAAAAAACACTCAGATATAGAGGAAATAAATAGAAAAGTGGAGGCAGTGGGAGGAAAGGCAACACAGTTTAAGAAGAAATAACAAAATATTGATAACAGGGTTGTAGTACCAGTTTAAGGTGAGGTTCCAGCTGAGAAATGCTCCGAGCAGGCAGAACAATGTGTGTCCCTTGGGGATGGAAGGGCTCTGAAGGAGTGCAGCATGGGAAAAGAAGGGGCTTTTTCAGCCTGGATCTGATGACGTGACCATGTTCCCCATTCACCAGCAACCTCCTGCAAGGCAGTTTCAACTCTGTGAGAAAAATTCTTCTGCACCTCTTCAGTGTAGAAAAGGTGCAATCCCCTACCTGAGCAACTTCAGAGACCCTTTTTTAATCATACCCTGTGTAGTAAGTGAGAGGACACAAAACACTGTACAGGTGTAGTACTAGACTCATGAAAGGAAAAGGGGTCCAGGAAGGCTGGTCATTCTTCAGGAAGGAAGTCCTAAAGGGGTTCAAGCTGTCCCCATGAGATGAAAGATGAGCAGGTAGAGAAGACCAGCCTGGCTGAAGAGATAGCTTTGGCTGGAGTTCAGGGGAAAAAAGGGTTTACCAGCTCTAGAAGAAGGGGCAGGCAACTCAGGAGAACTCCAAGGACATTGTGAGGTTTTGCAGGGAGAAAATTAGAAGCATCAAAGCTCAACTAGACATTTATCTGGCTACTGCCTTAACAGACAATATCAAATGTTTCTATAAATACATTCACAACAAAAGGAGGACTAAGGAAAATCTCCATCCTTTATTGGATGCAGGGGGACACATAGTGACCAAGGGTAAGGTACTTAATGCCTTTTCTGCCTCAGTCTTTAAGTGTAAGACTAGTTGTCCTGAGGGTACCGAAGCCCCTGATCTGGAAGACAGAGATAAGGAGCAGAATGAAGCCCCATTAATCCAAGGGGAAATGGTCAGTGACCTGCTACACCACTTAGACTAACAGAAATATATGGGGCTGGATGGGATCACCATCCCTGGAGTAATTTAAAAGATGTGTAGATGTGGCACTTGGGGACATGGTTTAGTGGTAGACTTGGCCGTGCTGGGTTAATGACTGGACTTGACAATTTTAAGGGTGTTTTCCAATCTAAATGATTCCGTGATCATAATTTTAGAGAACAAGTTCATCTTTTTAGATAACAGTTAAAACTGCAGCCCCTTTTGCCCAGCCTGGATGCCACTGTGTAGGTAAAGGTCTATTTACATGATTTAACCTCCCCAGGCATTTGCCACCCATGACAAATCTTCCCAATATCTCCATAGCAATCTGCTGCAAAGCACTTTAGCTGGAAAGGAGGCACCTTTTCCCTGACTGTTCCAAGCCTGTGCTGTTCCCTAAGAGTGCTTTTGGCTTGCATCCCCAACCTAAATGTGTTATCTATAAAATGCAATTTTTGACTCCGTGGGGTCACAGGAGACAAACACCAGTAAAATTGAGTCACCAGATAGGAAAAAAGTCAAGCAGATTGGACCTCTAGAGGCTTCCAGCATCAGAAAAGAGATGATACAACTGTTCTGAGCTGATTTTCTCCAGTATGGTACATGTCAGATGCTCATTTAACCTGCTCAGCGCCTGACAGAGCACCACAGCGAAGTGCTGCATCTCCAGCACTGTCAGGGATGTGATGCAGAATGTGTGACTGCAGGTGAGCTGTCTGGGATGCTGCAGGTAGGAGGGCAGGGCTGCAGCGCTGGGGCTGCAGAATCTGCCTTTCTGACACGCTCACCCAGCCGATGCCATCCGCGTTCAGCTACAGACATGGGAGACAGGGATCGAATGACTCTGTGCTCACCGTGGGCTGGACCTCCAGAGCGAACAGGATGGGACGGATATCTGTAAAAAAAGAATAAGATCGTGCTGGGAAAGATGCCAGAAAGAACATGGGTTAGCCAAAATCCGTGGTTTATTACGGTTTTGGGGCACCTCGAATTCCCCCAGGCAGAAAGCAGAACCGCAGCAGCGCACACAGCCAGGCTTCCCACACTCATCCGGAGCCACGGCTGCCTCCACAAGGCAATGGTTAACCAGGCAGCACCACGGCTTGCAGAGCCATCTGCTGACAGCGGGAACGCAGGACAAGGAATTATTTTTTTTCTCTCGCGTAGGTTTGTTCCAACTTTCTCCATGCATATGAGAGGTTTCTTGCAATATAGTCCATGGGTAGTACAGCCAATATGGTCTGGCTCCTGCACACAACTCAGCACAGGAATTGTTTTACTCTGCCAGCCTGATACCTGCTCTTTTCTATAAGAAATGTTCCAATATTTCTCCATCTTTAGGTATGGATCTGTCATGCAAGACAAAGAGGAAATGAAACAGTTTTTCAAAAGATATCTGGGAGACAGACCCTTCTCTCCTCAAACAGGACCTCTGCTTGGAATACAACACTGTAAAATAACACATAATATGGATGCAGGCCTGGAAGTTGATTGAGGACACAGCAGTGTCAGGAGCAAGAGGGACAGGCTGAACAGAAATGTGCTGAGGCCACAGGGCCGTGGACCTTGAGTTACCAGGAAGGCAGGGGTGCATCTGCTCTTACAAAGTTTCTTTCCATGCCCTTTCTTGGGGTAATTTTTATCTGTAAATGTACACAAGCCCCAGAACTTTTATTTTTACATCAGATCATACGGATCACTGCCACTCTGCCTTCTCTCCAATAGCTGCAGAAACAAACCTTTTCTGCCTGACCTGAATCTGAAAAACAGGCTGTGTGTTTATTCCATGACAATACCCACTTCTTTATTTGTGTGCAAACAAGAGGCTTCAGAACGAGCATGATTCCCATTTTCAAAGTGCTCCCTGCCTTTGGGGTAGAAATGCACCTTTTCTATAAAGCTACAAACAGATGCTGAGATTCTTAGGTTGGCAGAGTGGATGCTTCACGGACAGCAGAGCTTACAGCTCTGCTTACAGCCAGGAAGAGCTGCTTTTGTGGAAAAACGTGGCTGCCTTTAGCAGTACATTAGCAGGATGGAGCTTGAGAGGGTCATAGAATCATAGAATGGTTTGGGTTGGAAGGAACCTTTAAAGATCACTTTGTTCCAGCTCGCTTGCCATGAAATTTTTTACTAGATCAGGTTGCTCCAAGTCCCATCCAACCTGACCTTAGGGTGACTGTTGCTCTCATGACTGCTGTAGATGGGAATCATCAGATGCCAGACGACCATCTATGGATGGCTCATCTCTTCTCTGCTCCCACTCTGTCCCACACTGTTGGTTTCAGTTGTTCCTGATACCAATCCACTGCACCTACCTGCCTCTAAAATCATCTTTCCCAGCAGGGTCTGGGCTTGCTTTTACAGTTTAGAGGACTCCTGAGGATTCAGCTTGTGATGTTTTGGGCAGAGGTGATATGAAATCAGAAATAAAGATGAAAAAAACAAAGTAACCAGGCTCAAAAAGTTAATGGTCATAATTACCATTCCCCAAGGAAAAACAGAGTGGAATGAAGAAAGCTTTTAAAGGAAGGTGAGTGAGAGCACCAGATCTCTGTGCCATTTTTGGCTTGCCCAGAGTGATGAAGAAAAGGTGAAACTGGATCATGACACTCCTGACAGAAAGGTTGTTCCCATGGTACAGAGCAGATGTCTGACCTCTTTTCCCTGACCCTGGCTTTCATGCTGGCATATCTACAGTTCCATGAATGGGTTTGCACAGACATGTATAAAACAAATATTTCAGTTCTGTGTCTGTACAGTGCAAATATGGGAATCCCGATAGGAATGGACAGGTGCTATATATTATAATAATTTACTCAAAAAAAATCAACTATGTCTGAAATAGCACACTACATACTCCAAAAAAAGAGCCTTAACTTTGCCCATCATATTGAAATGAGTCAACTTCATTTTGTGTGGCATTGCATTTCAAGACCAAAATGTGCAGAATGCCCTTCCTGTGTTGATAACTTGTAACCTTGTATTTGTTTGGTTTTAGTGATTTCTTTTATGGTTCCATAGCAAGCTTGAGCTGAAACACAGAATTTCTGGAGCGCTTTCATTAAGGCAGCTATCACTTGAATGCTTCATTTGCCTGAGCGACACATCTCTCTCTTGCACAACATTCCCTCTAAGTTTTATTGTCTTACTTGGGGTTACATTAGAGAGCAATTACAAGTCAGAGACATCTCTCAGTACCATCTAACAACAGGCTCACTGTGACAGTGCTATTCTCAGCCTGCTGCCAATGGGAGACACTCAGAGACACATGATGCTGGAGGTGAGAAGGTACACATTCCACATCACATCATCCCCTTCTGGGAGGGCCTGTATGGCTAAGGAGAATATGGAGCTGGTAAAGAATTAGGATCAGAAAAATCCTGGAGCTAGCCAGACAGCAGATCATAGAATCATTTAGTTTAGAAAGGACCATCGAGATCTGGTCCAGCCATTAACATAACACCACCACGCCCACCACTAACCCCTCTCCCTAAGCACCCTGTCTACACATCTTTTAAATAGGGATGGTGACTCCACCACTTCCCTGGGCAGCCTGGGCATCAGTCTGAGCTGGGCCAGTTGCCCTGTCTCCTTTGAGTCAGCTTGATCTGATTGTAAATATACTTGTTTTCAATTTTCACTTGACCCCCTTCCTACAGAACTCTGCTCTGTGTCAAGGACATGAGGTGACAAACTCTTGGTAGGGCCACCTGCTTCCCGTCAGCCCTGCTGAGATCTCCCTGCATTCCCAGAAGAGCAGAGAGCATTACAGACTGGGCCACCATAGGCTGCTGTGACATTTGCTGCTAATCAGCTTGCAGCCTCCTGTCTCTTCTTTGTCCCTCTGCCAGAGTGCAGTGGAGAACACCAAGATCACAAGAAGCAAGTGTTAGTCAGTGTGGAAAGCACAGGACATCACTTCAAACAACCTCCCACACACTTCCTTGCAGCCAGCCCTGTTCAGCTTTCATCTTAGATCTATGGCAAGCCCTCAATTTTCCTGGTGAGTTTCGGTCACTTTCCCTTGATTAAGCTGCAGCACCTCAAGACAACCATCAACAATATCAGATGCCTTTTGGCTCTGACCCACTGTCCCACACAAATCATCAGGCTACAGCCTGCACAGAGCTGTGCATGAGGACCTTAACCAAACCTGACAGGTCTGCATGTCGGATGCATCAGGTTTGCCATGCCAGCCTCGAGGCAGGTGAGTTTTGATAATGTGATAATGGAATCATAGAATCATAAAATTAGTTGTGTTGGAAGGACCTTTAAGATCATCAAGCCCAACCAAGGCTTCTTGTGACCACCTCTCCTCCACACTCGAGAGCTAAGGTGGACTTTGCTGCAATAAATACAACTCCTTTGACATTTCAAATATCTTTTTCCAGACAGCTTCTCCAACTAAAAAAATCCTTTCTGAATGAGTGCTATGACCAAGAAACCAAGGAAAAATATGGAGGATTTTTTCCCAAACGCTTCTTTCCTCAGGGGAGTTCTTGTGAGATCTTAAGTTTGTCCTGGTTTTGGATGTGTTTGTTGAAGTAATGTGACACCATCTCGGGCAATGACCAGACTGAGCTTTGTGGACCAACCCTCCTGCTGGGCACGATGGATGTGCAAAAAGGGCCACAAGGACTCTTAAATGGGGTTGTGATCACATGGAAAGAAATTTTAGCGTAAAGCTAACTGTGCCTCCAGTTTTGCTTGGAAAGCTTTCCCAATATTTACACATACGAAAGGATGCAGAGAGAGAAACACATTTCTCTAGGGAGCCATGCTGAAAGGCGAATTATACATACATTTCCTTAACACAGGATCTTTCCTATATTAGAGTAACTTTAATATCTCTATAAAAAATTTTCCATTGGAAACATCATGTTCTGTAAAAACACTGTGGTTAATTAAGGGTTGTGCATGCCAGCATTAATTATACTTTGTTAGATTACAGTTAAAAAGGTTTAATTTCACAAGTTATGCTCTTAGTACAATTTAATCTTTGGTATGAGTTTATTAAATAATTTCCAATAGGAAAAGCATTTCCATAATTAAAGAAATAATGTTTTTAATGCTCTTCTGAGGTTTATAGGCTTCCAATTTTACTCAACTGCATTTAATATATATCTTAGAAAGAAGATTTCAAATTACATGAAGTTGTAAAAGTGAACTTCTAGACGTATATTTGTACATGGAAGCATTTACACTAAAAATATTTACAATGCAAACTTTACCATCAGCTGTCAGCATGGCCCACACTGTTCTTCACCACTGGCATATGTAGATGGCATGAATAATAGATGCTTATTTTTTATATCATCTAATCCCTAAAACAAGAATTTTACTAGTGTGTTATCCTGTATGACATGAATATCCAATATGTGGCTGGAGAAAAATCCATGCAGACTTTTTACAAAATATGACACAGATATCTAGTTAAGACATTTAAATGAAGAATGAGTCCTGTGAAATTTCACTTTGGTGTTTACTGAGGAAAGACTAGGACAAGGTTTGATAAAATGTTTGGGGGGGGGGGTTGAAATTGTTTTCTTGAAATTACTTTCTCCCCTTTCACTTTATACAATAAACCCATGATTTCAACCCAGCTACTGAAATGAAACTGAATACTCACCTGTCAACAGCTCCTGCTGAACGACAGGGGGCTGCTGTGCTGCTTTAATCTGAACACTGACTAGTTGTTTTTTTCCCTCTGGACACAGAGAGACAACTCATTTTTTATTAGTTCTGTTTTCTTCAGCACATCATGCATTAATTGTATAATTCCCCATGAACTTTGCTCCAGTACAGAGAGTGGCTTTCCAGGAATGTAGGTCTATCATGGCTTTTCATGCCTCCAAACTTTACCTTTCTGTATCTGCCTAAATTAGATCAGCTTTATTCTTCCCCTCTAGAAACCTTCCCATACAGGCTATTTTTTTTGTTTGCTGGTAATTCAATTTACTCTGAAAAAAACGTGTTAATTCATGGACCTTCCCTGATTTAATATGTAACGTGTAAGAACATTGATGTAATTAAATCACAGTCAGCTTGTATGAAGACAAAGCCCAAGATTAGCTGAAAAGTCTGTGCCCTGTGTTTCATGAGGCATGTAGAGAAAGACATTACAACTACCTTGTATAATTTGGAAAATACATACTTTACAGAAAGGGTGTTAAAGGCTATTCAGATCAGAGCTGTTGACAAGGGACTTGGCACTAGTCAGCTGAGGCACAGCAACCCTGTAAACTCCAGGTGTTGAACACCCAGCATGAGCACCATGCAGAGATATGGCTTCTACCAGAAAGGAGGAACAGTCCCACACAACACTTGGACTGTGTGTGTGCACTTCAGGACCTGCACATACAAGACCAATTGTTAGTATGACCAAATAGTCCACTTCACCCATGAACACAACTGCTAATGCCATTAGTTATCCCTGGTACAATAAATAGCTTTGTGGCTGAGCATCCCACCCCCCTGCTCTGAGACTGGACTGGAGATGTTGGCTTTGTGATCCTGATCCACACTGAGTGGCTGTAGTTAGAAAACAAACCTCAGCCACTCTCATGAGACACCTCGGAGCACGGGTGAAGAAGCTAAAGAATGGAGTTGGGGCATGGGGAGCCCAGGGTTCTCCTGCTCCTTCTGCATCATTTCCCTGTCTCAGGAGGTTCTCAGTGTCAGCCAAGGCTGACTTTGTCAGCATGAGGAAATAGCTGTTCTTCTCTGCGATGAATTCGAGGAGGTGCTGTGTGATGGGAATGGATGGGGACTCTTGAGCTGAGCTTTGTCTGTGATGAACAGCACTCCAGGCTTGGAAAGTGCTAAAATTCTTATGTTCTTGGTCACATATGATTCCAAAAAGCACAGGGATTTATTTCCTTCAGGTGATGGAAAACTGACAGTTAAAGAGTTATCATGGACACCTCTAAGAAGTGTTGTGCCAGAGCTGCCAAGCAGGTGGGAAATGACTGCTGGGTGGCAGTGAATCCTGAGACCAGGGAGGAGGAATCACCTTTCTTGGCTCAGCCCACACAGAGGTGCTGCAGACCCAGGGACAGAGCAACTCACCTGGAGCAGAGACAGACCACATGCAGAGACCCAGCGCTGCAAATCATCACTAGTTATTTTTTAACAGTTGGGGGGGGGGTTGTTTGTTTTTGTTTGTTTGGTTGGTTGGTTGTGTTTTTTTTCTGTGAACCATTACAATACTTACACTTTCTCTTTTCCCATAATTATTTTGTAATGATGCATCCAAAAAGAAAAGGAAGTATCAGCTGGTGTTCTTTAGCTCAAACAATATACTTGTAAAGCTTCACAGGCAATTCATATCTGATTAAAGCTGGGCAAAATGTTTTTCCCCCTAACTTCAGACCTGACTTTCTATTATGCTTCTCATGAAGGAAAATGTTTGTAGTGAACAATAAAAGGAAAGTCCCACTTTCCTATGAATAGCTGTAACATCAAACCTCAGCCTTTCATATAATGGGTTTCTATTCTCTCCCTGGACTAAAGGGCAGCCTAAGTGAAACATTCCCAAGAAGAGATGTGGAAAAAAATCCCCTAGAAACAATAAAAAAATTTTCCAAACAACCAAACACTCAGACTCTGCCTTGTGCCAAAGCTCTCTGCTTTGCTTTCTACCTGACTGTCTGCCAAGAAATGAAAAGATTATCCAAGAGCAAGACACAGGATCCTTTTCCCTCTGCCAGAGATTTCACAGGGAAAGAAGAGACCAAACAGATGGGGAAAAAAATAGAATTTCTTTTGTAAAAAGCAAGAGGAGAAAGATGTGTAATATAGATGAAAGAATGTGAAAGAGATGGATGACTCATTGAGTGAAAGGAAAGATGCAGTCATTTTTACCACCATGTAAAGATTAATTAAATCATGTTCTGAATGGGGGCACTGATGGTGAATCCCTCTGTGCCTCTTCAACTCACTGGATGGCTTTGTCTCTTCCTGCCAGGCAGGAAGAAAGAACTTTACCTGCATTGCTGAACTGTGAGAAACCAGTTAATGATTGAAGAGGATTTTAAGGATGGGAAGTGTGCAGCAGTAAAACTGGTGGTGGGTAAATACCAGGTGGCTCAAGCGTTGCCCTCAGCTCACAAAGGCAGCCAAGCATCTGGCCTTTTATATATTTGTTCATTTTAGAACAGGCTCACTTTGTGCTTTAAATCATGCTTAGAGAAATGTTACAAAAATTACTGTCAAAACTCTTGGTTCAGTTTAAATAAAAATATATTAAACGGTAGAAATGAAAAATAACAGAGAAAAACAGTACTATGGAAACACTTCAGAACTGTCAAAATACTGTTTCCTGGTTAGTGTGGGAAACATTCAGAAAATATTTGAGTTTGGGTTTATCCAACCTTAACTATAGAGCAGCTGTTGAATCATACTGTTAAGTTTCAGGTATTCAAACAGATTAAAATATAATTTCAAAGGTCAAATTGTTCCTCTCTTGTATGTCTATTAATAAAAAGGAATATAAAAGAGATATCATTGCAAAAAATCTGTGATATTTTGCCTAAAAGGTATGTGCTTACTGTTCTTATCAGACAAAAGCTAAGCTTCTGCACAGCGTGGCAGAAGTCCTGAAACAAATGCATTTGGGCATAATGAATTCCTTTGATTGGTATAATCATAGGGACAGAAATGAAGAGCAGGATAGGATACAACAAAGAAATTGAATGAAAAATAACATGAGGACATTCTCCAAAGATATGAAATATGATTTAGTCCAACTTGTGATGGGAAGGGGGAAATAATAATGGGCAAACAGGTTTAAGGTCTTTTTTCCTTCAATAGTCACTTCAGAAAAAGGAAGTTTATTTAAAATGCTTAAGTAGCTGCTATAAGCAGGATGAGATGTTAGTGATCCTCCTTGAGTAGGTAAGGAGAACAGATGAGTTCCAGGGCACTGCAGAAGAGCAATCATGGTGACTATTCTCAGAAAAGCAGGAAGGGAGGTACACTGGAATTGTCACTAATCAGTCTGATTGCATTTTCTGAAAAAAATAAAACAGTGCTTGCCAAACACAGAAACATCTAATTAACAGCAATCAAGACAGATGTGTAAAGAATCAATTTGTTCCACCAGTGTATGTATGGCACATAAGATGCCGAAATAAGCTTTCCAGTCTAGATAGCATTGCTAAGACTGCAGATGGAATACATGTACTTGGTTTGGAAGATGCAGCCAATTAATCCATTTCTAGAAACTTCTAGACGATTCTAGAAAAGAGAACAGCTGGAGAAGATCATAACAACCTTAATAAACACAAAAAGACTCCTGAAAAGAGAAAAAATAATTCTTGTTCCTGTACACTGAAAAGGAACATAAAACAATCATCTTAAATTACAGAAATTACATTTGCACTAGTGTGTTGAAGTCCCAAGTGACTGAACTGTTTCAGCTTTTCTTCAGTATAATAAATTGTGTCCTCTCTCACACTGCAAGCTAGTCCTGCTCTACAATAAGTGATTTGTTTACACAAAAAGCTCTCCTTTGTGGGAAGTTGATCTGGCAAAAATCATTATGTTACACCTCAAACAGTGAGTCACTGAGCTTCCTCTGCAGCAGGACAAATGAGACACGGCTCACAATCAACTACAAATAATCCCTGCAGATCATGAGTTCTGATTGTTGAAAATCCTTGCAGACAATCATTATAAAATTTCCTTCCTCTGTACAGAGGCTCTTTCTGAATAATAACAAGTGCAAGAAAACCAGGGTAACCATGCAGTATCGCTCCTGGTCAAAGAATATCTTCCTACAAGAACTCCACTCTTTGTGGAAAAGCTTTTCTCTCTGCAATAGAGGATAGAGAATGGCAGAAATAGGGACAAGGTAGTAGAAACCTAAAGATCTTGGCTTCCTTTCCACAGCATGTTCCCAAGGCAGATCTGCAAAGGTGGGTGGTGGCAAGTGACGCTTCAGGAGCAGAATTCACAATACCCAAATTCTCTGTGGGCTGAATGGGGAAGTTCCCAGATCAGTGTCAGGATGGTGACCACCTGCAGGATGCTCACAGTGAGGGTGGGAGCTGCCTGAAGGTCCCTCCTTGCTCTTTACCAAATGGTGGCTTTATAGAGTCACATAAAAATTCAGCAGGCAGTTCCCTAAGGTGCTCCAGTTCCAAGTAAAGACCTCCTCAGTCAGAAAAAGGGTTGCATGCCGTGTATATTTATGGTCCCATAAAGGCCTTACCTTAACAGAGGTGGAGGAGGAGTTTCTGCTGAGATGACCTAGTCAATTAGAGTACAGTAAGGTGGGGATTCAAAGCATTTCAGGAAAAACTGCAAGTGTAATATGAAGTCTTCCTCCTGGGCAAAAGATCGGGGCAGCAAGGTTCCTACATAAAGTAGGCTTTGCCTCTGGCTGCTATGGGGGATCATGACATCGTGGTGTAGGTTACACAGTCAGAGAGAATCAGCCCTGCCAAGGGTTGCTCAATTTCTAAATTCTGAGTAGCCAGTTGGCCGAAAATTAAGTACAAAGAGGTTTAATCTAGACAAGTGTTTACTGTAAAACGCGTGAGTAACCCTGGGATTCACATGTACCAGGTTCCCACTGAAAATGCTAGAACCTCTGAAGCAGGCTGTGTATTTCAGATGTCCTATCACTGCTAGTGAGGCTCTTCATTTTTTAAACATCATAATTTTAACTGAGCTTGCTATGCTGTGGAGCTCCTGCTGGTTAATTTTAGGTTGTGCCCCTGTGAACAGAAATGTGCTGTTCTGATGCAGCATGTGTGCAGTGTAGATATGGAGCAATTACTGCTGTGGCCTCCTGCCATATCACCATATTATTATCCCTGAAGAGGGAAACAATGCAGATTTATGCCTTGTTTGAGTTCTTTGTTTTTGTTATTTTTTCCTGCCTAGTTATTTTTAGTGCAAAATTGTTCCAAATTATGTCAAGGACAAGAGAAGTTGAACTAAAACCATGGTCGGAAATGCTGTTGTCTGTGAGGGATGTTTCTGCAGACAACAAATACCTTGTATTGCATAACCCCAAAGAAATCTCTAGAAAGCAAAATGCTACCTCTGTTATCTCCAGACAGACCCCAGTTCAACCTGTCCTGGTGTGAAGAAGCAGCTCCACTGGCTGTCACTTTTATCAGCTGCAGGATCAGAGGCTTTGAAGTAAAACAGCCACTTTCAGGAAAAAAACACCTCTCTGTGTAAGGAGAGGAGCTGGCTGACACAGTCCCTCCTCTTCCACTGCTTTTCAAGAATACACAATATTCAAACCCTTAAATCACTTGCAGGCTTGTGTTCTCTGCTCAAGACATTTTACATCTCCCTGGGCTATTTGTTATTTGCTTTCAGAGAGAGATCCATGGTGTTTTCCAGAAATAAATTAACAAATTCATGACCTTCTTTTGGGTGATTGGGAAACAGCAGCATGGATGAATGCTCTGCTGGTAAGGTTTTAATGTTGGGTTGTCAGAGATGCAGGTACCTGTCAGCTCTTGAGGATTAATTATGGAGCACAGCTTTCTCCGTTCCCTGCTCCAAAGAGACAACTGTGTTTCCTTCCGTTTAATGAAAGTGTGCTGTAATAATAGCTTGCAAATATTTTATCTCTGGAAGCAATTACTAAGTGTGTTTTAAAAGCTGAGCTAACACTGAAGACATGTTTACTCTCCAAGTAGACACCCTGTATTTTAGCTGTTACATTTCTTTTTACTATTTTCAAACCACTGCTGTGCAGTTGTGAACACAAGTTTTTTTCATCTGCTACAGAAAACACCCTAATTTGTTAATAGATTAACAAAAGGGGAATTAAGAGAGAGGTTTCAAGTGCAAAACAATGTGTTGGGAAATCACCTCGATTCCAAATTAAATTAGAAGTGCGTGATGCTGCCAGACATTGTCGAAACCATAATGAACTGTGAAATGCTCACAGCCCCTCTGCTCCCCTCCCACTGAGTGCCCTCCGCTGCCGCTCTCCATTCCCTGCTGCCTGCAGCCTCCCGCGCAAGACATTTTACATCTCCCTGAGCTCCTCATTCCACAGCCAGGAGTGTTCTGTCTCCTGTGGGACTACGGTGGCAGGAATCTGGGGCTGTGACACTTTGGCCTCCACTGGCACTTTCTAATCCTTGCTATAGCACAGTAAACCTTAACCTGAAACGATCTGCAGAGACTAGGACCAATCTGTCTTAGTCTGCTCTTGTGAGTGGCCTCAGCAGGATTTTGTCCTCAGCCAGTCGTTGCCCCAGGCTCTTATGTCAGGGATTGCTCATTTGGTGGAGGCCACCTCTAGAAGTGCCTGCTGGCAGGAGTCTGAGTCACACACAGAGTTAAATTCAAGGGAATTTGTTCTTTTCTGAATGTGAGAGCACAGAGGAAGATGCAAGCTGGACAAGGTAAGCCATTTCCATTTTTTCAAGGCTGAAGTTATTTTTCCTTCCTTTCCTGGGGGAAGCTTAGTGCTAAAATTCATCTCTAGCAATTAGGAAATGTAGGTAGTATTTCACACATCTTGTGTTCATGGCTATCTGCATGAAAAGCAATAACATACCCTTGAGAAGAAGCAGACAGCCTTATATCCACAATGGATGACATTGTTTGATTTTTGTGAAGTGATATCCCATTCTCCATCAAAAATACTGTGATACAACTGTAGCACAGAGTGTGGGAAGGTCAGAGCCACCTCTTCTCTCCACCACCTTTACACATTCAAGGTCAGGTTGAATGGGGCTTTCAGCAGCTGAAACTAGTTCAGGATGTCTCTGTTCACTGCAGGATGAGACTTTAAAGATCCTGACCTAAACCATTCTAAGATTCTATGGTTCTATATCATCCAACTACAGCCCTCTCCCTCCACCCTTCACTTCCTCCTTTCTATTGTACCCCCACTGATCCTTTTTTGCTCCACTGCTCTTGTCTACTTTGGCATTTTGGTGAAGAGAGGAAAAAGGACAGCAGATGGAAAATGGGGGTGCAGCCCCTCTCCCGTCCCTGAGAGCAGAAAGCCAGTCCAACACAGCCCTGGTTCTGTTTTCTCCCGCCACTGTGAGAGTTTAGGATCCCATCACACAATAAAATATGTAAAACTCCTTTGTTGATCCAAAAAGTCATGTAAGAATCTAAAGTCAGTTTTTTTGCACAACCAAAGTCAATGAGCAGTCTTCCCACTAAATTCAAAGGCAGCAGGATCAAGTCTGCAGGAATAAAATGGGAGCTCCAACATCAAAGGGAAGCAAAGAAAGGGCACAGCATGAGCTCATGGGATTGTTTACTATGCAATGTGTTCTCCACATTTTTTATACCTTTTGCTTGGATCTCATTTTCCTTTGAACTCCAGGCAACGTGCATGTTTAGGCCCATTAAAATAAGTGATGTTTTCTAACAAACTACAATGCAGATTAGATCAATTCTTTAATCTCGTGTTTTCCTCTTGAACACTAGAATCAACCATTTTATGCTCAGTTGGATATAAAATTAACCCAGGCACATTAGGTTTATTCCAGAATGTTCTGTATTCTAAAATATCTAATTTTGTTGGGAATGTGCCAGGGTCTCATCAATAAAGGTGAACATAGTCCAGATCTAAACAGAAAGCTGCACAGCTACTTTATTGTGAAAATAATGAGTGAGGTGGGAGCACACAACGTTTTGGTGGATACTAAAGACAGGCCACGGTCACAGGAAGAAATCAGTAGCACAACACAGGGTATGCTGGTGATTCTGGTTAAGCAACGTCAGAAGAAACGTCTGCTCAAGAAATCATTTTGAAGATCTGAAAAACCCAACAGCAAACCCACCACTGACAACACAAACCACTTGCAGTCACTATTCCATTTGCTGTCTGCCTGTGACTGTCCCCCCCAGCTCTCTCCTACGGGCAAATGTTTTCCTTGAGCAGGTGGATAGTGTATGGTAACATACCTGTCTACCCTGTAAAATAAAGGTCTCAAAAGTAATGGGAAGCTTGTGAACAGGTCTTTGTGATTCTGGAAGGGAAACAGACCTTTATGTAATGTACAGGAAGTGCTTTTAGGAGCTTTGTGACTACAACGTTTATAAATATCTGCTGTAGAAAAAACACAAGGACACAAAAGAAGCTTTGTCAGAAAAAACAATATACTGTCATAGGGCAATTACACTACTGCACTTTGCCGAAACTATACTCTGAGGCTGTTGGTTTATATTTTTAAGGAGAAACCTGCAGCTTCCAGATCCTACTGGGCTAAACTCTGTTTTTTCTAAACTCTGCCTGGGGCTGGATCCCTCTTGTTCCAATAAGTTCTTTAGGTTGTCTACTTAGGCTGAACTAGCTGTTTTCTTGTACTTGAAATAAAGTTTAATCCTGGGCAAAATCGTGGCCCTGTGTCATTTCCCAGACTTCGGACTTTTGGGGGCAGTTTTTTGGGGGCAAGTACTGCTTTCACAGCTCTTAACACAGCTGCAGCCTTTTCTTCTGGAAGGCCCCGATTGGCAGCCATTAGGACTGGCTTTGATTATCTGTGAAGGTCTGTTGTGAAGATTGGTTTGAGCCCCAGCTCTGATACCTGGGGAAATTTCCTTTCCCATCACACTAAGGAATCAGAGTGTTGAAAATGATAGCAGCTTGTTAAAGGTGGAGAAAATAAACAGAATAGCACATAATGACAAGGTACACCTTTCCCAAAGTCATGCAATAAACAAAGTAAACTGATTTGAAGTCTTCCTCAGTAATTTCAGGATAGGCAAACTGCAGGCTGGTTTGTGTCTCTAGCACTAATGCCCCAGGGGCAGACTCTGAGCCCTGTGTCTCCTCCCAGGATACAAATGCCGATGCCTCAAGTCTAAACAGCCTTCCAGCCGACCTGAGGTCCTTCTCTCTCCTGCCTGCTCTACCAAGCTGTCCCTGTTTGACCATTATCCTCTTCTTCAGTGATTCCTACCCCAAGACAAAATTTTCCCAAAGGATCCTCTTAATTATGGATCCTTCTTTCTTCTTTTAATATGTATTTCATGCCCTAAAGCTACAAGCTGTGAAAGATCAGACAGACCAGTCCCTCCAGGCCTATTTTGGCTTGGTGAATTGGCTCAGGTTTTTCTTGTGTTATAGTGACTGTGTAATTTCCTCCCCTTTCACATCTGGGTTTTTTTTTTTCTTAACAGAAATTCTCCAAATATGAAAAACTTAAACGTAAATCCAATGTCTTTCAGATGCCTGCCTTGCACATAACTGTTAATCTGTTTCTGTACATCCCTTCCCTACATCCACACTCCAGCTGTTTGCTCCCTCTTTGCAGGCTGTCATCCTTTTAGAGCTTTCTGCATGGGGTTTGCCTTCTCCTTTAGACCTCAGCCATCAGGCTTTTGACTCAAAGGCTCAGGTCAGGACTGTCTGATACAAAGCCTGTGGATGAGGTAAGTTCCCTCTTGGACACTTTGTGATCATTTCCTGGAAAAGGCATTTGTTTGCCTGGCCTGTGTCTGCTGTATCGGCTGCAACTCCTTATCAGCCTTCTCTTCCGTCTGGCCTCAGGCTCCTGTCTTTTCCTCTTCTCTGATTTGCCTCTGTGCCTGGAGCTGCTTCCTGGGAGCTCCAAGCACAGACCATGTGCCTTCCCAGACCATGGACTTTCTGTACTCCCACTCCAGTATTACACCACAGCTGCTTGGATCAGACTGGGCTCCCATGTCCAGACTGTCTGAAATTGGTGATGGAAGTTGCTGTATGAACACCAGGTGACTTATAAAGTTAGGCAGTCAAAAATACAGGCAATTATAGCATATTTGTTCCTTGGGGAAATGACTTGAGTGGGGTTTTAAGGCAGGATGTGTATAGCTGGTGCTTCAAAAACAAGTACCGTCTTTAAGCCTATTACAAAGATTATCAGCATTCCTTATCAATGGCAAGATACACAGATCAGACCTGCAGATTAGATACCATCTTTTTTGTAAATTGTTACACTTAAATTTAAACAAAAATGAACAGTGTATGTGGAGGTGAGGAGGAGGAGGAGGAGAAAAAATGTATGGGCCAAGGGAGAGTAAGTTATTTTAAAAACCATCAAATACACATGAAAGAAGACACAATAGAAGAATAGGAGACTGAGGACTGCATAGGGCAGTGCTCCTGTACTGACAGAAATAAGTAGAAGGAATAAGAATCTTCTTATTTTCTAAGACAATAAGTCACCATGTAAAGTGGCACAATGGCTCTTTTCTTTTCTGTGTCCCTCCCTGCAAATACAGCCTGGGGGCACAGAAGAATGAGATTACCACACCTCATACATCACAATTTCTAATGGAAGTTACAATGCTGTTACCACATACAGTCATGGCACTTATCTTACTATAACTTTCTTCAAGGACATTGTAGAGCAAAACTCCAGAGTTTCCTAAAATTAGACACATTTGGTGTCTGTTTGCTGTCTTTGGAAGAATTAAAATTCAACCCTGTGCATATTTTATGTGCCTTGTAATAACACCCACTCATTCATTGCAGAAGAGGCATTCTATTGTCCTCCTATGACACTCCTTTGGGATTGCAGCTGGAAGATGTGTCATTGGGACTTCCCTTTGTTTTCTCACTATGAACTAGACACTTGTGGCAGACGCTGGATTGGCAGCCTCACAGAAACAGATACTCCAGGCCACCAGCTTGCACAAGTGGTGACAGTTCAAGTGTCTGGCTTCTGTATGGCACCTGTCACTTTGCTGCTCAACCACACAGGTTAATCAGCAGCTGTCAAATGGCACTGTTCAAGCACTCCTGGGCTGGGGTGGTAACTCACCTGGTTAATGCTGTGGGAGCAGAGCCAAAGCTGAGAGAAGATTTCAGTTCTTTATTGCAGTCTTTTTTTTCCCCCCTTTTAGGGAAGGAGAGACAGTTGCACTCATAATTGCAGGTCTGTGCCTCTACCTGCCCCTTTAGGGATGTCCTTCTGACAGTTTGAAATTGTCCTTCCTGAAAAAGAGAAACAGGATGAGAGAGGGACTGTAATAACCCATTGATAACCCCAGTCTGATGAGGAGCAGCTGAGGGAGCTGGGGAGGCTCAGCCTGGAAAGAAGGAGGCTCAGGAAAGACCTTCTTGCTCTCTACAACCTGAAAGGAGGTTGTAGCCAGGTGGGGGTCAGTCTCTTCTCCCAAATAACCAGGGACAGGACAAGAAGCAATGGTCTCAAGTTGCACAGGGGAAGTTTGGATTGGATATTAGGAACAATTTCTTCACAGAAAAGGTTGTCAAGCATTGGAACAGGCTGCCCAGGGAAGTGGTTGTGTCACTCTCCCTGGGGATATTTAAAAGTTGTGTGGATGTGGCACTGAGGGCCATGGTTTAGTGGTGGACTTGGCAGTGCTGGGTTAATGGTTGGACTCGATGACCTCAGAGGTCTTTTCCAACCTAAACAATTCCATTGCTTCCTTTTATGATGGCAGACAGCAGAGCTGCTCATCTTGTTGTGATCTTTACAGTGACTGCTGTCACCAGGACTCAGATTTGGCACTGCTAAGCCTGCTCTGCCACCTGTGTGATGTGTTGTTGTCACTCCTGAGTGTTTGGGTGTCAAAGGCAAAAGGGTGATAGTGAAGTCCATGCTGTACATTCCACTGAATGAGCCTATAAATGTACACAGGTGCCTGTATCCTCTGAGTCCCAGGGACTGGCAAGAACCTGATCCTTATGCACAGGACTTCTGAAATATAAACAAATAAGTGTGTACATACAGCACATGCATTATATATGTGTGTGTATACTTGAACTTAGGAAATAATGTAATCAAGTCCTTTTTCCTGCTAGTAAAGCAAATGACATAATAATATAATAATAATCCATTACATAAAAGGATCAAGCTTCTTCCTGAGAACTGTTAGTGTCCCATCTCTCCAAACTCCTGTGTGAACGTTGTTCCAGAATATCATGGCAGTGCTCTGCAGTAATATTTCCTTTCTAATTTCCAGTCTAAGCACATCCACCACCATATTGTGTCCATTGATTCTGAGCAGTGATGATTCTAAGCTTCAGTCATTTCCTTTCCCCCAGATCTGCCCAGGGATGTATTTACTGAGAGGGAATCCCTCCCTTCTCAGACTTCGTTTTGTGAGACTAAACTTCTTTTAGATTGCTCACACCTCAGTATGGTTCAAGGAGACCTTGTCCAACATAGGGTGAACTCAATAATATCAGAGGTCTTTTCCAACCTAATTGATTCTGTGATTCTATTCCAAGCTGAATTTACTTTTCTGGATGGCTTTGGATTAATTTTTCAAGCGTAGGTCTTACTAGTTAAATGAAAACATCAACATTTCCCTATATAATGGAAACACCTCTCCTGATAAGCTGAATAATCATATTTGTAATTTTTGTGGCTGCGTCTTGTTAATTAATACAGCCAATTACTACTCTGATTTCTCTCAAGACATATCAATATTTTCAAACAAGTAACTTCTCACCACTGGCTAAAATCCAGGACCAGTGCAGGAGCTTGTCCTTTGAACTGTCATCTTTCACACCAAAAGGTTTAAAAATAGTAAGAGTGTAGTTGGATTAGGCCAGTATTTTATTAGTTTCTTCCCGCTTCAAGACTTCCTCTTTAAGCAGCCATGTCTAGGGCTTGTCTCACTTTCGGGTATATGAAGCAATCTCCAGAAACATGAGCTAAATCTAACTCTGGATTGTCCAAACTGCAGTGTTGATTTCGTTAGCATGGAAAACACTTCAACAGCAGAATGTAAAGGCAAAAATAACACATAGATGCTGCAAGAGGAATTTGTATGATGACATTTGCTTTGTCAAACTTTAATCATCAAAATCTAAGCTAGTTGTGTGGTTTCCCTCTACAACCACCAGAAAGATGCTGGCAGCTCTCCAGGGTTTTTATCATTCAGGCATTTATTTTAGGATCTGTTTCCCTTCAGTTCCTGCTTCTTCCTTTCCACAGGTTGTCAAGTGAATCTGCCTCAGCAGAGCAGCTGAAGCATGCAGCTGAAATCAGGTGAAATGAGCCTCTCTTTGCTGTTTACCTTAAAATTCAAAAGAATACTCCAGACAACGACACTTCGATTTTTCACGCATTGAGAAGAAAACAGATCACAGAGCAGCCACCTGGGATGTCAGGGAACTGTTTTAAAAGAACTAAGCTCCCTAATTCTGGTCTTTATCAACATGTCATGAGGCAAATATAAACACTGATAGAATAACATGAGATGTTTAACACATTTTTTTTACAGAAACAAGTGTTTTTTAGAATGGTCTTTGCATGAAGTGCTGTAATTACAAATTAAAACAAGAATAAGTTTCTGAATTCTGATTTCCCACCACAGAGCTGTGATTCTACGGTGGGTAAAATGGTGAGACAGGAAATTTCCTCTATGTTTCCATCTGCTCATATATCAAACTGATTCTGTCTTCTAGGAGCTCACTCTGAAAAAAATATGGTCTTTTAGCAGACTGGAGATTTTAAACAAAACCATTGTTCTCCCTCTTGTTTGTGACAAAAGGTAATGAAGAGAGATTAGGAGTTCATGAGTACAGCAGGAGCTCTGGAATAATTATTAACAGGAATTTCTAAAAAGGAAAGAATTGTGATGTGAAGGGTCAAGTCCTAAGGATTAATTAGATAGAAGAAGGGATGCTGACTTTCAAGTAGTCTGGCCTAGAAATAACACAGATGGAGAAGTGAAAAAGAATAGAAAACATCATGTCTGCAAAATGTTCTCTGAGTGGGTGTTTTTGGGAGAGGGCCACCTAAAAGATTCAGCTTTTTGTAGGAACAGTATGCATTATCCCTGCCCAAATTTGTGGGTAATCAATTCACAAATCAACTGATGGGTTAGTTAAATGTTGCTTCCTCAGACTAACAGCCAGGTTTGCAAGTATCTTTAATAATACACTTTTGGCAACTCAGGGAGTTGCTGGAGCACATTCTCCTTCTGTGTCACACACTCCCCTCTGCACTTCCTGGTGGGCGAATGCAAGCCCAAACAACACAACAAACTGTTCCATATTTAATTTTGTTGTGTTTTCCTCTGCACACAAAAAGCTTACAGTTCTTGCACCTTTACTGGGGGAAGTAGCAGTAATCTCAGTTCACTGTCGCACTTAAAATGGGAACTGAAAAACAATTTACTTGTCAGGACCCAAATCCAACCTTCTGTTTGCCTCTCTAACTTTATTGTCTCTGAAAGAAGAACAAGAGCTGCTTTTTCTCCTTCACATTGAGACATTGGTACCTGTTAAAGTGGACATACAGAGTCAAAATTCCCACTTGTAGCCAGTGAGTGAAACAGAAAACTCATTTTCTGCTAGTTTTGTGGCAATATGCTGAGGTAAATGAATAATCGCCAATTATTTAACTTCTTAGCAGGGAAAATATAAAGCCATCAGGTGCTTCTGGAGTTCTCAGTCTATGTTAGGCTGACCTTGGTGTCTCTCTAGAAAACCTGGTGTGTATTCTTGGCAGCAGGCAGCAGTTCCCCAAGGGAGAGGATATACAAGCCTGCAGGAATGTAGATAAACATCTAAGATTTTACTCTGCACAAGAACAACAACAAAATAATCAGTGAAAACCTCCACAGAGCTGCTAAGGGGTCCTTCTTCACAGTACCTTACTAAGAGGCAAGCAAACTCTTCTAATTGAAAATATTTCATATTTATTAGATCCAATCACAATCAATTCTGACTTACAATTCTGACTTTTTCAACAACAACAAAAAAATCGATGGGGTTTAGTTTTTTGGGGGGTTCGTTTTTTCTGGGATAGGGAGGGAGAAATGAGTGTCTTTTCTAGCACTAATTTTTTGTCAGTCATTATTAACATGACAACTTTCAGAACCAAAAATGCAGGAAACCATTACTTTGTAAAATTTAGCAGCTTACGGGAAATCTTATACCCCTCACAGAAGCATCCACTGACTCCAGCAATACATAGAGTTCAGTCAATATAACTGAAGGTGAGGGGGTGTGATTGTCAGGGGAAATAGTATTTATTATAGAATTTTCTAAACAATTGGTCACCTCTGGCAATTCCACAGACATAGACACTGCCTCTTGGGAATGCTATTTATAAGCTCAAAAGCAGCTGAACAGCACTCACAAAAAGGCTGCCAGTTTCAAGAAAATTAATGGCAATCTTACACTGTCAGAACATGAAGGGAGAAGAGGCTTTGTGCTGAGCTTAAGGCATGAAGTGTGTTTGCACTCCTTTGTCTTGGCCTCTGTGTCGAAGCCTGGGCTATTCATGAGAACACACTGCTCATGGCATTGGCAGCTCAGACAAATCAATACAGGAAAATGTAAACATGCAGGTAACTTCACAACCCTTTTTCTAAAAGGCTCCCAAGAGCCTTACTTGAGAGAATACTGTGCCATCAGATCCTGGAGCCTTCAAGGTGTGGCTTTGCTGTACGTCCATAAAAAAAAAAGAAACAATAACCCACAACAAAACCACAAAAAACCACCCAAGACAATCATACTTAAAACAGTCTCTGAGTGCAAGTAATGTGTACAGAGTTTCTGCACCTAATCCATCTTTTTGGTGATAGACTAATTTTATTTGTGATTTTAAACATTCCAGTTGAACACAGCAGTCCATACTGCTCTAAAGACTATCAATTCCCTCTTTTAAAAGTTTCCTGGTGGATTTAGAAGCTGAACTTACTGAGGAAAACCATCAAATGAGCACTAGAACTAGCACAGGAATGAGAGAGCCAGAAAGTGACGTTCAGTGTCAAAGAGTGGCACGTTCCAATCGGTGTGTCAGTGGCTCAGCTGCTGTTGGCACCACACTTACAGCACAGAGGACCTGTAGGGGTATCAGAGACTCTCCTTTGAACACTTCCAGTTGATACCATCCTCTTACCTGTGGCACAGAAAAGTACCCTAATATATAACATGTATGCATTTACCATGATACAAGTATTTATGATGATGTATCAAATGCTTTAATAAAACTCACTACCTTTTGGGTGAACTTCAGATCATTGCAATTAGGGCTGCACTGCTGTTACTAAAGGAGTGAGGGGAAAACTACATTACTAATACTCTGTTTTGTATGAAGTCATCTCTGCAGAGAAGAGGCTTCGTGTCCCACTCTCAGAGCATGTGTGAGAACTGTTACAGCAACAAGCAGCTTTCCATTACTTTTATTTTGGAAAGACAAAATGGCTGAAGGCCACAGCTGTTGATTTATTCAGATGCCGAAGGAAACCATTAGCCCATTGGACCCTGAAGATGAGATTTCTTTGTGCTAGATGTTAATAAAAGGAAATCCTAAACAGTGGCTGCCAAAGGGGACTTAATACAAATGCAAAATGCCAAATGTACCTAAAAAGGAAGGAGGAAGATGGTTGCTTATTAGAGAAATAGAAAAAAGCCCAACAAAAACAGTGAAAAGTACAGCTTGCTTTTTTTCCTGCTTCTTCTTAAGTACAATGTGATGTACAACCAAACTGTGAGAGGAAAACTCTCCTGCATTTAAATCAAACAGAGTATCTTTGGAACATACGGCTCCACATATGGCTGTGCCGTTAACGGCTCCGCGTCCACGTGGATTGGTTTTTTACCAGCATAATGTGGATGGAGCTTCCCCACAAACTCCCTGCTGTTTGCAGCTTTGTTTTAATTAGCTAACATAGCCCAGTATTAAATGAGCTGCGTTCTCAGAAGAGATGTCAAAGAAAAAGCATAATAGCCATTGGGGTAGGTAACTCCTCTTTCAGATTACTGCTTTAGTGGCCTTGTGGCAGAAACATGATTAATCATTGCCTGTACTTAGCCTGAATTTCAGATATGCCTCCCTCTCCACCTCCCTCCAGTTCTTTTCTTTTAAGATTTAACAGTTACTTTATTTCATACGTGTGGAACCGAAGTGACATTTCTAAATGTCATTCAGGATTTTAAAAGTATTTAGTACTGGGCAAGCTGTCATTTATAATAAGGTTTTAATCAACATTGGGTCCTATTTGAAGGACGTATTTTTATATGACACAATGAGGCCACAGAACTGAAACTTGTCCTGGCTCCCTGTCTCGTCCTCAGCCCAGCAAAACGTAGTAAGGCATGAGAGCTTTTGGCATGTGGCAAAAAATAACACTAGGAAAAGGAACAGCACTTGCTAGTCAAGACTAGAACTGACTATGGAGAAGAGAAAGGGATGGATTGCAGAGGTTGATGACGATGGAGGAAATAGATGAAGAGTGGTTAAACTTGACACAAAGCACAGAGGAATTCATTTCCGGTGGCTGATGTTCCTCAACCTGTACAACCAACAGTTTAACCAATAAGCAACAAACCACATTTGTGGTGTTGCCACAACACTTTCCAGTTATAGACCAGTCAAATCAGGAAAAGCTTCAGTGTCCATATGACTTCCCTCATTTTTGTTGTTTGCTCGTTCAATGTGGGACAACGCAAAGTGTTTACGAAGTTGGTTTACAAAGCCATTTCCAGTTATTTTGCTGACCAGCTCCTGAGTTCTTATAGATCAGCATTGATCCACACTCCATGGTTTGAAAAATACAGCACTAGAGCATGACTGCTTTGATAGCCTGAAATTTGATAGCACCTCAAATTCCTTAGTATCACCAGCTGTGTTTAGGAACACGGTGTTAGGAACATGGTATTTCATCCTTCTTTAGCAACCATCTGCAAGACAGATGAGTAGGAACTCTTTACCTGGATGGAGGGAGCTGTGCTGTAGTTGCAAAAGGTCCAGCCTGTGAGCCCTGTATAGCTGCTAATAATGGACTGCCTGTAGGGGGTAGGAAGAAAAGAAAGACAAAGTTCCTTTTGCTTCTTAACATAATGCAAACCCCCCCAATAGTTAAAGAAAGAATGGGTTAAATGTTACTGTGCAAACTTAATTTGTCTCAAGCTTAATTTGCCTTCTCTTTGATACAGTTTTTATGTATAAAACAGTAAAACAACTGCTCTGTGTTTTTATATTTTCTCTCCTTTTTTTTTTAAATTTCATTTTTAAAGACTTGTGCCTCATTCTGTGGAATAAACAGATTCACTCTCCACTGCGTACGCAGTGAAGGGAAAAATACTGTGAGTGCTGAATGAATACTTTCCCACAGTTTGTTTGTTTTTAAATGAAATATATCTACTGCTTCTTCAAACCAGCAGAGGGAGTTTTCTCATCCAAATAATTTTTATACTTCTGAAACACAAAGCTGTCTATTTTTTCAGTAATGTTTTGTTACCTAGTGGGAACTGCTGCTGAAAACAAAAAGGTGAAATTTTACAATCTAGACTGTTTAACTCCTTAGTGCTAGAGGCTGTTTGCTTCCAACCAATTTTTATGGGTATTATTGTACTTGAAGGTGCTGCAATGAAAAATGCAATGGAGAATTAAAAGCATGAAAAATCTACTCAGCTGGAACGTTTGGGAGCAACCTATTTGGTTAAAGGGGAATGTGCAATTATTGCAGTGCATGTGCCACTCAAATGTGTGTGAAACCACAACATGGTAACAGCTGACACATGATTTAAAAAAAAAAAAAGTCAGTTCCTTTATTTTTTTTGTGCTCAAGACAGAAGTTTTGAAAGTTCTGGGTTTAGGTTTCTTTATCTGGAAATAGTGGAGTACTTTTAAGATAACCACAGTGGCAAAAAAGTTCAAGTGAAATGTTCACTGTAGCATTATTAGCACTCTTGTAAAACAAAACAAAATGATAGCGGTTCCTGACGTCAACAGTGAATACTATCTTGATCTGCAAACATGTCACAACTCTTCCTCTCCCAAAAGCGAGCAAGAAATTCAGATATTCCACTTAGCTCAGTCATAAAGCATTTAAATAGCTAAGCTTTCATTTTTAAAAGGTCAGCTGAACAAATTAGTGAGAAAATAATGTTATTTTGTGGAATCTAATTGGATTTGAAAATGCTCTGAGACAAATACACACTTTTATAGTTCCATAGCATCAGAATATCAATGCTCTACATTCTGCTTGAACTGAAAGAAGAGATTAAATAAAAAGCAAGACCCAGTGTTTCCTGTGTATCTGTCAGTATAAGAGCAAAACTATAATTTCGAAGGACTGCATAAATATCAATAATTGCCTCATATCCAAGGGAAGATGGCTCGTTAAATGTTTTTAGTTTTTACTGACGTGGAAAGTGAGGAAGGAACTCACTGTAGGTAATTTAGAAGGCAATTATTGGTAAATAAGCATTTAGCACCTGACACCAGACATAGAGCGTATAGAAAAGAAATGAAGTAGTCACATGGTTTAAGAATTGAGCCAAAATAGTTAATAGCCTGGCACAGATGTATTTTCCTTACATGTATTATAACTGTCAACTCATATGAGGGTGCTAAATATGGGTTGCTGTGCTGCTCTGAGTCACACATGAGCAGATTCTCAGTGCAGTGGAGCCTTGTCAGACTCAATGAAGCACAAGGCAGACACAACTGTCAGTGCCACACAGCTCACGGACCACAGCCCCAGCCCCAGACAGAAAACTGTACAGGGCTGTAGGTGATGGATTCAGCAGCATCAGCCAGTCATCCACAGGGGAAGAAACTCCTGGACTCAGCAGCCACCGGGGCTCCCTCGAGAGATGCCCCATTTCTGCCTCACTGGTACTGAAAGGGGATGCACAGACCAGTGGGATGCTGGTGCATGATAGACTTGGAATAAAATTCAAGTTTTGTACTCGGACTGCTAAGAAGCTTTGAGCCAGGCCTGCTCACAGTTATCAAGGCATGTGGAAATAAAACAGAATTTCAAAACAATATCTTGCTAGTCCACAGCATAAGAACCAAGAACCAGTGCTTTGCTCTCCAGACTGTTCTAGGCTGAGGGGAGGGCCAAAGATAGCTTTATGTCAGCATGAATGAATATGAACTGGAATGAGATTTTGCCCCAGTTCAGACCAGCTTCCAGAAAGGAGGCTACATGGAGCTCCTTCAATACTCCATGAACTTGTACACTGTGTACATTTTTTGTCTCACCTCTCATTCCTGCACACTTAGCTTTGTGGCAGGGTTAAAGAAGTTAAAAATAGATTAAATTTATAGTTCCTCTGATCCTTTATCCTTTTTTTTTTGGAAGTAGCTCTACAAAGGAAGTATAAAAAAATGATACAGCAGACAGATGAGGATAATTCATCTTCATGGAACTTATTTTCTGAATTTTTAAAATAATTCAGGACTATAAACCTGGGGGTGCAGGAAGGTTGTATTTTTATAAAAAATAGATTCTCCTTTTAAGGGAAGAATCATGTGGCCATTGATCAGCATTAAATGCTGCACCTGCTTCAAGGAAATTCTGACTGACTTCTACATTACCAGTTCTGGTGTCAGAAAAAATGGAAGCAGCCTGCCTCAAAGTATGCCGAAACATATAAAATATTATAATACACTGTGGTATATGCTTGTTTATACACTTGGACTTCACATTTTGTCTGTATTGCTCATTATCTGACTCATGCTCTGTTTATGTACCATGAGAAAGATGCTAAGCAAAAGCTGACTCCTGGAAATACTTGACATTCTTTTCAGGCTAATTTTGTCCTGAGCTTGGCTGAAATGGCTCATTTTGAACCACTCATAAAAGGATGTCTGCAGCAGGGAAGACAGAATATTTTCATTTCAGAGAGCCCTGCTGTGTTATATTCCCTGATTTTCATCAAAACCAGACCGTGTTTACTTGTCCCTTTGGCCTCAGGGTCAGGGTTTTTTCTTTAAATCACTTCAATTCTAAGTAGTCATTTCATTCATTCCTGAGTTTCCCACAAAAACCTAAGCAGTGGAAGCCTGATATAGCTTGGGGCACTTTCCTAAGTACATCTCTGAAGTAAAAAAAAAATCCCAACAACAAAAAACATACCCTTACCCTATAAAGTCTTCAGAAGCAATGCATGAGCCCACAAACACGTGCATGAGGTTCATGAGTTGGCCAAAGGGACGTGGCCGCTCTCCTCGCCAGGTCTCCCTGCATGTCACCTTCCATGGGCCAGCTGAATGGCCTGGCCTCTGCAGCCACAACAGCCCCCAAATCTTCTCTTCTCTGACCAAAAGGGGCTTCCCAGGGTGGTGGTTTTGGGTAAGGCCAGAGGCTGGAGGCTGCTGTGGGAGAAGGTGGGGAAGCCCTGGAGTGCAGGGGGCAGCCCAAGGGCCTCGTCAGGGTGGGGTTTGCTGAGGGGCTCTGAGGCAGTTCTGCTCGTGGGGGGCTGTGGGCAAAGACCCCACCTTGGGTGGGCAGGGGAGCATTGCCCTTCAGGTGGGGGTGGCTCCACGGGAGGGACTGAGAAGTGGGGCAGCTCACTCTGACCCGGCCAAGGAAGAATCAGAGAATCACAGAATCAATTATGTTAGAAAAGACCTCTGAGATCATCAAGCCCAACCCAAACACCACCAGCTAGACCATGGTACTGAGTGCCATGTCCAGTCTTTGCTGGACGTCCCTCCAGGGATGGTGAATCCACCGTCTCTGGGCAGCCCATTCCAATGTCTAATCACCCTTTCTGTGAAGAAATTCCTCCTAATGTTTGACCGAAATCTCTCCTAGCAGTTCAGGAACATGCCCTCTTGTTCTATTGCTGGTTGCCTGGGAGAAGAGACTGGCTCCCACCTGGCTACGACCTCTTTCCAGGTAATTGTAGAGGATGGTAAGGTCACTCCTGAGCCTCCTTTTCTCCAGGCTGAATCCCCCCAGCTCTCTCAGCTACTCCTCATTGGACTTGTGCTCTGGACCTAGAGGAGAAAGGGGACTCTCACAGTGAGTGGGTGGGGATGGGGAGCAGCCTCAGCAGTGAGGGGGTTGGTGCTGTCCGTGAGCCAAAAGGCCAATGGGATCCTGGTGTGCAGTAAGAACAGTATTGCCAGCAGGTCAAGGGATGGGATCCTGACCCTCTAGTCAGCCCCACTGAGACACATCTGGAGTGCTGTGTCCAGTTCTGGGCTCCTCAGGTCAAGAGAGGAACGGGTCCAGCAGAAGGAAACAAAGATGATGAAGGGCCTGGAGCATCTCTGTGATGCAGAAAGGCTGAGGGAGCTGGGCCTGTTCAGCCTCGAGAAGAGACACTGAGAGGGGACTCATCCATGTCTGTCAGGGTCTGCAGGCAGGGGGCGGAGGATGGAGCAGGCTCTGCTCGGGGGTGCCCACCAATGGGACAAGAGGCCATGGGCAGAAACTGATGTCCAGGACGCTCTACCTGAACGTGAGGAAGAACTTCTTTACTGTGTAGTGACTGAGCAGTGTATCAGGTTGCCCAGAGGACGTGTGGAGTCTCCCTCACTGGAGATACTCCAGAATCACCTGGACACAATCCTGTGCCAAGTGCTCTGGGATGACCCTGCTTGAGCAGGGAGGTTGCACTAGATGACCCACCGTGGTCCCTTCCGACCTGAACTGCTCTGTGATTCTGTGAGGGGATGAGAGGGGCTCTGGGAAGTCTGAGGGGGATGTGAGGAAGTGTGAGAGAGTGTTAGGGGGCTGTGAGGAGGATACAAGGATGTTGTGAGTGGAATGTGGTGGGCTGTGAGGGGGGTCGTGGGGGGATTGTGATGAGGGGCTGTGAAGGGGTTATGAGGCAGTTATGAGGGGCTGCGAGGGGGATGTGACGGGTGTGATGAGGGGATGTGAGGGTGTTATGAGAGGGATGTCAGTGGCATGCGATGGGCTGTGAGGAATGGGGAGCGGCTTTGAGGAGGGTGATGACGGGGCTGTGAGGGCTCAGGACGGTGTCGCGCGGCCGGCGCTGACGGGGCCGATAACGGGGGGGGTCCCGGGGGGGCGGTGCCAGTTTCCCGCGCGGGGGCGGGGCCGCGGCGGTGACGTCACCCCCGCCTGGCAACGGCGTGGGGGCGGGGGCGGTGCGCGGCTCTCGCGGGACTTGGCGCCCCCCGCCGCGGGCGGGGCGGGGGCGGGGTCGGTGCTGCCGTAGCGCGGCTGAGGCGGCGGCGGGAGCGGCGGGACGGGACGGGACGGGCGAGTGGCCGCTCTGCTCCGGGCCGCCCGCGGCTCGGAGCCGCCCCTTCCACGCCCGCAGCGCCCGCGGATGGAGCCGCCGTGCCCGGCTTGAGCGCGTCGGCGGGACCCGGAGCCGCTCCGCCGAGCCCGGGCGGGCGGGCGCAGCATGGGTGAGTGAGCGCGGCGGGACCGGACCCCTCCTCCCGCTCCCCTCCTCCCGGGGAAGCGCTTGGGGTGAGGGGAGGGCGCGGGGCCCGGGACAGCCCCCGGTGTGCCCCGGGGCGGGGGCCGGTGGAGGAGCTACGGGGCCCGGCAGGTGCCCGCAGGTGCTCGGTGAGCGATCGCTCCGGGGAGAGGCCGGTCCCGGGGGCTGCGGGTTCTCTGGGTTTCGGTGGGGAGAGCGAGGTGTAACAGCGAACACTGACCCGCTGCTGGTTGGAGAATAAAAGTTTCTGTGGTTACATCCAGCCCTCCTTTCGCCTTTTTTTTTTTTTTTTTTTCCTACTCTGCTTCAGTTTGAGCTGCGCCTTCACCCGTTTCTCCACCGAGGTGTTGGCTTAAAGAGAGAGAGTGCACAGCGACCAGGAGGGTTCCTGTGTTCGTCCTGTGCAGGTTCAGGTTTACACTGGAAGCAGTCGGTTGTACTGGGTTTGGTTTTTAATGGGAGAGCCGTCGGCGTGAGGAGGTATGAATGACTTAAACACCGCTCTGCGGAGCTCTCTTTCCTTACAGGCAATGCCCTACTCGTGTTAGAAAAGGTCCATTGATCATTTTGTTTGCCTTTGATATCTCCAGTCTTGTCTCACCCCTTGCTCTCTGTCCTGTGTAATACCATCTCCATGTGCTCTGCAGGGGTACGTGTGACAGTGTGTGCTTATGCTGCTGTGTGCAGATGTGCTGGTTTTAGAGTGGCATTTAAGCTTTTTAAGTGCAAGGATACCTGGGTTTTGAATAGCTCTTCATCTCCATATTTATCCCCATAAAACTGAAGAGGTGAAGGGTATGCAGGTCAAATGTGCAGTTACTGAAGTGATAAAAGCTCCTCCTGACTTGTTTTCTACTGATTACGAAGGTGGGCTTTCAGTGTTTTCATCTCGCTGAAAGAAGCCTTATGTGGCCAAAGCACACTGAAAGTGAAGCCTGAAGCTATAAAGTGAAATGGGTGTTTTAAGTTCTGATGCAAAGTAAATTCTAAAGAACTCGCTTTTTGTGATTGTTGTCTTATTGCAAGTGAGAAGTTCTGTCCAGGTCATTGCAGTGGCTTGTGATGGTAGTTCCTAAAGCATAAAAGTTTAGTGTACTAGTTAAACATTTTGAAGTCAGACTGCTATGATGAAATGTGAAATACCTCAGGATTTACATATGGTACGTCTGGGTCATTAAAATCATTAGTATACTCTATTAGTATAGTTAGAAATACTGTATAAGACTTAAGAAGGACTGAATCTAGTTTATGATTGTACATATGTATGATTCTTGTGTGGTATAAAACCATGTATACGCTGTTTTATGTATTTTTTCCTTAAGTTTCCATTTCCTAAGGCAGTCCTCTTCTGATGACAGTAGTGAGCATGTTATTACTGCTGCAGAGGCTGCTGAGCTGAGTGGGTGCACACACTGTGTCAAGTATTGTTATTGCGTGGGTTATTCTAACCATAACAGTTTGTGTGTCTGTGCAGTTAGAGAGCAGTTCCTGCCAGAATGCTGGCAAACCTCTACAAAGGATTGTGGAATAATCCCAGAGCCTTTTAAACAGATTTTCTTTGAAGGTGTTCTCCTTTATGCAGATTTCCAAGTGTTGCTTCCTTGTGATCGAAAGCAGGGAGGAATGTGTATCTAAGAATAAGAGTGGAAAAGAACTAACTGTAGCTTGCCTTGCACTCACTGTATTTAGTGGTGGCCTCACGTTTTACCTTGAGAAGTCATTAGTTGATTATTTTATTACTGGCATCATGGCAGAGCTGGTTCTTGTTTGCCTATTATGTCAGCTTGATGAAGACATTTTACATGCGAGAGGTGGCTTTAGAGGGGAGCACTGAGTATCTCTGGCAAACTCAGGGGTTTCTGAGATCTAACAAGAAGTAAGAACAGGGCAGTGTGACTCTGGAGGAACCAAAAGGAGAAGGGCAGAAGTACAGAATGCCTTGGAACAGGTTCTTTTGTGTTCTTTTAGTAGCTGGAAATTAGTGTTTCAGGAGCACGTGTCACTCAGGCGCCTGAAGGATGGGGAGGAGGATGTTGTCAGAGGTGACACACACGAGACCATATGAAGCTACTGGTAATGCCCACTGACACACTTGAGCTGTGTCATTAAAATTCTTTGCATTTTGTACCAGATTAATCATGTGGATTCAATATATGACTCCACAAACAGCTAGAGAAACAGATTATTTAAAGGAAAAAATATATTCAGATGTTTTAAGGGAAAAAGACTTTATCTGATTGAATTGTCTTGCTGTCTTGGATTGATATCCACTTGGAGAGAGGTGGAGTTCTGTGTGTTGGTGCATTGTAACTTACATGGCTCAGTAACTGATAATTGGCCTAATTATAGTTAAGAAATGGTTTGACTATACAAAACTCATGTTAACAGGAAGACTGAGCTAAATTTGCAGAGTCCCTTTGCAGCTAATTATCATATGGTTTTACAACTAAGAAAGAAACATTATGGCAACAATTGATAAATTGCCACAGTGGAACACTGAAATCTATTGAACTCCTGTCAGTATCTCCTTAGCTATATGCATGCCCCCTCCTTTTTTGTTTCCAAAAATTTGTACAAGCTTTGAATTTTGGTTCCCATGAGTCAATACATTTGAATTTCTCTGCATTTGGTCTTCAGACAATTTTGTAATTTTGGAATATTTTGGGAAGCCAGACGTGCTTATACTTGTTCATTGCCAACAGAATAAGTATAAATCTGTTTGATCTCTAGAGTAAGTTCATTGAACATTAAACTTGCGTGAAGCCTTTTGCTTTCCTCACCTTGACGTTGGTAACAGAAAACAATCGTAGAAGGTTTTTGGAAGCGGACTGAATGCTTTTAACATACTGTTGTGGAGACAGCAGCAGATTGTTTCAGTATTCACTAGTAGTATTACAAGAACCTATTACAACATTACTTCAGGGTTTGCTCTTTGATTTAAAAACACAACAAAAAGCTCCACAAAATGCCAGCAATCTCCCCCTTTTTTCCTCCTCCCCCCTCCCCCCCCTCAAAAATGGGATTCTCCATACAACCCCAAGCAAATGATATAGAAAAGATGAACAGTCCTGCTGGTATTTTACCAAGAAATATGTAAGATGGGATGCCTAGTTGAACTTTTATTGAAGAGTACAATGATTGAATCAAAAGTGCAAGTTGTTAAACCTTTTTGTACTCAGAAGAGCCTAATGCTGACCAACTGCACTTGCACTGGCCAAGTTGAGCAAGTGCTTTCTTGCCTCATTTCTTTATTCTAGACAAAACTGTAAGAGAGGATGATGTGAAGTTGACCTCTGGAAGAGAGATGCCTAACCTACTGGGAAACCAAATTACTGTGACTGGGAAGAGTTGATGGATATGGGTTTGGGTCAAGATAGAGAAGAAATCCCATCGAAAGGTGCAAGAGATTCTGTCAGCTCAACTCTTGCCTTTTCCGTTGTTTTTTTTTTTTCCAAGAATGGAAGAGCTGCTGTACTGAAAGTCCTGACTGTGGGGCGGGTAAGGAGGAAAAGGATATGGAAAGCAGGTTTGAAATGGAAAGTTGTTATTGTTTGGCGTTTTTTTGTGGTTTTTTTTTTTTTTTTTTTTTTTTTTTAAATAAAACCCCACAGTCCGACAGTCAGTAATTTATGGGCTTTCTCAGAGGTGTTTGTGGTTTTGTCAGAGCTTTTTTTATAGATAGGGATGGACCATGAGGGACTTGGACTAAGGGGCACAAAAAAGAATGTGGTTTTGACAACCACAGCTGCCTGTGAGAGTGGAAGTCCCTGTTTAACATAAATGGATGTGTGTGTGGGAAATATGTCCTTTCAGTGTGAGGGTATGTTTTTGTTTTTCGTTTCAAAAACTGCTACTTACTCTGCCTGATGGTATTTTTGAGAAATGGTGGATGATTGCTTGGTGGCTTCAGTCTGAGAAGTTTCTCTACATCTACTTTCATCCTATGTCAGTCTTTCCAGGTGATGGTCACCTTTATCTGATGGCTGTTTTAATTTTTATTTCACTTTCATCTTGTTGAGGAGAGTTGTTCAGAACTGTGTATGTGTTATTCAAGACTTAACTCCATGCAGGATTATAATTATATTTGCTGTCTTGGTTTCTTCTGTTTTCCTTATAGTTTTTGTTTCAGCTATGCCTTGAAATCTCTTTACTGGCTTTCTCTGTTGTCTGCCTGTGCTTGGGGTTGGTTTTTTTTTTTTCCTCAGTGGGTTTTTGTTGCATAAACACAGGAAATGTGTGGTTGGGCACCCTGTGCTGTCTGGGGCTGAGCTGCCTGGTCTGTCCCGCTCCGGCTGTCATAGCTCTGCTTTCCCATCCGCTTTGCTTCCTTGGAGATGCTGTCACATATGACTGCTGGTCTGGTAGCTCTGCAACCTGGCTTGATAAAAATGATTTGTTAGGAAAGAGCAGCAATGTATGTGCTTAGAGTGACTAAAATCATCGTGGCAGAAGTGGGTGAGTCGATCAGGTGAAAATCCTTGCTAGTGGGTCTGGGGGGTAGTGATTTCTAGCAACCAGTCCAACCTGCAGTGGCCACCTGGGCACTTAAAAAGTGTCTCTGGTTCATGACAGGGGTTTAGCCTGTTTCTTCTGTTCCTTTTAAAGTGGGTGTTTGTTTGTCTTTTTTAAGCTGGCATCCTATATTTTGTAATGCAGTTAAATGTCATTCAACTTTTCTGATGCTTTTCTTTCTATAACGTTGCTTTTTTCCTCTTCTCTGAATTGTGAATTTGCTAACCATCTAAAATGTTCCCAGCTCTCTGTGGAGTCAATGCCTGAGCCTTTGCTGTCCCTTATCATGGACATGTGGTGATGAGAAAGAGTTTTCCCTAATGCTGTGCTGTTCCTGTGATGGTGTGAGCACAGCCCTGCTTGAGCACTGCCCGTGGCTGTCCTGCTGCACTGCTAAAAGCAGGACTGAAGCACTGAAACTGCCTTTTCAGTCACCTCTTTTCCAGAGTGATCCCTTGCTGTGTTAAATAACTGTTCCTTTTGCCCTGATAACTGTGTTTCTTAGCATAAACTTCAGACTTCATTTCATTTGAATAATATGATGCCAGCACAACTGTTTATTTTCTCTGACTAATGCCAGCAAATATTTTTGGGTGGGATTGTGTTTTACTGCTCTAGCCACATGCAGAATTTTCTTTCTTCATATAAAGTCAGCGTGAAATACTGCTATTTCAGAAATCCTGAACAAAGAAAACGATGCATTGTAGATATTTTCAAACAAAAATTTAAGACCTGCCACTGCCAGAGTCCTGAATCAGACTGAAGGAGAAGTCACAGTATGTGTCTGTCTGCCAAGTGAGTTAAATCTTTCCACTTTTGGGGTAATGTACACTGGAGAGAATATAATATGAGGTCATTTAGAATATTAAGTTAACTTTTCTTAAAGGAATATATATAACATGCTTACAGTATTAGGCAGGATTGCTTTCAGCAGAATAAATTAGAATTAATATTTTGAATAATTGAAAAAAGTGAACCATTTTCCTTTAATTTCAGCAGTTTGCCTAGTGCTGAACTGTGGTGTTACAGGTGAGAGCTGCAGTTGGAGCTCTCCACTTGGTGCTGATGTGCTTTGTGATTGTAAACTGAGTTTACATTTGACATTATTGTTAAAGAAACTCAAAACTAATTTTATCACTTTCACTGCTACAACTAGATAAAGCATTACTTTAAATGGCTCAAGCTTACACTGTTTCTTAACAGTAAGTAAATCACCATAAACATGATACTTTTTGTTGTTAGAGGGACATGTAAATGGTTTCAGAATAAAGCAGTCTTGGGTAATCTCATTTATTTTTGCTTCTGCAGCAGCAGAGTCTGAGATGCTGTGAATAGATTTTTGTGGATGGGAATTACTAGTGATTTTTACTTTAATGTTAAATAAGGCAGTTTTGCCTGAGTTCCTGGCAACTTGCCTGACTTACCATTTAAATAAGTCTCTTAAGTCATCAGTTTCTACCTCTTGGATAAAATTACTGAGTGGTCAGCCTTAGTCAAATGTTTTGACTGTGTGTGTAGTTTAATCTTTGTAAGCTGGCACTGAAGTAAAGTCTCGCCCTTCACTTATCTTTGTCTAGTGAGCATTGTCCTCTTCCCTTCCTTTTACAAACCAGATCACCCAAAACTTTCCTGTCTTCCTGAATTAACTTTCAGCCAGGCTGGCTGTCCAGAACTGAGACCAAGCTCATGGTGGCAAAAGGAGTGAATGGAAGTGGGAGGAGGATGTGGATGCTACTTACAGTGGTGTCAGCTGCAGCAGTTGACAGTCATGCCTGGCAGAGATTTTTGTCTTCTACTTTTAGCTCTTCAGTTCAATTGTGAATTTATTGGTAACATACCAGTATACCTTAATTCCCCTTAGTTTGGGTTTTAGTTCCACCACTTCCCCCCCACCTCCAGGTTGCACTGTTGTTTCCCTTTTTAGGAAAAATATAAAAGCAGACTTCTCAGAATGGTTCAAGTTGTTTCCGTTCAGTGCATCTTTGGGACTGGGGGATAAAAGTGTCCATCTTTGCTGCTTGAAGAAATAAATCTGCTAGTTTTCATCAAGTAAAGGAGAATCACGTTGCTTAACTCTGAACTTGTATCTTGAGTTATGAATGGATTTATTTTAAGGCTGCTTTGAGTGCAATGTTCTTTCTCCTGAAGTCTTTCTGTGGGTGCAATTTCAGGCTGTGCTTCAGAGATAACTTCAGGCTGCTGCCACAGAGGGCCAGAGCTGTACCTGCCTCTCTCCAGCTTGCTGTGGCTCTGGTGGCTGACTGACAAACTGGCTGGTGTGGAAGAAACTCCTGAGCCAGGTTTGCCATCCTGTCACCTGAATGGTCTCACTCTGCACAGTTGTGAGCTCCTGGGCAAGAGAGTGGATGGGACTGTATTTCAGGAGCCAGGGAATGGAGTGTGTTTCTCCTTTTCCATTTTAGCCTACAGTTACTTTGCACTGGATCCATAATGAAGTTTCTTCTGAGTGGCTATATGAATTGCTTTCAAGTGTTTGTGATCCAGCAAACTGATTATTTCACATTTCTTTCTCTTAATTTTTAAAGTGTTTTTTACCCCCCATCCATTTTAAGCCAGCCAAGTGTTCTTTTTAAACTTGCTTTTTTAAAAAATTGATTTAATAATAACTTTATAGAGAGAATAGTTCCTAAACAGCTAGAATTTGTAAATGAGGTGCCTTTTGTATTTCTGTGGATTTTGGTCTTGGTTTTTCTCAGTAATGTTTATGTTTGGAAAAGACAACTGAGCACGATATGTAAAAATATGCCTCTGTCCTTCTGTATCCTGATTTTCTGCAGTTGGGCTGGACTTCAATGTTCCCATCACTTAAATGTTTTTATGGAGTTTGGCTTATTTAGTACTGTCATAAACCAAGAAATGCAAGATTAACTAGAATAAACCTGCCTAAAACTTAAGGTAAATCACATTGCTGTTTGCATTCTTTGTGACATCTGAATATTTCTGTTGGGAAGTTATTAATTGCTAGAACAAACTGCCAGGAGAAATGCTAGATCTATCAGTCCTTCATATGGTCAGTCCCCTGCTGATGCAGATATCAGTGTGTTCTTTAATCTTCCCTTTTGGCAGATTTAGTGATCATGTGTCCGTGCAATGAGCTGGTTTAAGGCGCTGGCCGGAGTTGAATCCAACTGGAGGAGAACCAGCTGTGTCTGATTTGGCAGCAAAGTGGACTGACACACCCTGGAGCAGCTGTGAGACCAGCACAAGGGAGCAGTGCTATGGGAAGGAGTTGGGAGAGACTGCTGGGTCATTCCTTCAGCCTCTGAGTGTTGGAGTCCCTGTAAAACTGTTCTCTGTAAATGACTAAAGCTATCGTTCCTGAAAAGCAGAGCCCATCTGTTTTGCTTCCGAAGTGGTTAAGTGAAGAGCATTCTTTTGTTCAGAGCTTTTAGTAAGAGACCTGGCAAATTCAGCAGGATTTGCAAATTGCCTGGGAGTGTTGATGGGGTTTCAGGTGACCGTCTGACGGGTGGGGTCCATGGGTTGTTTGTTTGGAACCTGTGTCCCAAACAACACTTTGTGTTCAGCTGAGTTTGTGCTGTCCTGGAGCCAGGTGAAATGAGATGCCGTTCTGCAAGGCGGGCAGTGGAAGTGCTGAGGTGAGCAAGGCTTTTGTAGACACAGAGATAAAAGCAAATATGTTAATCCCATGGGTATGGTAGATAAGGAGACAGCAAATCCTTCTGAAAAGTGCAACCAGCAGAATATTTGCTTTTTATTAAGCATAAATTATTATGAACTGTGCTGTTTTGCTCTGGAAAATCAAATGTGGTGCTTTGTTTGCTGGATTTGTGTGTAACTGAAAATACACCTCGTCCTTTTCAGCACAGGGAAGGAGTGTTTGTGAAGTGGAAGATGATAGTAAAAAGCATTACATTGAAACATTCACATTATGAGAACTGTAAGTATAAGAAGAGCTGCTTTTAGTGCCTACCAATATCTGGATAAGGATGTGGTGCAAGAAAGTAGAGGAATTGGAAATTGTCTTGGTTGACACCCTTTGCAGCTCTAGGAGAGCTGGAAGGCATTTCTTGTAGCCCTGTGCTATAGGACTGTATGTGAATTACCTGTGTGGCCATTGTCAACTAAAAGCACAATTAAGAGTGTATAAAATTGCTTCCTCTAATTTTCATGTGTTCATCATCTTGCTAGATGCTTATTTTGTGGGAAGCAAGTTTGCTCCTTCAATCTTAATTTTTCATTCTTCCTGAGAGAGAATTATAGGATACATATATGGATTGTAACGTAAATGGCTTCTAATATGTAGGTTGTAGAAGAAAGCTTGCCCTGCAGACAGCTAGTAGGAGAAAGCCTCAGGCTGGGTGAATACAAGATGAAATAAAGCTGTTTATGAAACAGGAGATATGCTATCAGTAGAATAAGACACAGCCTGCCATCACTCTGTGCAGCAAGGAAACTGTGCTGATTCCCTATCAAGACAGAGTTGCTGGATCCTGCTGATCAGTGCTCTGTGATGCTTCTGCAGTTCTGAGCGTCAACAGAAGTGGTAAATCCTGACCTTGGTTTTTAAAGAAGCTGAGGTCATACTGCTGATACTTTCTTCTCTTTGATTTTACTTTCTTTTTTTTTTTTTTCTTTTATGTGTGTGTAGTTGGGTCACCAGGGGTTTGCCTGTAGTTGTTAAACCTGTGGGGACAGGTTTCAAGGGGATTTCCTCTGGTTCTAAATTCCAAGCTACTCCTTCAAGTGAAGGTGTTGAGAACAGCAGAGTTGAGAGTTAGCTTTCTATGAACTTGCTCTGGGTGCTTTGTGTCCTGACCTCAGCAACTCGTATCCCTTGCCCCAGACAGCTTTTCATAACCTCCTATAAGTCCTCTGCTCCCTCCTCAAATTCTTCAAATACCGATCCTCCTGTTACTATCAATTAGCTCTGCAATACACACCACATGCTGGAGCTGCTTCCAAGCTGCATATTTGGTGATTAGCCAGCCATCAGGTTAAAAGAGCAAGAGTGTTGGGGCAGTCCTGAAGTCTTTTCCTCAGAAAGGACTGAGGTTTGGGTGCTTCAGTGCTGACTCTGAAAAAAATAAAAAGTTGTACAGCTCTTACTTTTGAGATGATGCTCTTCTGGCATGTTTCAGCCAAATGTGTGTACAGGGAGAGAACTGGGAGGGAAGCAAGAGGACAGGAAGAGAGGGATGATCATGTAACCCCTGGTTTCTTCAATGCTCAGGATTATGATCAGGTACTAAAAAACCCCACAGTGAATGAGGTGGGGGGTGACTGACGTGCTGCAGTAGTATTGGGAGGACTGGTCAACAGGAGCCTTGTGTTCCTGAAAGACCAATGCGTAGTCCAGCATTTAGGAATGACCTTACTGTTTGCCAGGTGGCCTGAGCAGGGTAGTAGCCAGCAGGTCATGGGGAGTGGTTGTTCCCCACTCCCAGGCACTCCCAGGACTAAAATGCTGTGTCCAGTTTTGCTCCTCCCTCCCGTCAAATGCAGAGGGAATGCCAGCAAACTGGAGAGCTGAGGGTGGTCAGGAGGTTGGTGCATGTGGTGTGCAAGGAGTTGGTATAGCCTGGAGAAGGGAATGATGTACTCTCCTTGGAGACACAGTGAAAAGTTGTGAATCAGTGGCTGCAAGTGAGGACAGTGGTGATTCCTGTTGAATATAGTGTGGAAAAATCGTTATGAAAATTGAGTATCAGAAAAGGTGCCCAAGGGTGGCTGTTTTATCTTCATTCTTTCAAGACTTTTAAAATTTAGCTGGACAATCTCTTGATCAACCTGGTTTGACTTTGAGATTAACCTTGCTCTGACCAGGTTGGAATAAATAACCTCCAGAGATCCTTTCAAACTTTGTTTTCCCGTGATTGCAAGCATTGCAAGCTATGCAGGTTGAAGTCATGATCTTAATAAAAATTGTTTAAATCCTTCTAAATCCATGTTACAAGTGGGTATTTAAAGAATTGATCTCTGAACTTTTAGAACATGGTTGAGCTAATGAAATGATTTTACTTTCTTTAAAACTATCTGCCTGAGGTCCTAGGGTGCTCTTGAGCATTTACTGTTTTGACTGGCTTTTGTAGGAATCCACTGCATAAGGGTTTCTTTCTGAGCTTTTCAATCCAACACTTCAGTTGATTGTATTGATTAAAATGTCCACACTAAAAAGTTAATTAACTTTATTAATGCCACAATTATTATGGACTGTCCTGACAGCATGGGGTCAGATAGGAACACTTGTCCTTGCTTTAATGCTAAGCATATTTTGTGGTTTTTGCAGGATCCTGATCTGAGACCATTCAGACTCTTGCATCATGTCTGTTTTCAAAGATGAAGGGAACACTTTGTGCATGCTCCGAACAATGCTTTTAAGTTTCCATAAATTTATTTCAAAGCCAGATTCTTGCCATGTTTGCACAAGCACTAATTGTCATTCAGAATTAGATATGTGCCAAATTGTAGGCTCTCTGTCAAAGCATTTCTGCATTTTTGCAGAGCGTGAAAGGAGTTTTCTTTTGGTTTAAACCCAGAAGGCTCTCAGAGACTTTCTTGGTTTTGTAACTCATGAATTTATAACCTGGAGCTATGATCATGATGTTGTTTTTGGCTAGGAGAATCCTGAGAAAAATCTGCAGGAGGAGCTGAAGTTTTTTAGAAACATGGGGTTCTGATATTGAAGGAAGGAAACTTTTATAAAATTCAAATACTTTTTTTTTTTTAGGGGAATGACTTTGTAGAAAAATTCTGCAATAAGCAACAGAGTCTTCAGCTTCAAATGGTTGTGTTTTTTTTTTCTTTTGTGAGCTAATTATCTAGTGGAGGCTTTAAGGGAAAAACTATAAATATGTTGACCCTGTGGTACTTTCACTACTTATTTGGTGCTTTGGATTTGAGCAAAATCTAAATACGGTATGATCCTTTTGTTCTTCAGAGGTTTTTTGGCATAGCTTTGTTTTAGCAGCTTTTGTAATTTGGTGTTTTGTGACTCACCTTGAATGTTTTGCCAAGTAGATGTTATAAAATTAACTTAAGGGAAAGAACAGAGGAAGAGGCGTAAATCTATATATGGAACGGTGTCTGAGTCATGACTTCAGACAATGTGGTGTGTTTTTCTTAGGGTGCAGTCCCCTGTGCCCTCTAAGATCCCTGGTTTTCCCTGCGTGGTGAATTAGCAACATTCTTTCCCCTTCTGCTTGTGAAGAGTCTTGCTGCCTTTCCTGCAGGTGTCACCTCTCATTTCCAGGTTGGTTTCTTTCAGTGAGCTCAGATCAGACTGAGAGAAATAACAAGTAGCACAAAGCATCTCTTTCTGCTAAACATCACTTCCCAGGCAAAACATTTTGACCTATTTTGTCCTTATAAATCAAATAGTAGTATCAAATAAATAGTGGGTGGTAGAGATTTTACTCTAATACTTCCATTTCATGGCTTCTCCTGCTGTGAAGGGAGGAGCCTGGCAATTCCCACTCCTAGAAGTGAAGGGCTGAATCAAATCCGCAACTGTAATATTTTATTAAGTTTGTGACTGAGTTTAAGGCAAGTATTTCTGCTAACATGTCCTCCTTCTGGAGGAGACATGGTGGATGAGTCTTCTAGAGTTGATTTAACAAACCTGCAGTGAGGAGTGTATCCCTAAAACGCTTTTTTTCCCAGCTGGCTGGTAATGGTGACATATCATCTGCAGGGTACAGCTGTGGAATTCTGAGGGTATGTGTGGAGATGAGTTGCTTTAGCAAAGTGAAAATTGACAGACGTTTGATTTTCGCTTGTGTTCTGTCACACACAATGTTAAGCACTATAATGCACTCCAGAAAATTACAGGAGTGTGGAGTAGGGAAATGAGGCCTGTGTGGTTTGCATCTCTCAGGGCAGGCTGCTGGGCAGGGTTTCTGCTGGGCTGTTTAGTTTCATTCTCAAAGTATCCTGCTAATTGTACCTGAGCCAGTGCGCTGCCGTTTGAGATGGTTGCTGTTCAACTACAGCGAGTTTCTCATTAGTTGAAATAATTTGGGAGGAAGAGCAGACATTTTTAACTGTTTTCAATTGTTCATTGTCCTAATTATTTCAGCCTTACTGGGCTGTAAAATTCAACACGAACTTTTTATTAAAAATGCGTGGTGAGTCATTTCTTGGAGAATGCGCCACTGCCTCACTCAATCTAGAAATGCCAGGCGGATCCAGGGCGGCCTCCAGATGGACAAGTTCTGTGCTGACAGAACCAAATCTCCTGGCTTTTTAGACTGTCTCAAGGGTAGACTGCTATTTTTGTTTTTGTTTCCCTTTTTTTTAGCCAAACTATGTATGTAGAGGGATTGTTGCTTTAAGCAGAAAATGTTTGTGCTAGAACAGGATAATGCAGCATAGAACAAGTTATTGAAGGATTAAAGAAAAACAGCAGTAACTGCAGGATGGACAAGAAAAAACCCGAACTTTACTCAAGTTGCCTTATCACAGTCTTTTGACAGCACTTGGAGCTGGCTGGGGATTATATTGTCTGAGGGTTCATGATTGGGATGTCAGTGGCACAGCAGCAAGAAGGTATTTTTGGGACTTTTGGTGGCTGAAATTAATTTTAGTTTGGCCAACTTCTGCAGACTTCCCTGTCAGCTGTAAACATAAAATAAAAAGTGTGAGAAACTTCAGTGAGGGATCTGAGAGATCTTGTGTATCACAAGAAATCTGTGAAAGTTGTAGGGATGTTTCTGAAAGAGAATATGCTAAAGCCAGTTACCAATGCATTCGTTTGTGTGGTCTTTTTAACACATAAGTAAAATATCGTTAAAAGATTTTTGTGCCTGAATCACAAAATGGTTTGGGTTGGAAGGGACCCTTGAAAATCATCCAGTCCAATCCCCTGCCATGGGCAGGGACACCTTCCATTAGACCAGGTTGCTCAAAGTCCTATCCAGCCTGTCCTGAGACATCCACAGCTTCTCTGGGCAACCTGTGCCAGTGTCTCACCACCCTCACACTAAAGGATT
>JAWWLV010000121.1:109186436-109214092 GCA_035041135.1 Platyrinchus mystaceus | reverse complement strand
CCTTCAGAAGTACAATCCATGGACTAAAGTAACTCCTAGTTATTGTTGTTATAAGGAGTGTGATGCCTTAACATTTTCTGTCATCACTGGATACTCTTTTTACTTAGGTAAATATTATACTTTATACTTCAAGATGTTTCAGAGACTTATTTAATGTGGACTGTTTTTGCACTAAACAGTTTCTTGCCCATCACTCTGAAGTCCAAATTACCTGAATGATTCAATTAGTGCTACTTGCTAGTATTGAAAAGAGAAACTGATGGGTTCTTCTTGAGGGTCACATAGGTGGGAGATGTGTGGCTTCTTGCTGTTTCTGTGCCATCATATGAAAAAAAGTTATGGGATAAAACTATTTTGACATTCCCCACGATCCCTTCCATTTCACAGATTAGACAACATAATTTGCATCTGATTTGTCTAGATATCCATGAGAGTGAGGGCATGGAGTATCACTGGACAAATAAAAGGAAATTCAGCACCTACATTTCAAACATAAAAAGCTGATGTCCTTTTATTACTGTTTGTCTTTGGAACACAGAGACACGTGGATGGTGACTGGGAGGTTCTTCAAACCCTCCGCTGGTTGTTGGCATGACCGAGTCCATGTTTGACAGCCTGGAAAGGTGACCAGAATGAACGTGTTGTTCATTTCAAACACAAATACAGGAATGTTCTCCCAAGGGAATAAATAAGCTTTCAAACGAATTGGCTTGTGTTGACACAGCATGAGTGTGATTATCTACTGCTGCTGTGGAAAAAGGCCCAGGTGTTTGGCAGTTCCAGTCGCAGTTTGCAGTGCTGAGAGCATTTACCATGACTGACACTCTATGCTGATCCATTTTCCATGTTTAGCTTTGTAGAGCTGTCCTGTAGTGTGTATGTTGAAATATAGTACCTGCTAATGTGCTTCGAAACAGAGTGTATCATGAGAGAAACATGTGACGTGGGTATTTCTTACATCTTTCTGCATTTGTAGGTTTCAAAAATGGCTGGGTTGAGTGGTTGGAAGATGACATTTTTATTTCCAGACTGTAGGTGATGAATGGCTGTTGTCTTTATGATCTGTGGCTGCCAGAATTTCCTATATGTTTGGCAGTATTCCATGTCAGCCACTCAAAAGACAATTCAGTGCAGAAGCAAGACAAAACTACTCTACTTGCTGCAGGCAGTAAGGGGGGAATATGATCCTTTGAAACAAGTTTAGAGAATACATCTGGCAAAAATAAAGTGTATGCCAGGAGTTTCAGAGTATCACGAGCAGGTAACTCTGGTGCTGCCTTCTGTTCACAAGGAAGAAAATAAATTTGTCCTTAAAGGAAAACAAGCAAAACTAAGTCTTCATCTTTATATTTGACTGATTCCTTTGTTAATGGGTATATTCAGAAAATACTTTGCCAGACAGATCATTCAAGCTTGTCTTGCATTCATGGCACCATCAAGTAGTTCTGTTTTTTACTAAGGGTTTTTTGACTTAATCCATAGGCAGCAGAGGAAGCTTCATTGCAATATCACTGCAGCTGCACTTTTGATCAAAATTGCCCACAGATCAGAACTATACATTGGTTTAATGCAGCTCTAAGTTCAATACCAATGAAATAATACTCTTCCCATTTGATTCCTTCATTTTTTAATTAATTGTTGGATATTATTATGCACTGATAGAATGGAGTGACTAGGGAAAAACCCCCCAAACTTTTACAACCCTTCAGCATTTCTGTCTTCTAACCATGTTGTGCTCCTTTTGCGTGTTTGTGGTGATCTGCAGAGGAGGAGGTATCAGGGAGAACAGTGGTAACATTTGGCAGTGCCTGGATATCTGACTGAATTTGAGTGAGGGAAGATTATTTGACTGCTTTAGGTTTGTGGAAATTTCTGGCATGAACAGAATTTCTTGATGAACAAATGAGTCTTTATTGCCAAATGAGCCTTAAGCTGTCAGTGAGCAACTCATGGATCTTGTGCAACAGATGGACAAATATATAAATACACTGCTATGCTCCTCTGAGTAAATTAAGTGTATCAAAATTAAAGCTCACTTGCTTATTGTACTTCTTCCAAACCAGATGACTCTGAAGGAGGATGCCTTTTTCTGTGCAGTTTAAGTTGCATGACGTTGTCAATCACACACCTTCTGGCTGTATTACATTTCTTGGATCAAACCTGCAAAAACACTGGGTGTGCAGCAATCAGTTTTTGCAGATAGAGTAGCAGGTTCTGGTATGAGCTTTAACAAACTATCATATGTACATACCATACATGCAGTGTTTGAACCTTCCTCCCTCCTTGGCCCCAAATGTGCCCTGAGTAACAAGCACTTGCCCTTTGAGCAGTGATTCATTACTGGTAAAGCTCCAGCTGGGACTTGGAGGTGGGGGGTGGGGAAACACTGCCAGGAATTCCTTCCACCACAGATGAGTAAAAACCTACCCATCATCACCAAAATATGACTTGGTGTCATATCCCTGCATTTACTTTGTTCTAATAGGCAACTGTCCAGTTTTTCTTCCCACCTCAACAGAGTTGGGAATGCTACAATTCACAAATGAATGTTGCTTTAAGGGAAAAACTCTTGTTCTTAGCATTTGTGGTTAGGTCTGCCTTATGCACATGTGTGGCTTTCAAGTTGGATTTCCAAGACTGGTTGTATTCACTGTGGGTTCTTTTCTCTTTTAGTGGACTATATCGTGGAATATGACTATGATGCAGTGCATGATGATGAGTTAACGATCCGAGCTGGGGAAATCATCAGGAATGTGAAAAAACTGGAAGAAGAAGGATGGTTAGAAGGGGAGTTAAATGGCAAAAGGGGCATGTTTCCTGACAATTTTGTGAAGGTGAGTTTTTTCTGCATTTGCTGGGTCTTACTGTGATCAGGCTCATTATTACTGAAATGGTTGGAATACACATCACTTGTATTTGTAACAGGATGATTTTATTCAATAGGAAGACCCTTTAGGTGATGACATTTTTTTAATATGCTTTGGAAAATTTTTTTTTTTGAGTTCTGCTGTCTGTTCTTGTTCAGTTTAGCATTTCTTTTGTTTTGTATCCTTACACTGTATATTCTGCAGTGCACTAAGTTGTCTGGAGCCATGGTTGTCTTCTTTAGTGAGATGAACTAATTTTTAAAAAAAACAAGACCATGAAAACCCCTAAATCTACCCCTACAGAAGACATCAGGTCATGAGAGAATTGGGAAAGTGGGGAAGTTCAGAGTCTGCTGAGCTGGAGATATTTTTCCATCTAAACTGTGCAAGTGTTGGAGACGCTGTGCTTTGCTTCTTTATGCTTTCTGGCATTTTTAGTAACTTGCAAGGATTCCTTGGTGTAACACTTCCGTACACTCCAAGTGAATTTAGATATTCCTGCGTCTTTTGAAGTGAAATTCTTTGCAAACCAGAACTATCTAATGTATCTTACTGCGATACTTTGGTATTGTTAAACCTGAGGGGAAGGTTGTCTAGTGCTATAAACACTTTACACTTACTTTAAATTTTACAATTTTTTAATTCATCTTACTGAAAAAGCAAATTTACTTATATTTGATTTACTGCAGAGAGTTTTAAGTATTTTCCTTTTAAAACTGATGGGAATAATCCAGTTTTCTCAGAGACGGTCTTCTACCAAGGACAGGTTTGTATGGATGCCTTTCACTTGTGTAATATTTTCAAATTTTTGGTAGTTTAGTTCAAAGTCCGTTTTTGGTTTTCAGTCCTGTGTAAATAGTATTTGACCCTAAGTGGTGTTTTGATGGTTACTGTGTTGATGAGGTTAATTAGCACTCAAGTGCTGTATAGGAAGAAAGCCTCAGACATGGCTCTTCTCTGGCACTTAAGTCATCAACACTGTCTTTCTGCTGAACAGCAAAGAGGAGTCAGATGTGATGTGTTTTCATGTTAACTACCAAACTTGTTGGGTATTTTCTTGCCCTTCTGCAGCTGTGACTTTTATAAACTTTGTTTAAAATGATTTCCATCTTGGCATCTCAGCTGCAGGTATTTTTAACCCTACAGCTGTTCAGAATGTGCATGGCATGGTTGGATATCCTGAATTACAGGGGACACACAGTTTTCTAGAAGGCATAGGGGTTTGGAGAAGTGGAAAGGAAGTTGTGCAGAAGAAAATTATCACTTTTGGTCTATGACAATAGGGGTAACTTTTCTTTTTATGCTGGAGCTGAGTGCAGTTATGAGGCTGATCCTGGGAACTTTTTCTTCTAAGATGGTCTGTTTAGAGTGGAAAGCTCTTGTGCAGTGATGGGAAAGCATTAATTGTTAGGGAAGTGAGTCATGGATTTTCTTCAAGGTCAGTTTGATTACAGTTTCTTCTTAAAAGTTAATTTAGAGGTAGAGACAGTTGGAGAGACTGTTTCTGAGTTGCAGAACAATGTTGGGTTTTTTTTTTTCTGTCTCATCCAGAACTGTTCTCATGTGTTGCTGTAGTAGGTTGTTGGATCATTCTGCAGGATCTATGAAATGCTACTATGGCCAGACTGCTGCAAGTGCCAAGCCTCAGCAACTAAACTCAAATGCCCCAGCTTGGCCTGGTGTGGTGTTAACACCCTCAAGGTGTGGGTGAAATGCAGGAGGGAGGTGGAAACAAGCAGAAGTGGGTTGTACTTTGGCCTTTTGAATGAGGAAGGTCCCTTGAGAAATGGATTTACTTGTTTGCTGCCATGCCCATTAGCTTACCACCACCACAACTGGGAGGGGTAATAACAATAAGGATGCTGAAGAGGGACAGATATTGCCAACTTCTCATGACCCACACGAAAGGGAAAGGAGGGTAAAGGTCTGAAGGACGTAGTGAGAAGGGAAGAGCTGGAAAGACAACCAGGTCAGGAGGACTGAGGGGGAACCTCACGTGTATGGGGTAGATCTCCCAGGTCAGCAGAAGTGTAACCAGAGAGGGCACATTGCTGTGGACAAGACTGAGGGTTGCACCAAGTTTTACAAGTTTGATTGCAAAATTCTGGGACTGTACTTGAATATTTATTCCTTCCTGAAAGGATAATCTTATTCTCCTGTTATGAGTGTAATTTCATGCATTAAATGGGGATCTGGGCTGAATCCATTGCATGGTTAAATTTGTGGTGTGTTTTTTTTGGTGCTATATATATATTGGTTTGTTAAGAATTGAACTGAGGCCAGGATATAACCTCTCCACGCAGAATTTGGATGGTAAGTTGTAATCTGTGCTGATCTGAGAAAGATTAACATTGGAAGCTGAAAGTGCATGTGCTATCCACTAGATTTGCCTTCATGTGTAAAATATTTTAAACTATAATAAATATGACAGACTAAACTGGGTGCAGATGGACATATCTTCTTTTTTGAATGCTAGATGTTATTAGAGAAGATAAATTAAGTTCTTATTTTAAAGAAATAAAAGCCTTTGATCTCCATCAGCCTCAGGAGAACTGGGGGGAGGCTCTAATTCCAGCTAGTTTGGTTTTGCTGGCTTTGTTAGTTTGTCTCTTCTCCATCCTGTGTGAGGGCAGGAAAGGAGCTTGTTGCCTTGGTGCCAGTTGCAACTGGCCCTGGCTGTCAGGCAGCACGAGGTTGGTTCTTGGCTGTTTGAAGGACAAGCAAAATGCCGACAGGACGATTATTGCTCCGTGCTGCCTGGATATGGTGGATGGCCCAGATTTGGACTGTATCACGACTGCTAAAGCAGATCAGTCCCTTCTGCTCCCTCCTTCTGGGCTCTGCTTAAACACTGGATTTACTGACATTTTAAACCACTCGTGCTTTGACAAACGCGTCTCTTCTGTTTGAAGTATGACTAAGTGCTGTCAACTTCAGTTGGAGTTGTTAAAGCAGGAAATAGCTTTTTGGTTAGGTCTTCCTTTCTTTTTGATTGTCTTTTTTTTTCCCCCTTAAGTCTTCAAAACACTGCAAAGTAATTTTACTTGGTGGTAGCAGGTTTATGTTTCGTGTAGTAGTAGCAATTGGGTCTTTGCTGTCAGAATTGCAGCAAAGGAAGCTTAGGCTGTGTTTTCAAAAGGGGTATTTTATTGTACAGTGTAGGTGAGGTAAGCACTATACAACTTTGAAATACTGCAGTGGAGAAGGGAATGTATGAAAGCTTCCTGTGGGTACTGATGTAATGCTGATGCTTCATACTTCATATCATCATCTGGTAACTTTTTGGTTGGGTTTTATTGAATTCTACCCAAGCATTTTGCCTATTGATGGTGAGATCCTGAAGAAGGGTGAAAGCTTGGTGGTGCCTGGATGCTGGTGCCAGCTGGGACCTGGACATTTTCCCTGTCACTTGAGAGGTTAAGCAGCAGTCTGAGGCAGTCTGTCCCAGAAGGTGCAGTTCTTGGTGCTGACATCCACGTGCATAATTTTTGCTTTAAAGGAAAGAGAATAGACAGACTCAGCTGAGGGGAACCCTATAAAGCCTCCAAAACATTCTCAGGTATTAGTGTGGCAGTGTCATTGCATTGGATGGGGACTGGAAGGGATGTAAAGGTTGGAAGGCAATTCAGTGGGTGGGATGTCCAGAGCAGTCCTGAAACCAGAGCTTTATAGTTGAAAACAAGCAGGTTAAAAAACATGTACGAGCAATTACACTGCGTGTTTGTGAAGCTCATTTCCTTGAATTCACTTTTCAGTACTAGGGCTTTTTAAAGATGTTCTGCCTGTATTGCAGTGCTGGGTTTTGGAGTGTGTACATTTCCAATGTTTTTAATAAAACCTGGTTTGAGATTCCTGTTTGAACTGTGTGCATATCCGTTCTGAGTGGGGTTGGAATATTTGAATTGGAGTTCTTGTTTCTGACATTGTTATTGCCGGTTTTTTACTTCTTCCTGTATGGGCAATTTATAATAAACAACTTCATAAATTCCTGAAAGGAATTAGCGGTGGAAACCTAGCAGACTTTTATTGTTTTCTTTGAGAGTGGCTTTTCTTTTCTAAAATCCATCACAGTGACAAATGTGCACATGTTCACTCACCTGCAGTGCAGGTTTGAGCAATGCAATAATGCTGTTAGTTGGCATGTGTGAGGTTTTTGGATATGCTAAGGTGTGTGGAATGTGGAAGGCTTTTTGGCTTTGGGCTGGGTTTCATTTCTGTGTGCAGACTTATATATAGATATATAATATACAGGAACAGTTCTCTGAAAGTAAAAATCAAGAGTCCAGGACTCCCACCTTTGAGGAAATTGCTCGGATCTCCTTCTTCCTCTGGCCAGTGAATCTTAACTTTTTTTTTTTTTGTTTGCATTTATTTTGACAGGATGGACTATGATACCTTTTTGTTTATTTTTGTTTATTAGTTTATTTTGAGTAGCTCTATTCACTCACTGTGTTGCTTCCAGACACCTGTTGTGTTGATAAGCTGAAAGCGATGATTTGGTGTTCATCCTTCTCATTTTTGAAGATTTTTGTTCCTTTGCAGTTGAGAAGGTTCTTAAGGACTGAAGTTCCTTGTTTTATTTCGTTTATCTCAGTTTTATAACCGGCTCTATTGTGAATAACAGGCTTTTCACGGTAGTAAAACCAGTTCGATCGTAAGCTCAAGGCAGTAACTCGGATGAGGGAGGAGCAGCGGGTGGATTAATTAGTAGCTCTCATCAGTGAAGTTTGCCAGCAGGCTTTGGGGACATCCTGGTGAACAAGCTGGACGCTTCTCCCAGCGCGTTTGGGACATGCAGCCCCTCGGCCTCTGCTCAGCGGCAGGGCTGGAACAGGCAGAGCTTCCTGCCTGCACAGGTGTGTGCAGCTGCTCCAGCGCCGAGCCTGGATCCTTTCCAGGTTAACACGTGAACTTTGCTCGCTGTGACATTTTTCTTCCTCCCCCTAAATAAAAAAAAAAACAAACAGCCTTGCAACACTGGGCGTGTTGGAGCAGATATGTCCTTGGAGGTGGTAAGCTGTGCTTTACTTTCCGTATGTTCTTAATATCAAGTATTGTAAACAGATTTCGCGTTTCGGGGTAGTGAATGTGAACAGAACAAATTTAAAAGTTGTTGTTGCAGTATGATTTTTAGATTTTGTTTGATATATAGTGTAAATTCTTGGTCTTAGAGTTGTTTGTGTAATAAAACTGCTTGGGCTTGGTTTAGCTTATCTGCCCTTCCGTAGCGCATCGAGATACTTAGAAACTCCAGACAACTCTGGTGTCTGCATGAAGAATTCATTTTTCAAAGGATGATTTGTTTTCGGGTGATTCTTTCTGTTCAACTTCCTGGTATATGTGTTTGTGTAAATGAAACAGCCCAAGCCCCTTTCCTTCCCTTAACGTCACCCCTAGACCAGCACTTCAGAGTATTAGCACAGCTGATTTACCTTCTTAAGCCTGTCTTTGCTGCCTCTGTCCTGTGTTCTCAGTGGTGGGATGCTCTTAAACACCGGGCTGTGAACCAGGGAGAGAAGTTTTGGCTGAAAGCTCCTTCAGGCGTAGCGTCTTCCGTAATTCCTTTTCAAAAATAGTAAATTGACCTCGCCCAGAACTCTAAACAGGAATCATGGAATCAGGATCGTGGACAGACTCTCTGTTCTAAGTTAATTCTAACCGGGGGTGCAGTTAAAAAGTGTAGTAGCATTAATTAAAAAAGCAAATCAATAGCTAAACTTTTAAACAATGTATATAGGTTAAGCCATATGCATTTAATGTATTTAAGGGATAGATAAAAATACCTGTTTCCAGCATTTTGGTGTTTGGGCCTTTAAGTATTCTGTCCGAATTCTTTGCATCTGGGTAAGGCTTGGAGAAAATAAGATATGCAGCAATTTATCAGTGCTCAAATGATATTTCAGTTTATACAGCCTTTTCCTTTTCTTTGTTATTGCTTTGAAGAAACTGTCACTGCAGTGTGTTGTGCAGGGAGGTGACACTGAGGAGCTTGGAGGTGTCGTTGCCTTCTCAGGCAGAGCAGGCAGCCCTGCCTGTGAGAGGGCGATGTTTGCTTCGAAGCTGGCAGTTCTTGTTTTTCTGAAACAAAGATTACATGCAAGATTGAAAGCCATATGAAGTAATTTCAGTTTCAGTGCTGAATACATGAGAGAAGCACTGGGTGTAAGGTGGCTCTTTGTCTCCGGGCAAGGAGTGAAGCTGAGTGTTCCCGCTGGTGCTCTGAGACCTGTTGCCAATACTATGGTGCCACCCATTGTTCCTGCTGATTTTTCTTCTGGCTTTTGGAGAAAATAGGGCCACTGGAGGAGAGTGTTTTATCAGGGGGTGCCTTCTGTGTTTGCCTGAGCTGCTCCCACTAATCCTGTTTGGATTTGTGAGAATGGTGATAATGATTCCTGTGCTTGTGGTCTCTGCTAGCCAGCTGTTTTGGCCTGAATGAACAAGGAAACAGTTGTTTTCCAACTGGAATGTCAAGGTAAATGGCTTGGGTGAGCTTTACTTATGACGGGGAAACTACTGTTTCTAAAAATAATAGTTAAAAAAATCCCGACATCTGAAAACCTTGGCAGATACATCCAGTGGCTCTGATCTACAGGCAGACAGGCACATGTGAGTTGTTGCTGGGGTGCAGAGCTCGTCATGGATTATTGTTATTCCTGTGACTTTTCCAGTCACAATCCAGTGACTTTTTGAGTCACTATATTGACTGCTTGAGTTCATACCAGTCAGGCCCTGACCCTCTGAGGTCCCTCTGTGAAGTGACTGTATCTGGCACGAAGAGGGGAAGTCTTGATGATGGTTTGAGTTTGCAGATGGTCTGAGACTTTGTTGCTGACACAGCTCTGCCAGCACAGCCACTTGTGGGCACCTGTGTGCCAGGTCATCTTTTTGTATTTTCACTATGTCGACATAGGAATTTTATTCCCTTGTTGGTGTTGCTTGGTGATGTGTGAATTATTTCATATTCCAAGGAAGTATGGGTATGTTGTTTAGAAAGAGATCTTGAAAGTGATGTGACTATTTGAATTATTTATCTTGATGGACTATTAGATCTGAAATGTCACAGATGCTTTCCTCAAAAGTGAACTATTTAACTGCAGAAAATTTGTTGAAATGTTGTGGCCCTTCCCCTGTTCTAGATGAGCAGCTGTGCTTTAAGAAGTTTTAAAAAATCACCTGTCAAGGAGAGACCAGTTTGGATTTGCAGACTGTATTTTCACTGTAATAGTAAAAATCTGTGTAAAAAAATTGAATGGCTGAATGTGAAGGCAGAATGAGGAAAACACTGGTGCTTCTTGTAATACTTAGTATTTTAACATATATTTGTATATTCTATATTTGAAAATACTGTGTTGTCAAGAGCATGGGAGAAATGGAAAGAGCGTCCAAATTTTCACTTAGTGACACAGTATGGAGGAGAACTTAAGCTGCTGTTCCAAAGGACAGCAGGATATAAAGCATGATTAATGACTTGTGTGAACACTGCTTAACATGCTAATTATTCTCTCTCATTTGAGTAATCAAAGTTTTGTGATTGTACACGTGCCTCTTGCTTTTCTAAACGCCAGATCAGCTTGTGATGTTGCTCTGTGGTAACTGCACACTCCTGGATAATCTCCGAGCTGCTCCTGTTGGGTGCAGTGGTTTGTGTGGGAGGGGCAACAGGTTTATACATGTAGTTATTCCTGTAGTCACATGAAGCAGCCTGCTCTTTTGTCCTTCCTTATTTAGTTGTTACACTTGATTTATGCCTAATCTTATAACTTCCTCTCTGAGCAAGGGAGAAAGGCAACCATTCACTGGCTGGAGACTTCCAAACAGGGTGTGCTCCATCAGTTGCAACCATCACTGAGTAAACTGCACAAAGCTTTGTTGGTGTCTCAGTCAATAATCATTGACTGCACAGGTGCAGGAAAGTCACCTTTAAGTTTTTACCTTCCCTGTGTCCAGAACTTTAAAATATGTCCATAAATATGCACTCTGGAATTAGCATATGGAATAATACCAAAAAGGTCAGTTATCCAAGTACTGTAACATGTAATATTTGTTACATCCCAGGAGGCTCTGGGAGTGCATTCCAGCCCTCTAATTTTAGTACTTTGCTTTATGCCTGTTCACCCAACACAGTTAATATTAAATCTGTCATTTTGGGGTTTTTATGAGGTGGAATGAAGTAATCTACGTGTCAACTTGACAATAAACCTGCATGAGAGTAGCTCATCTGGACTGTCATCTCCTAACATTTACACTTCTTTTAGTTGGGTCATCATTTTGGATGACTCATCCAAATCTCTACTCATAAATTTATTTTTGAGTGTATGTTTTCCTTCCTTGAACACTGGGTTTATCCAATATCTTGAGCTGATATGAAAGCTTAATGTGATAATTATTTTGTTGGCTTAACAAGCTTTTTGGATGCTTTTCACTTGCTAAAAATAATATTTTGGCGTACGTATGTGAGCTCGTTAGCTTTGGACTTGGTGTCACAAGGTTCTGCACTGTTAGAAACTGATGGTGGTGGGCCCTTTGACAGCTTACAAAAAGGAGCAGAAAGCACGATGCGTTTTCAGTTAAAAATGTTAGTTAATGTGTGAATCTTTGATAAAACTTGAACTTTAAACCTGTTTTTATCTCCCCCGAGATTCTGAGATTTATATTTTTAGCCCCTATTTGACATTCTCTTAAGCATTTAATTTTGTGTCTTAGGCAGGACTTGTGAAGAGACGTAGGTGAGTCAGTGTTTTAACTTGTGGCCATGAGTGAAGTGCTGGAGGCTTTACAGGGAATGGAAAGAGATGAGTGCCCTGGAAAAGGGATGCAGGGAAGAAGAAAGCTGAGTACAGCAGAGCGGATGCAGGAAGCCAGGATGATGGTGAGAAAGAATGAGGGATGTTCTGAGTTAAACATCAAAGAGGACCTGTAGTGGTTAATGGATCCCATGTTTCTCTGGACCAGCAATAGAGGCACTTTACTGGTAGAAGGGAAAGAAATGTCTTTCAATCTTCCTGTGTGGGGGAAGCTGATAAAACACACGTGCTGCAGGAGCTGGATCTCTGTCTCACCCTCTGCCATGTGTGATTCCTGCTTTCGTTGATCTGAAGCACTGTTTGGTGGCTGATGGTTGACAGGACATAAACTGTTATTCTATAAAACAGTTACAAGATATATAATTAAATTTTCATATATATATATATAAGAAAATAGAAAATAAATGCAATCAGTGTTGTTTTTATCTGGCTATGGACATGACAACGCCATAAAATATTATTAAGGTATTATTTTAGAAGTGTTTTAAAAATAACTTTTTTCTTAATTAAATGGTTGGGAAACATGGATGTAAAGATCTGTGCTTCCTCTAGTTACTCCTGTTAATTTAGGATTCTTTGGTCTGCTACTGGTAGATGTGGTGAGTTGACTGCTGTGCTTTCTTACATCTGGGCTTTGGTGGTTTTTTTTGCATGTTTTTAGGTCTCTTGTATTTTGCAAATATTAACAAAACTTCATGTCACAGTCTGTTTTGACACCTGCTTGGCACAAGCTTTATAGGTATCCAGTTCTCCATGACAAAACTGAATTAATTATATATATATAGAAAATATATGCATGTATAATAATATAAATAATTTTTATCAAGATCTGGAATTCCAAGCCTGCTTCTGCATTCCCTCTGTAGAGATAGGTTTTCCTTATGTAGGAAAGTCCAGCTGCTTGTCTGTTCTTGCCCTTCAGGTATTACATTTATTCAGTGGCTCAAGTTTGTAAGTCTGAAGAGACTCAGTAACATTTTTATGCTTCCCAGAGATCCTGCTTACTCCACGTGTTACATACTGTGAGAAAGAAGTGGTACCTTGCCTGATTGATGATGTTTTTCTTCCTACGCAGCAAGACAGGATTATTATCTGATCTATATTTAGCATAGATTATAACACGTTTAAAAATGTTGCTAACTTGTTAAACCATGGTACCTGACGTGGGTGTGTTTTACTAAAGGCAACACTGCGGCTCTGCAAACTGGAGAAGTGTGAGCCTGGTTTGAGTCACTTTTGTAGCTAACTATATTCTATTCTTGAGGGAGGAAGTTAGAAATTGTGATTTGAAACTGCAGCAGGTGCAAATGTGAATAAATCAGCTTTTTTCTCCAACCATTTATGAAACTCTACTGTGCACAGAGTCCACTGGTGTCTTCTGGCATTACTTGATGGCTGGGAACTTTGTCTCCCAGGACTTTGCATCATTTCTCATTTTTAAAGACCGTGAGAACTTCCAACTGAAATGGATAGCTCTGTGTAAAACTCTCATAAGGAATATTTAGAGGGATTTCCAAAGCCATGCTCAGCTGCTGATGGCCTTGGAGCGAGGTGTGCTGTGTTGAGAAGCTACAGCAATAGTTGCTCCCACAGCACTGTGTCTGTACATCTGTGGAAACGACTGGGGATTCATTTCAGCTGGAAACTTTATTGCAGCTTCAGTCAGGAATGGAAGTGCCTTTGACTGGGACGTGCAGAAGTCAGATTATGAAGCAGGTTCAGTTTTGGAAGAGGCAAAGGCAAGGAGTGATGCTGCTTTACTGCTGGTTCAGCCTGATTGTAAGTCAGCACTTAAACCCAGTGATTTACTGTTAAACAGTCCCTACTTCAGCCATAAATTAGACCCACAAAAAATCAACCCATGACATGTGTTAAACTGTCCAGAAGGTAAATTGTCTTGCAAAACAAAGGTTATCGAGTTTGCCCATTTTTCACGTGGTAACTGCTTTCATCTTTTGAGGTGATTTGTTTCTATTTTCAAGAATTAATATTTAATCCTCTAGGGACTCAGTGGCAGCCTCTGACTTCTCCCAGCTGAATTCTTCTGTTGGGAGGTGGAATCTGCTCCGATCTCCTGAATGCTTCAGGGAAGGAGCTCAGGAGCTTCTCAGCTAGTTTGGTTCATAAATTTTCTTTCTCTGTCTCTTTAGTTCACGGAAAGTAATGGGACAGGAATAGCTGCACATTGCTCATCTTTCTTTCTTTGCCTTTGTTAAATATTTTGCCTCTGTGGGTACCTGCACTGAGAGTGAGAAACATGTTTTCTAGTCAAGGAGAAGATAGTGGCAAGATGAAGGGATGTGGGATACCTTAGATTGGAGTGAGTGGCAATGCAAAAGCTAAACCTGCCCCGTGCCTGCCTGTCTTTTGCCGTAACTAAAACTGTAAACATGAGAGGTAACGGGGGCTTAAATAATTAGTTATGTGAAGATTTTTGTATTCCAGGAACTGTGGTGTTTCACTGCACTTGAACAGATTAAGGCTGACAGTATCTCTTCTGCAGGCAGCTGTACAGATTTTTATATGTATTTATATACAGTCACATTTATATGTGTTATTTTTCAGTGATGGGGTTTTCAAGGCTGTGTCTTGTATAAATGAAACTATTGCCTGTAGATTTATTACAATCTTCCAATTCCTCCCTCTCCTGTAAAATGACAGGTTCAATTCCAAGTTCTTATTTTCTGCTTGGTAAAATATGAATCATGAGCTTAACTTGCCAGTCCATGAGTTCTTTACTGCTGTTCTGATGGGAAGAGATGAGATAATTGGATGTGGAGGCTCAGACACTTATCTTTGTGTATTTTTCATCTCAGCCTCTTTAGAGATTGAGACCATTTTCTTCTTCTTGAGATCTTGCTTTAAAACGTAATCATCCAGTAACAGAAATGCACATTGCTTTTGTACAGGCTGATGTTATAGTGGAATTAATATAAGAACTCGAAAGATGATTGTTCTTTGTATAATGACATAAATAGGAGATGGGTGGCTCAAGTCTTAATGTTTATGCTTGAAGAATCCAGCTAAGGATTTAGATTCGTTGGATAATGAACTTCCCTGTGCCCTGTAATTCAGCAATAGAATTCATATTTTTAACTCACGGCCCTTCAGATGATCTGACCTGCTTTCTGCATCTCTGCTGCCTCGCTGATCTGAGTGCTCTTGGCTTCTGGCGAGGGAAGTGGGGGGGATCCAGCTGTCCCTGCTGGAGCAGGGTGGGTGAGTGGCTGATGGTGGGAAGGCAGCTCCTCCCTCGCTTCCGAAGTAGGTCAGGACCGCCCCCTTATTTGCTTATTTTAATAGGCATCATGGGGCTGTGGATGAATTTAAATGTGTTGGATTTTTGTCTGCATATAAAGAATAGTTCTTGCTTCACATGTTGCTGTACCTAAATGGTTTTGAGGTTTGTATATGTAAACATGTGCATTTCCCTGAGGAATTGTTAAACTGTGACAGGTGCAATTAAAGCAATGGCCCCTTAAGATCACCCCAATCTTTTTTTTTTTTTTGCTGTTGAGATAAATTTATACTCGTTTTTGCATACCAACCTTTAGTGATTTCAGCAAATTTAAGTGTTGCAAAACACACATTTAGTGGAGATTATGAAAACTTCAAACCTTTATGACTAGTGCTGTAGTTTGCAACAGAAGAAGCTGGTGTTTCATGCCAAGAGACAGTCTGTATTGACCTCGTACTGCCAAGTCATAAATGCATAAAATCTGTGCTGCTAATGGAAACACTGACAAGGCCTTGAACTGCAGTGGACTGTCATAATAACAATATTAAAATGTCCAGCTGCAGTTAATGTCAGGTTTTCATTTTGGTTTTGCTGGCTGGCAGCTGGCAGAAGCCTCCTCTCAGAACAAGCTGAAGCGTCCTGGAGTGTTTTGTTGGTATTGTCAGAACACAGACTCTCTCATAGTTTGGATATACGAGGCTGACTTAAAACCCACCAAAAAAAAACAAAGAAAGAAAGCTGCCTTACTTGTGAAGCCAATGAATAGGAGTCTTGGGCATGTTCAGGTTGGGTGCAGTGATAGCTCAGACATGAGACCTGTGGGCAGTGTCATTTTCCAACCACTGAACTTCAAGCAAGCTGTTAGAGCAGAGATGTAAGAATTGCAGACTCTTATTAACACTATTAATAGGGTATTTATTGATATTTACATTGACTAGTGTCAGTTTTCAGAGATCCAAACTGTATTGTTTAGAAATTACTTCCTTTGTGAAATCTTAACACGTCCAAAAGGTCAGAGTCATAATGATGATGCCCAGGATGAAGTTGCTGGTGGGGGTGGTGGGTGTGTATGTCAGAGGATCCTCATGTGTGCTTTTGAAAGTGAATCTTGGAGCATTTTCCTGCTGTTAGAGCACTGATGTGAACTACAGGATTATACTGTAGTAGACCATGTGCAGGTGTGGAGACCAGGAATTCCTGAATTTGCTTTGACTTGGTTTGATTTTAATGTGGTTTTTAATGCCCTGAAGAAGGCTAATTAGTGTTGCAGTTTCTCTTTAATAGGAAAAAAAAATAGTGTTTGCTTTACAAGAAGGTTTTAAAGGATAGTAGGTTAAATATGGAAAAAGTAGTTGCTGGCTTATCCATGCCTTGCTTGGTAACTAATTCTGTAGTTCTTTGTCAAAACTAAATTTACCACTGTCTGCTGTGGCAGGACCCTCTTGCGTGGTTGTTACACATCTTTCGTTGTAAATCTGATGGATTTGCAGCTCTCTGCTGCTGTTTTTGTCACACAGTCACCTTGAGCTTTTCTTTGCAACCTCTTTCCTTTTGTATGCCTTGGAGTAGGATGGTTTCTCTTAACTGTGTATCAAAGTTCAGCTTTCATATCTTGTCTGTATTAGGACAGTCTGGTGTACCAGCCTTTCCCAATGTCTGATTGTTCTTTCTGGTTTCTTCTGATGAAATTCGTCATCAGTAAATCTTCAGCCTTTGAATCTGGCTGCAAGATTTGCTGCATGTATTGCTCAAAGAATTATTTTAGACTATTTTTAAATTTAATCCAATATAGTTTCTGTTAAAATTAACCACTGTCTTGTATTAGACCTTTGAGTATTTCCTATCTGTCACCACTCGATTATTGACTCAGACTTGGCAAGAAAGGCACTCCAGCATTCCTCCTTTTGGTTTTGGGTCCTTGGTCTTTTGTAGTGGGCACTGCTTTTGCCTCAGATGATTTCCTGTTGTTTGTAACTTGTCTATTAGGTTGCTGCTTTTGATGCTACTGCTGGACTTAAAAGTATATGTTCTTTTTAATTCAGATTGTTGATTACTGTGATCTTACCTCACGGAGTGTTCTAACATTTGGAAGTGTTGTGTTTGTGCTGTTTTGGCTTTTTTATTCCTTCTAATAAATTAAAAAGAAAAAAAGGGAGGTCAGGTTTTTGACCAAACTGCCTTTGTAAGGCTTCCCCAGTTCCTTTTTGCAACTGTGTGCTTTTTACAAAGTTATTGAAGCAGCTGCTTCTGAAGTCTTGTGCAAAGTGCAGAGTTGGGGAAGCAGCCTGGAGCTGATTCCTCACTGGAAGTGTCACAATTGGGAAACTGGTTAACTGGAAAGTTCCTGGAGCAGCTTGGAGATTTTGGAGGCTGTAAAAATCACATAGCAAAAGATTATAATTTTAAAAATCCAGGGGCAGAAGTACTTTAGGCAAGTTTTCAAGTACCAGTATGTTTTTCAGATAAGCAGAATGGCCTTAACAGTAAGGCAGCTAGAAGGGTGTTTTGGAGGTGGCAAAGGTTTCAGCTGTAGCCAAATTTAATGGCCTGTCGTTTAGCAGACTTGCAGGTAACTGGCTGAAAAACAAGATGAGAATGACAAAGTCTTTGAAATGTGAAATGTCTGTTCAGATGGGAGGTGGACAGGATGTTCTGCTGTCCTGGAGGGTTGGTGGTTTTTTTTTGTTTGGGTTTTCTTTTTCTTTTTTTTTTTTTTTTTTTTTTTTTTTTTTGACTTGGAAGATGGGATCTCAGCTGTGCTGAGATCTCCAGGGCAGAAGTCACTGTGTATAAAGGAGAGTAACAGCAGGAACTACTTGACTGTTTTCTGAAAAGCCTTTTTTATGTAATGTAGATGAGTGGGAAGAAATATTGTGCTGTCTGTAGTTTTGCTTATTTTACGTGCTCTGCTCTTTTGAGAAACAGGAAGGTGCTTTGGTCTTTTTGACTTAAGGTTTGTGGTATCTTTGAAAGCATCAGTAGGTTTTCAGACCTGCTGAGTTTTCCAGCTGGACAGCTGCAGTAGGTAACCTGGGCTTTAATGTTCCAGAAAGCACCAGCCAGGTCCTGGGCAATATATTTCTGCTATTTTTGGCACTTCATCGGTGTGTGGGTTTTGTTGTCCTAAAGCTCATGTTTAAGAGTTCATACAACATGAGTAATGCCTTGACAGTATAATTTTCAGTTATTATTAAAGATTTTATTGCTGGTACCTCTGCATTAAGTAGTGGAGTTGCCAACCAGTGGCTGCTGATGGTGGATGCAAGAATTGTTCTGAAGTAGATCACAAAAAGCTGCAAAGTACTGCTTGCTTTCCTCCAGACATTGTAATTCTGTGGTGGTGGGAAAGCTGATGGGCTTTGAGGGTCTTTCTAAGCACACAGATGTGTGAGATTCGGTGAATGTAACATGACAGGAGCTGTCTCCCACAGTAACACACTTGGGTTTTCAGAAAGTCTTTGATAAAGTTCTCCATCAAGTTATTGAAGGAATAAAGTTGCTTTGAGACTGAACAAAAAATTCCTTTATGGATTGGAAGATTCTTTATAAACAAAGGACTTATCAGTGACTTATGAGGATAGAGGAGAGTCTCTAATGGGATCTTCAGGAGCCAGTTGTGGTAGTGTCTTTGTTCAGCACCTCTGGTCATCTGGAGAGGGGATTTCACAGTGGACACTCCCATTTTGTGTGTGCTGTTAAACTCTAATGTAGTTCAGTGCCATGCTGATGGCAAAGAGCTGAGAAGACAAAAAGAGGGAGTCAAATGCCAAGTGATGTGTGTAGGAAAAGCTAATCCATGTCATGTCTACATGGAACTGCCAGTGGCAAGTTGAGCATCAGCTCACGAATATCTGGTGGTGTCGCTTTCAGTTCTCCGAACACTTCAGCTCGGGGGGCAGTGACAGCCCAAACACCAGCAGGATGCCAGGGGTCATCAGATCCCTTGAGACTGAGATGGAGAGAGGCCCCTGGATAGATGGTTAAAGGGATGGAGCAGCTGTCTGATATGGGGCTGATGGGGCTGGGACTCTTCAGATGAGAAGACAAAGCCAAGGGGAAATACAATCCAAGTTCACACAGCCATGGAGGTTGTGACAAACGAAATTCAGTGATAGGGAGAACATCCTGGGAGACTTGTAAGGTGTCAGCCCCTGGAGCAGATGGGAGAGAGGAGCTTCCTTTTGTAGCAAAATCTGGTATCTATCCCCAAGGATGCTGTGGAGGCAGACAGGACCATGGGTGCAGAAAGGGGTTAGACAGGGCCAGCTGCAGACATAAAAGGGAGATGTATCTCCCTAATGAAACCCTTACAGGTGGTCTGGGAATGTGGGAGGATCTGAGTTGCAGGATAGCTCTGCAGAGCCTCTGGGAGATGTGTTCTGCACTAGATGGGCCATTGATCCACCTTAATGGGTTCCTTGTGCAAATGGTGGTTTCCTTCTTCCAGAGTGTCTGTTCTCCACTGGAATCTCACTTAATGAGCTGATGTGGGAGAGCAACTGCTGTGTACCTGGCCTTTTTATCAATAACTGATGCTTTCTTGTTTATAGGCTTCTTAGTCTTGATTGGCAGATTCAATTCCAGTGCTAACATCCTAATTTAGAAAGATAGGAAGGTGGGAGACAATTACCAGAAAAATTATGTCTGTTATTTTCCTCCTACACCTTTCCCCCCACTTGCTCCCGCTGTTTCTTGTATCTCACTTTTCTTTTCCACTCGTGTCTTTCAGCAATGCAATTGCATCTTATCTGTAAACACCTTGGAGCTTTCTGAGGCAGAGATAATTGCCTAATATCATTTTGTATAATGAATTATTTTATTGCCCTGCCCTATGGGTCTGCCATTGAAGTAATATGTATATGTTTATAAATATTTTCAAATATGAGCTGTGACATGAGAGTTGTAATACAGGGGCTCAAAGCTACTTGGAGTTGGAGTAGATGGCTAAAATGCTGCCCCTGTTTCTGAATTTTCTTAGCACATCAGCTTTCCTTTTTACTAACATGATTGTATGGAAGGGTCAAGTTTATTAAGGCCTTTGGTATGTTCAGTTGCAGGATGCCATGATTTTCAAGTATAATATGTTATTATACCCCAAATGGTAAGTACCTGAAATCTGTTAGTTTGTTGAATGCCTATCTAAAATCACTGACCCCTTGAGTAATTTAAGTGGCTTCTCAGTCTTTTAAATCTCTTGTTTCAGGAAGTTAAGAAGGATGTAGAGCCCAAGGATGATGCTGTACCACTCAGGAGGGAGAAATCTGGCAATGTAGCCAGTCTTGTGCAGCGGATGAGCAGCTATGGGCTTCCAGCAGGAGGATTTCAGCCTCATCCCCCATCCAAAGGATTCAAGAAGAGTATGTAGTCCTTCCAATTCCTTCAATTGCGTAAGCTGCTGACGGGCTTTTTTAAAATAAACATGAATTATTTAATGCCTGACTTAGTTTTAAGGTTATATGGAAAACTAGAAGCGTAAGGGGAAAAACTGATTCAAAGCCAAGTTTTGCTTCTGGATGTATGGGCAGAAAGCTTACATGTAGCTTTTAAGAGCAGTAATAGGGATGAATTTTCTTGGAAACAGGATTTAGACCCCTTCCAGATGCCAGAGAGCTCTGTAACTTCATGTGAGCTCTGCTTGTATTATCAGGTACCTGAATGAGAACTGCAGGCCTTTTCACGATAATCAAAAATCTCTTCCTGTGGTCTTTTTAAAAGAAGCGTTAAAACATGAAGTTCTGTTAAAAATTCAAGGGTTTGTGACAAGGAAACATTCCAGAGTTCAGATTCCTCAGGGTAGGCCTTCTTCTGGTGTGAAATAAGGTGGAGTTGGTGGTATCTAAACAAAATTAGTGGTTTTCCTTTTGTTATTAACAGCAACCCTCAGGATGGTCAGGAGTGCAGCGTTGTTGCCTCTGTATCTGTGGCTTCCGTGTTTCAATTCCAGTTTTTAAATCATGGTGACCAAAATGTGTAGCAGAAAACTTGCCATTCCCTGTATCCAGCAAATTAACTTGTGATTTGTATTTGGACATATCAGTTTCTTATAAGACATTGCTCTAAATTACTCTGGCTTTCTCTCTCTTACAAGGGATTGGAGGCTTATGATTTAAGCTTGCTTTTTTAAAAAGAAAGCATTCAGAACTTACTGTTTCTGGCATGTTTATGCTTGAGATTTTGCCCATAAAAGGAGAAGAGTCACTGGTTGTCTTTGAAAGCCCTGAAATGAGACTACCAGATTTATAAATTTCTGGATACTTTGTTCTAGGCAACTAAGGGTTCAAAATTACTTTTTAGTGTCTCTTGATCTATATGTGCTTATTGGCAAGACAAGTATGTGTCTGTTTAATGTTTACATCAGCAGGCTTTGGAAAAATCTAGCCTGAAGGATTAATGCTGTTCCTGGATAAATGCAGCCAGGCTCTGAAAGAGAATAAGCATAATCCTTATGAGTCCTCCTAACTCAAGATCTTCTAGGATTCAGTGAACATGATCTGATACCAGTTCAGCTGCCAGCTACTTGTTTTGGTCTCCCTAACCCTGGAATGATCCCGTATCTCATGTCTCATCCTCATGCTGGTGGCTATGGCCAGGGTAGTAGGTACAGCTTGCTCTCCAACTCCACAGTGCTGTGGCTAGTCTCATCCTTCTGGAAGCAAATGGTGTTCCAGCACCTTCCTTTAGGGACACAGCTGTTTACTTGGTGCAGTGACAGTCTTCATTTCCATTTTACTTGCTGTTCCCTTTTTCTTGGAAGATTATTTAAACTGCTCCAGCAGATCCTGTTTGCTCTGTGCCTGGGCAATCACTTGCATCCTTCAAAAGGTTTTCAGAGCTTAGTTGTCTTTCCACTTCCGGTTCCTCACCTGGTAAAAGGAAGTTTATAATGCTAAAGAAACCCTTAATTTTTTTTAATAGCAAGTTTCATGTGCAGTGAGGCGGGTTGTCTGTGCCTGCTCAGCTCCTGGTGTTGTTCTCATGTGCAGCTCCTGCTGAATTCAGGTATTTTGTGTCAGGTGAGTGGTAAGCTGCAGGCAGAATTCCCATCAGTTAGATGTCTGCCTTTATTCAGCAGAAAGAAAACACAGAAGATGGGGTGACTGCAACAAAGGTCTAAATTTGGTTTACCCTGTACAAAACAAACAAAACCTGAAACCAGACAAGTTGTTTTGGAAAGGGACAGAATTGCCTGCAGGCTGCCAGCCCAGCAGTCCTGCAGCACCACTGGAAGCTGGAGTGTTGTTTCCTGAGTTGAGTTGGTTACCTTAAAATTACAGAATATCGTGAGTTGGAAGAGACCCACCCATCAGGATCACTGAGTCCAGCTCCTGGCCCTGCACAGGACATCTCAAGAATCACACCATGTGCCTGAGAGTGTTGTCCAAATGCTTCTTGAACTCTGTCAGGGTTGGTGATGTGACCACTTCTTTGGGGAACCTGTTCCAGTGCCCAGTCACCCTCTTGGTGAAGAACCTTCTCCTAATATCCAGCCTACACCTCCCCTGACACAGCTTTCCTAGGTTAGTTCAGGGATTTTCAAAACTGGAAGGCAGTACTTCCTAAAGTGGGTCTCACTGACCTGGGGTGAGGAAGAGCTCTGGATGTGAAATACATCCATGGGTTTGTTTTCTCCCCCATTTAGGTAGAATTACAGTATTAAAAAGGAATGCTGAGATCAGATATATACCAAATGGCTGTGACTTTTTAATTTGCCTTTTTTTGGTATCAGTTAATCTCCTACAAAGGAGAAGTCCTGAAAGCGCTGCAGGAGGCAGTAAAGGCCAGTGAACCGTTTATTGCAATTACTGTAAACTGAACAATCCCTCTGGGCTGATGCATGAGCTCCAGTGGAGGCAAAAGAAGGGGGTATTATGTGGGCAATTATGTGTTATTAGAAATAACCCACAGAGTCTCATACTTCTGGTTTATTTGCACAGGTCATATACCAGCATGTAGAAAACTCTTGGTTTGGTGAGGCCTCTCTCAGGAATTTTAGATGCAGAATATTGCTCAAATGCTTGGCATGTTTAGTACTGAGAATGCTGGGTGTGGCTGTCTACTAAATGTCTGACTTTGGACTTTCAACACTGCTGTAATAAGACAAGGATCAATCTTGGAGGCAGTATCTGTGTTTTGAAATGTTTTTACACAGCTAATCTTAACTGCTGAAGCTTCAGTGTGAAAGGAGTCAAAGTATGGGAGAAAGCATGGAAATTATACAGCTGCTGTAAGCTTAGGCTTTACCATGTCAAGCTTTAGATTCATATTTTTATTTAAACTGAAGCAGATTGCTTTTGAGGAGGATAGGGAACGTGTGTGGGTCATAGCTCAGGACGATAATTGCCTTCAAAAGTGTGCTGGCTGCTCTGTTGTGGAAAAGATCTGAAGGCATGGCCTCTTGTTTGAAGGAGAAATGCATGAACTCTCTGGGTTCAGCAGCAGCATCACTCCAGGATATGTGCACAGTAATTAGGCAATGTGGGTTCACACTGCTGTGGCTGGAGGGGTTGTTGGAAGCCACTTCAATGCTCCCCCCTCTCGGGATGTCATTTTGCCATTTTAATGCCTGCAGAGCTTTAATGATATGTGGCAAACATCTGAAGACTGCACTTAATTTTAATTTTGCTTTTGTCAAACACTGCTAATTGACGCTTAGTTTGAATTTCTCGACTGGTGCTGGCACTGAGAAAAGGGAGGTCTTTTGCATTCACAGATTAAAATGAGTTTGGATTTTGAAATACGAGCCCAGCAAATGTTGGCATTACCTCAGAGCTGTGGTTAGCAAGGTTTGTGTTGGAGGGCAGAAGGGCTATCAGTGCACAACAAAAGGTGTCACTGCTTTCAGGATTGCTTGAAGACTGGAGGCTCAAACTTGTTGTTTTCTTCAAAGCAGATGCTAACTGGAAGCGATTGTCATTCCTGCAGAGTTTGGTCAGGAAATAGCTTGAAAAATCGTAGTGGGGATTTACCTGACTCTTAAATCCACATGTTTTCAGAAGGTGCTGGTAGTTGGCGATGCAGTGTTGGAACTGTCTGCCTGTTCTCAACCTCCATCTAAGTGGTGACTCAATAGACTAATGTGACAAAACAAACTGGAAAACCAGCATCAAAAGCAACATAGCTTTTTGGGATGGCTTATGGGTCTTCTGGTCAGGTTGGGTCCTCAGGAGGTTGAGTGTAGGAAAGACTGGTTTTCCTTTGTGGGTGTTCTTACTTGTGCTGTTCCCCTCGGATCAGGGTCCAAGAAGCGTCAGTGCAAAGTGCTCTTCGAGTACGTCCCGCAGAACGAAGATGAGCTGGAACTCAAGGTGGGGGATGTGATCGACATCAGCGACGAGGTAAGAGCTGTTTTGCTGAGCTGATCATCTCTTTATGTGCCACAAGTGAAATTGATTTTTTTGGCTGATTGCTTGGTTTGCAAGCATGTTGGAAAAAGCATGGGAAGAGTAGTGGGTTTGCAGCTAAAGTTTAGGAGTTGTTTCTCTAAGGATCTAATCCTAAATCAATGAGTACTATATGTTTGCAGGAAGTATTTGATCATCACAGCAATAAATTGTGATCTGTAGCACAGATTCATTTTTTGAAAGGCTTTTACAGATCTTTGGTCCTGTGTGATGGTTATTTTTAGAATGCTTTTGCTAAAACTGTCGGACCAGTTGCCTTTAAGTCGACATACTCTAGCTTGGTTTAGGTGAATGTTATTTGACCTGATTCTCCAGTTTTATGTTTTCTTGTAAACACATTGAAGCATTGAACTAACAGTACCAATATTCAGCACTGGAGCCTGTAGCTGTAGTACAATACACTTCACCTCACTTGCATAAAGATATGGAGCATACAAATGCACTCAACAGCATGTTGTTATTTCTGTTGCCTCCCTTTTCCATTGGGTAAGAAATACAGTTCAAGATATCTCAGTGTTCAGACTTTGGCATTGGCCCCATGTGATTGAGGACAAGGGTGAGGGTTTTTTATCTGTTTCTACCTGTGTGCTTCCTTGGTATCTCTTCCAGTCAATAGCAGCTTGTGTTGTGGGAAGCTTTTGAAGAGAGTGCTAGTGCTCACCTGACAGTTGCCAGGAAGACTCTTCCATTCTCCTAGCAACGAAAAAGCTATGTCTTTAGATGCATTTTCACTAGTAGAATTTAATATCTTTGAGTAAACAGAGCGAGTGACTTGTGAAACCTGCTCACTAAACTCAGTTTCATAAATACCATTGTGTGGGCGTTTGTAAAGGAGTGTTCCTGGGTAACCTCAGCAGTTTAATTTGTGGATGGTGCCTGTACTAGCAGACATGACAGAATAAACAGAATAAAAAAATCACGGCATTTCCTCATCTGGTTTCTTAAGGAAAATTTTTTTTTATTAGTCCTCATTCTTACTTCTCTCCTAATGATTTTAAAATATGTGTTTGTCGTACCCAGTCTTCACTACTTCTAAGAAAAACTGCTAAGAAAATTTTTAGGCAAATCCTACTAGGTAGAAAAATACTGCAACCTACTGTGAGCACAGAGCTGTTTGCACACTGTTTTTATGGTGATGTAGAACAGACCTGGCAGGTGTAGACTGGGTCTGTCTGTTAAACAAAACTATACTGATGGACCACAAATGTGAAGAATGGTTGGAAAGACTGTCCACTGGTTGTGCTGCATGCTGGGAGAACTTGTCTTCACTATTGTGAGATGATTCACTTCCATATATATATATATATGTGTGTGTGTGTGTTTATATATATATATATGCAGATAACTTGTAACTGTTACTTCAAAGAAAGATCATTTGGTTACCTCTTTATGGGAAAAATAAGGTAAAATGAGCTTCAGTTCTACATTACCTGAGAATAATTCGGTATTTAGTCCTTGAGTTGTTTTCATAAATTATGTCCTTAAAACTGACACCACTGATTGTGAAATCAAAGGTGGAGGCAGATGGGTTCAGAAATTAAATTACTAATATTGAGGAGAGCTTTTAGGGAAGAAGACTCTTGTGCTTTGTGCTGGCTGAATCCACAGGGTTTCTTATTTATAGAACGTGAGTTTTTCATGTGAAAATGTACAGAGTGCATGTGATAACTGTATCATTGCTGTAAAACCTTTGTTTCTCTTTTATATTCCCTCCCCCCCACTCTTGTCAGAAGCAGCACTAAATAGCAGATTTATTTTTCTAGTATTATGTTTTTAGTATTTGCATACTGGTGTTAGCAATCAAAATAAAATTTCATCTAACATCATTAGTGAAGTTTTTATTAAAAAAACCCAAACTATATTGGCAAAGCTGCTTTTTTCAGCCTTTCTCCTTGTGTTTTGTTTAGAAGTCTTGAAGTTTTTTTATAGAAATAAGTTAATGGGATTCACACTAAAAGAGTTCTGCTGTGTGTACCAGAGCTGTGCCTCCCTCTTGTGGAAATTGTATCATCTGGTAAGATTTTGAAATGAAAGAGGAAGGTTGGGAAATTGTCATCTGTGTTGCTGGCACCGACAGATGTGCAGATGTTCTCCACCGAAGCGTGTAGAACTTCTTAAACCTGTTTTTTAATGTCGCTTAAAGATACAAACTGTACTACCAGAAAAAGTATATAGTCAGTTAAAAGCAGTGTGCTGAGGAGGTTGAAGCAAGTGTGCTCAAGAAATGTTTGTTTTGTTCCTGAGTGTCTCTGAACTGGCATCCCTTTGCGTTGCAACTCTGCAAAGTGCTTTGCTGACCATATTTCTTGGCAGAAGAAGAAAGGGATGCTCAAGCTGCTTTCTGTATCGTAAGCATTAAAAATCCCTTTCTTGAGACTGCTGGGTGTAGTCTGGGTGAGTCAAGGCATTTGTATTTTAGGTTTCTATCATTTATTATGTAAAGCTTGAGGTGTCAGAGCCTGGGCAGCACTTGCCAGTAATCTGTGCTTCAAATCTGTTTCAGAGGACCGGCCTCTGAGTTTGAACCATGCACAGCAAAGCTGTATTTGAGCACCAGGATGCCTTTAAAAATAACAGTGCTCTTTTCATTGCCTGTCTCTGCACTGCCAGGTTCTGGATATGCTTTGCTTGCCTGGAGGTGGGTTGATGTTTAAAACTGTGCCTGTGTGTCAGGCGTAGTGACCTACAAAACAAGGCTAAAAAAAGACAGTGTAAACAACTGCTGTTTGATTTGCTTCTTTTTCCTTCCCTGCTGCTTTTCTTTCTTAAAAACAGCTTTCCAGCCAGAAAACAAGGCAACTGAAATGAAATATTTTGAAAATTTTTCTTTATTAGAGTTTTTAAGTAGTACTCATTAGGTAAATAGATTGTATTTGTTTAAGACATTTTGAAAATTGTTCATAAATTGGAAGAGTACGGTTCTTAGTCTATTGGCATTGCTTTACCCTGTCACCTCTGCATGCCCAGGTTTTGCTTGTTCTGCTTTGGACCGTGAATTATTCCTGATAAATATTCCATTAAATTTTGGAGTATTTCAGTGTAAATGACACACCAGGAATTCAAGCACATAACTGAGTGTTAGAGTCATTATGTTCCTGAACAAGTTTATTTCCAGTGCAAAAATGAGTTGTTTTGTGAAGAGCAAAGCCAACAAAATTTGGCATCCAACAGACTTTTTTCCTTAGGACTGCTGTGTGCCACCACAAAATCTTTGTGGACTTGGCTGCCTTGGTTGCCTGGCCAGCTCTGATGGGAAAGTCTCTGCACCAGAGAGAGCCAGCTCAGCCAGCTGCCTTCTGCTGGAAGGAATGGACAGCTTAGTTTTCCATTACTCTGTGATGTC
>JAWWLV010000121.1:109126698-109183878 GCA_035041135.1 Platyrinchus mystaceus | reverse complement strand
AAGCAAGATAAGGTTTGTACTGGTACATATTGTTATTTTGGGGTTTCCTGCAAAAATAATTTAAGAGATGTGGGCTCTGACCATAATCGTCTCATAGGGCTCTTGCTTATAAAATGAAACAAATCCCCTCAAGCTTCTTTCCTAGTAAGTTATATTTAACATTGATTCCAAAAGGTCTGTTCAAATGTTTTGGTGTTTAAAACATTAGAGATGGAATACCAAGGTGATAGAAAAATTGTCATTTCAGAGTCATGTGGTGAAGACATAATGAATTCTCAAGCACATCTACAGTCTGAGGTCTCTCATAATCCTCCTTATAACAGACTTGGTAGTCTGGGACAAGACTGTTAAGTCTTCTTGAGCAAGTTCAACTTGTCTTTTAAAACAAGGAATATTTTGGTGTTTATTTAAGTTTTGGTTTGTTTGTTTATTTGTTTTCCAAGTTTTGGTGGATGTTGAGATTGCTGTTCAAGGTGTCAACTGCCATTACCTTCAGTGCATGCTGCCAAGCTTTTGGCTCCATAAACTGCTGATAGTGTAAGCCTGAAAAATACAGTTTTAGGATTTTGCATCCTCATTCATTTTCTTTTCCTCATTTTTCATGAGCAAGTGGGAAAAGGAACACTTTTATTCTCTATACTGAACTTACTGGAATTTAGGAGAAAGTAGATAATGCAATGATAGTGGAATTGCTGCAGTTTGAGTTTTATTTTGATCTGAACCTGAGAGTGCTCTTACCCCTTGGAAGCACAACAACGATTCTCAGTCCTTTATCCTGAACTTATGCATTGTTTGTTCCGAGAGCTTATAAATGGATTTTTAGCTTTTGATAAATTAAAGGCAGCTGAGATAGTCCAATGTTTCCGATTTTACTCAGGTGATGAATTCAAGAAAGCTTTTAAAACCTTTATCCTTTTCAATTTTTTGCCTGTTACGGTTATTAATGCTGTTTTGCTGACTGATATGTTTCCCTCTGCTGCCATGGAAGTAATTGTAATGGTGTAAGGCAAAAGGTCAGTTGAGTCCCTGGAAGGAGGGTAGGAACAGAGACTTCCTTGAATGTGTTCTCCCTCAATAGCAGTGCTAAGAGCAATGACATGGTGTGTGTCCTCTTTGTTTCTGGTCCAGTCAGAAGCATCAGATGATTCAGAAAATGAAAGTTGCAAGTGTGTTGCCTTCTGTTTAAGGCTTGGGGAATGCTACCTCCTAAAGAGCATGTTGTTTTGTGTGGAGAAGAGAAGGTTCCTGGTAGACCTTATTGCATCCTTTCAATGCAATGGAGAGAGACTTCTTGCTGAGGTCTGTTGTGACAGTTCAAGGGCCAGAGGCTTCAAACTGAAAGAGGAGAGATTTAGGAAGAAAAGGGGGGATATAAGAAAGATGTGCTTTATGGTAGGGAAGTGAGATACTGGAACAGGTTGCCCAGGCAAGGCCAGGCTGGAGGGGGCTTTGAGTAACCTGATCTAGTGGAAGGTGTCCCTGCCCATGGCAGGGAGGTTGGATGTGGATGGTCATTGAAGGTCCCTTCCAACTCAAACCATTCTGTGATTCTGTGAAGGCACACTGATTTTCCTGAGATGTGTCCAGACCTTGTCCCTTGAAGTGGAGGTCTCTGGGATCACTAGATCTTCATGTAAATGCTGTTGGATGAGGGCTACAGGACCTGGCTTCATCTTGCCTTCTTGTCACAAGACTGATGGTTCAAAAGGGCGTTTCCCTACTTCCTGCCTTGTTTCATGGGAGTATAAAGAGCCTGTCTGAACTCTGCTCAGTTAATATGAAGTCTGCTCAGACCTTTTGAATTGTTGTATTTGACTGTGTATAAACAATAAAGTATGCTGGTGCTGTGTTTTGTTGGTTGGCCTTTCTGGAAGGCTCTTGCAGGCCATTTCTCAGCAAGAGAGGAAATGAAGTGAGAAAACAGTTTTGCATAGCCTAGTGACAAAGAAATAAACAATTTAGTTTAGCACTTAATATTCTACTGCCACTTGTTGCCAAAGTCATCCCAAAGGTTGACAGACTTACAGAACAACATGGAGAGCCCAAGGGAGGTAATTCTCATGAAGGTCTTGGGAAAATAGACGGCTTCCTTGGATTTGTGACTAACTTGCTTCAGGGTTAGATAAAGGGATGCTGGAAGGGCATTTTGTCTTTAAGTCTGTAAGGGGAAAACCCCCCCCATGTCTAGAGTAGAGAGGGCTCTTTTCCTTTGGGAAATTTAGAGGCTGTTTAGCACAGGACAGCTGAGCACTGATGTATCTGAAGTTCTCAGGGGCACTTATGCTGCTGCAGGAGATTGTTTCAGCTGGGCCCAGCATCCTGCCTGGGCTCTGGCTATTTATATCCTGCCTGCCTAAACTTCCTCTCTTAGTTCTAATTGCATCTCATTTTGGACGGGGGAAATATAGAGAACTGTTTCCATGTTGGAAGTGTTTAATCTCATAGGTTGGTTATTTTAGTGCTTCCTTCATATACCATTCTGGAGAGAGTTAAATTGCATATGTCCCACAGGAACATCCCAACTGACCGTGGCTTCCTCTATGGTATAACAGAGGTACCAAATACCAGCCTACAGGCATTGTCTGGTTTTTGGGAGAGTAAATCTAGTTTCTCTGACAGTAGCAAATCTACGAAGTTGAACTGTAAATGAAAATGAACAGAATTACTAAAGGCAGTGGGGTTTTTCACATCAGTAATGCTATTAGGGTTGCTCAGGTAAGTACTAATGGTAAGATCATTCTCTGTTTGTAGCTTGCTGGGCTGTGAAAAAGTGGATGCAGCTGAAGCTGTCAGAACCTGGCAGCTCAGCAAGTCTGGGGAAAAAAAAAACCCTGTAATATTTATTTTGGTTAGATGTTAACTCAAACTTGTGGTGGTTTTCATTCAGAAGTCTCTAGTGACACCTGTTTTGTTTTGTACGAATTACTAAGAGTGAAGGGTAACTGGGATGGGGTTTCATTGGCTCTTACATTTGGCTGAGTAGTTAAAACTGATTGTTTGAGGTGGTGTGTGGCTGCTGAATATTCCTGCCTTATCCCAGTGCAAAGTAAGTGTGGTCAGGGAGTTCCTCTGAGCAGAGCTGATAAGTAACTTCTTCTGTTTTGTACTGGAGGAAGCAATTTTCAGGCTAATGGGAGGGTAACACCTGAAACTGCTGAAATACAGTTGCTGAAGTACATTGGTCCTGTCCTGAGATTGGCTTCCAGTTTGAAAGCTGTGCTCTGTCTTTAGTCAGTAGACAAAGTCTAAATGCAGTGTTTGAAATGGAGTAACTACAGTGAGATAAGTGCTTGATGGGAAAGCTCACTGAATCTCTTTGAGATGGTAATTTGCATCATCTCAGCTAATGAAAAATTGAGCATGTTCTGTAGCCTAATGAAAAATAAAACCTGTTTTTGTTAACAAAGTTCTCTTCCCTCATACAGCCATTACCTACCCATTCTCCTGGATCAAAGCTAATTCATTTTCCTAGTATAACAAAAGCTGAAAACTCACCAGAAGTAATAAAATCAGAAGCTGAAAGTAAACCAAAAGGTAAGGCTGATGGACATGTACATCTTTTATTTGGGAATCCTTTATTAATTTATCCTTAATTGTTGTCAATGTTTTGGTGTTAAAATCTAAAACTTTAATGTATACTGGGGTTTTGTGTAATGTTCTGTACCTTTGAGGAGTTTTGCAAATGCGAAAACGTCTCAAGGAATTTTTGCTTACATTTCTGTAGAGAAAGAATAAAAAACATTTGTAGGATTTTCTCCCAGAACAAAATAAGGCTGGGGTATCAAGTTTTACTGCAACAGTCTCCTTGGCATTAATTTTCTGTTGATGTGTTCAAAGTGATTTACTCTCTGCATAGCTTTGTGTTCCAATGGGATGCTGGAGACCTATTTCCATGGAACAGTCCCCCAACCCAATTTCTGTCCCTGGGTTGTAGAAGTTACTTTTTAGGCTCAGGATTTACTGTGGAGGTGGTACTGAGCTGTAATGACTCTGTGCAAAGTTTCTTGCATCAGAAAGTTGGTGCCTGTGTTTAAGTCTGTTCCTTCAATAATTCAGTTTCATTGTCGTTCAGTTTGGTTTTTGTTGTTTGTATTTTTCTTTTTTATCATCTCTAAGAATTTATGACTTCATTTAGCCACCAAATTGCATAGTTCTGTCTAGAGAGATATTTTTAAGCCAACGCAAAGCATCTCGTGGGAGTGCCAACCCCATATAAAAAATTAACTTCGATTATGTGATGTGTAGACAGCTCATTTCCCTGGTTCCAGAGCAGACATATTTTCAACTTACGTATTGTAATTTCAAGTATATTTTTGTTTTATGTAAAAATACCTTATTTTGGTGTGTTGTTTTCTATGGAATGCGTAATTTGCAGAAATAAGAAAACTGCAACATCTTGCTTTTTAGCCATTCCACTGCTATTGCTCCAAGAGCCAGCATGACAGTGTGCAGCCCTGAGTGTTGTGAAATTTGACTTGTCTAAAATTTTGCATAAAAATTAACCCAACTCTGCTTACAAAATCTGAGCATTCAGTGCTGAACACCCAGAACATTCAGCATTTAGCTCTCTTCATAATTTCAGGTGCTAAAACCAGATAAATTGGACTAATCCAGTAGCCCTGCTGGGTCTCTGCTTCCCAGAGAAACCAATACATCAGAGAGGAAGTTAAATATGACAGTAATATAAACTGTAGGAGCACATCAGTGGGTAATACCATATAGACATCATATAAGAACATCTTATAACCTTAGGAGGAAAGCTTGTTTTTCTTTCTTAGTGTTTTTATTTTAATATAGACCATATTATAGTTTATGTATCTCATCCTCAGTTTTGAGAGACCAAGTTTAAAACAAACTGTGTTCATTTGTTAGCAGATAAACAAAGATCTCTGAAATGTTTAGACTAGTGTAGCTTACTTTGCAGTGGGGTTCTGCTTTTTCTGAAAGCTTTTTTTTGGCCTCTGGTGCAAGAATGTAAAAATATTTTCTTTAAAAAGTAAAATAATCACAATTTGACCCCTCTTTCCCCCCGTTATGTTAGGATACAATATCTGTGATTTCTGCTACTGTATTTTTAGTCTCAACACTTTGGAAAAGACTCAGTTTTAAACTACCTCTTCTTAAAAATATTTACTGAAGTTTAAATGCTGCAAAGTTAAACTGAACTCCTTCTTCATCCTAATTACTGGCAGAATGCCAGGCTCACAAAATAAGGTGCTAAAGTGGCAAATTGTACATACTCTGTACACACATGGCTGGGTTTCTTGGTGGTGCTGAAAGCTGGGGTTCACAGCCAGCACGTGGGGACAGGGTGCAGGACTCCCTGCCTCCAGCCCTCCTGGAGGAGAGGGAAAGATCCACTTTCTGGAACCATTTTTTGTCTGCACTGGGACTTCTGGTGTATGTGAAGAGGGGAGAAGTGCTTGGAGGAGCAGAGGATATAAAGGATTATACTGGCCAACTCCCCAGGCAGTAAATAAATACATCTATTTTTACAGAATCAGGACATAGTGAAATGTGTTACACTTATTACTACTGAATAAAGTCCTCAAATTTGAAATATATTTGTAGTGTACCTGGTTTTGTTTGGGGTTTTTTTTGTTGTTTGTTTGTTTTTTTTTCAGAGTCAATGTGAGGTTTTTTGGACCTTGGTTTAAACATTGACCTCTTTGACATGGTTCTTACTGTGCTGTAGTTCTTCACAAACCACAGTTTAGTCAATCTATAGCTGAGCATTTTTGATCCCTAGATAAGACAGCAAAGTAATACAAGTTCTCGTAGGTAGGATTACTCTTCTGGTTACATATCTATGTACATCCACTTAGATATCTCTATATATCTGTTTCTTAAGCTTGGCAGACTTTGGCATTTTGACATAGTGGTTTCAGTGACTAAGGTAGATTTTATTTGAAAATACAACTTGTGCATTTTTAAACTAAAGATTTGTGTCTTTTTTAAACAAAATGTAACAACAACAACAATAAGATTTGACTGCTACTCGTTCATTAATTTTCTTACCACCCAGCCAAAGGCTGTCATTAAGAATTGCAGATGATTTTCATGGTGACTTGATGCTGTGCTGCTCTAACTGGGAGTGATGCAGCTGCTCAACCTGTGTGTGTTGTCAGTGCCAAACACCTGATAGGTTACAGCAGCACCCTTGAGTCCTTTCTGTTTGCTTCCTCTTCCTTAATGCTTCTTATCCAGAAATTCAACCTCTATATCCACTGAGTTATTTTAAGTGCTGGGGTTAAACATTCTGTGTTTATGTATTCTGGCCTTTCTTGTGGTGTTTGTGTTCTGGGTGGGAAAGGAAAACAAATCCTTCTCCTTTTTCACCTGAATCGTTATCACCATTTTAAATGGATTGGTTTTGAACTGTACCAGATGGAAAGAATTATTCTTTCTGCTATTGTGGAAGAGGCTGTGACTGTCAGAGTTGATCACTCAGATGAGCTCTGGTTTCAGGTGCTTAGCCAAGGAATGCCTTTGTTTCAGTTGGTTTCACTGCAGAATTTCAGCAAATCTGCTGACTGAAGTACTTGAAGTTTCTGTAGTTTTACGTGTTAATAAAGGATGTCACTTGAAAACAATTGCCTGTATTTAATTAGGATACGAATTTGAAATTTAGATAAATTTTGAGAAAATATGTATAAACTCTTAAGCTTGAAACCATTCTTGTCTAAAGTGGCTCAAAATTGAATATATAATGCTATGAGGAGGGCTAGATGGGCTATTAAAGTTTTAAATTTTAATTGTTACACTTTTAACTCCCCTTGAATTAAGGTCGTGTTGTGAAAAAAAAATGTTTTGGGGCTTTTACTCCTGACTTCACAAATTGCTCTATAAATACATAATCTTGTTTTTCTTGTGATATGAACAACATATTGAACATTCATAAAGCAGTCTTGGGGTGGCTGGTTTAGAAGGGAAGTGTGATTATAGTGGTAATTTCTCAGCTCTGAGACAGCAGAAGTGAGCTGGTATTATGTAAGTTACTACCCATGGTATCCAAATTAATTGTGCTGTTTTCTTTCAGCCAAGGAATATTACAGGACAGTATTTTCCTATGAAGGCTCAAACGATGAACTCAGCTTTAAAGAAGGTGATATCATTCAAATAATCAGTAAGGTAAGGAAGTGTGGTCTGCTCTAACCATATGTGAAGCTTTTGTGGGTTTTGTGCAGGTAGGTAATGTGTGAATTGTGAAAGCAGGAGAGTCTGTTGGAGTAGATATTCCCGTAGACTGATTTGTCTCGTTACAGTCAACTCTTTGCTTCTGCACTTGGTGGAGATACAGATGACTTTAAAGATCATTCCAGAGTGGGATGTTTTCTTGGAGTCCTCAAGGGCCAGTAGGATCAGTGTACACTCAGTACTAAAAGCCTTTTCAGTGAGGAAATTGGAAAAGCTTTGCAAATGGCGCTTTTACGTTCAGAACTTGTTGTTTTTCCCTGGTGATGTATCAGGCTGACCTAGAGGTAGTAGTTGAAAAGCATTATTGTGTCAAGAGGTGAGAAATGAAGATCTGTATTTACTGATTTTGATCTAGGTATTATGAAAAAAACTGAGCAAATGTTTTCAGTAGGAGGATGAAGTCCAGGTGTTAGAGGTACTTGGTATTTCAGAATAACCATACAGAAGTTAATGATACTGTCTGGCTATTTAGAGAAACATGATTATTTAGTTGAATGTTTTCATTTGTGTTGAATGCTGAAAGCACCTTTGTGATAGATCACCTTGTTGCAGAGATGGTTCTATACAGGAAATTAACCTACCTCTACCTAATTTCCCTGCAGTACTCTGCAGCATTTTGTTAGTTTTTCTGCTACTATATTAAGGAATAATGACTTGCCTAAAAAAAGTGGGAAGTTTCATCTTCAGTTATCACACAGTTGCAGAGGAAAACCAACACTTCCATTTCTGTAGGAGGATTTTAGTTTTATGGAAAGGATAACCATTTGTTTTAGCAAGACAATTGATATTAGAGCATCACTGACTGTAATGACAATGGAAAAGAGTAGTTATGGAAGGCATTTTTTTTAAACACAGCAAAAAAACCTTGCCCCATCTTCACTGAATCTCTTGCCTCTGTCTTTTTAAACCAATTTATCCACAGTATATGCTGGTCCAAAGTGGGGCCAAGAAGAGCTGTCCAGAGCAGAGCTCTTGCTCCAAAACCATTTCTGAAGTCTGAGTGTATTAATGTAACTTCCAGGTGGCTGCCTCAGACCAGGGTTTTGGTCTGGCCAAGTGTTAAGGTATTTTGCCAGGGGGGTTGTGGTTGCCCCATCCCTGGAAGTGTTCAAGACCAGGCTGAATGGGGCTCTGAGCAACCTGGGTTAGTGAGGGGCATCCCTGCCCACGGCAGGGGCTTTGAACTGGAGGATTTTTAAGGTCCCTTCCAACTCAAACAGTTCTGTGATTCTATGAATTCTCTTTCAGCACATGGACTTTGTGTAAAGCCTGTCCCTCTTGGCCATTTCTTTTCTGTTTGTTTTGCAGATGATAATTCTCCATGGGTTCTCTCTGGCTCTCCACCACTCCTCAGTTCTGGCTAAATGGAGTTTAGCAGTAGATGCCTTATCCCATTCATGACTGCATAGTGTTCAGAAATTGGACTCTAGTACTTAATCCAAAGGCTGACAGAGGGGAAAAAAGAAACAAAATCTTAGCAAGCTCTTACTTTCAGCACTAATCACCTATTCCGGTCCTTATGGTGTTGATTTCTCCTTTAGTTTTAAAAAATATTTGATATTTTATCTTCCCCCTGCTCCTTTATCTGCAGAATTTTGGATCTGAGGCACAGAGGAAAGCTGTTATTTATGCTGCTAAAATACTCCAGTAACATCATACTTCCTGTTATGGACGAAAACCTTGATCAGTAGCATCATGTAATGGATTTCTGTGCCACTGAATTAATTCTCCATTATTTTATTTTCTTATGTCTTAATATGGTTATTTTTTCCCTCAGCAGAGTTTATCCTTTTGCATCTTCACCCTTTTAGAGCAGTGGACCCTGATCCACCACATCAGAATCACTTTTATTTAGTAGAATTGTATGTCACTCCAATAACATTTGAAGTATTTACTGAATAACTTGCTGGTCAAGGAAGCTGAGAAGGTCAAATGTTGTGTGTTGGGTCATAATTGGGTTTGTGTACTTTCATTCCCTTTGCAGATCTTATCCTTATACCCTTATCTTATATATGATGTAATACCATTTAATCCTGCTTTTTAGAAAACAAAAACTGATCAAACCTGATCTGATTTGTAGCTGTTTCCTGTTCCTAAGGTGGCCAAAGTATTCCTCTTATAAACACAGTGTTTCAGACCAAAGTTGTGTGTCAAAGGAAAAAAGTTGTTCCTATAAATGTATCTCTCCTGTGGAAGAAGTAAATATTGATTCAAGTGACTTGTTTGTTTTAGGACACTGGAGAGCCAGGCTGGTGGAAAGGAGAACTCAATGGTAAAGAAGGACTCTTCCCAGATAACTTTGCTGTTCAAATACAAGAGTCTGATAAAGACTTTCCTGTAAGTTCTTACGTGTATTGTTCAGTATCACAAAAAAGTATTGATGAAAAAGCAAAGAATAAAGAAGTTTTACAGCACTTTCTGCTGCTTAAAATATTACAGTTGTGGCAGTTTTAACTTTATCTTGACTTAGCTGTAAGGTGTAAAGGTTAATCTTGGTGTTTAAACTTATTGTGTTCAAATATGCTTCTCCTGATGAACTGTAATTAATGAGAATGATTAGGTCATACAGAAAAGGATATTAGCTCTGATAATGTGATTTATGTGTTAGTGATTACTGAATTAAACCCTTACTGTTTTGAAAGGAGATAAGCAGTTGGTCTCTTCCATCTGAAGTCCATAAGTAACTTATAATTGCAAAAAACTGAATGACTCCCCTGGGACTGACTGGGGTTTTTCCATGTTAACACTTACCAGTAGGTTACAGTGTGTGAAGGATAATCTTTGGGTGGGATTTAGAAATTTTTTTCTAACTTGCAGAAATTAATGATTTCACATGATACTCATTGACCTTATAATTTTGGTTCTCATTTTACATTTTTTTTTCTGGTTGAGATTGGTGTGATATTTTGGTTCTGTCGAGTGTGTGTAGCAAAGCTGGTTCTGTTAATTCACAAATGTATGTCATCTCCAGGTGGGATGGATTCAGCTTCAGATCAGTAGTTATTTATTTATCATTTAATCTGAGTTGTCTCACTTGCACAGAAAATCTACCTACCCCAGGTCAGCACTTTCTTTTCACACGGATTCTCAGCTGTGCAAGGGTGGCATAAATGCTGTAACATATATGTGACTTGATTTGAAGGGTGGGTGGGTGGTATCACTGCTTCACAACACAAAATTGCTCCCCTGGGAGAGTGGGAAACCCCCCATTCTTTTACCATTCCTTAGACAGACCTTGCTTTGATCCTTTATTCAGCTTTGTGTTGTGTGTCTCAGTGCAGGGATTCATCTTTCACTGAGCAGCTTTGAGGTTCAAGGCAGTGGGTGGCTGATTATTGTAATCAACTATTTGGTATCAACTTTATTAAAGACACAGATCAGAATCATATAATGGCAAATTGATGCCAAACTCTCAGTGTAATTGGTTTTGATATAGGCAGCAATGCTGCACAGCTGGATAATGTAGTGGCTTTTGTGGGAAAGAAAGAAAATACACTTGCCTTTGTGTCCTCTGAAACTAGAGGAAGAAATTGGATATGGGTTCCCCAACTGCTTAATTACATTTCATGTATCAGAATAAAATCTTGGTGCATTAAGAAAAGCTTATTCAATAGCAGTAGGGGCACAGAAGTGAAATCTATGCATAGCAACTGTTTCAAAAATACCAACTATGAGGCATTTTTTCGAAGGGCTGTGTCAGGCTGAGCCTGTGTGGTTTCAGCAGTGTCTGGTTAAAGAACAAGTAGTTTTGTAGGCTTCTGTGATCTTTTATCAGCGAGCCTGGTCCTTAGTACAACCATAAAGGCACCTTTTCTAGAGCAATTTCATGAATCAGATTCTGAGGATGAGTGACTGAGATCAGTCCTGAGCGGTGCTAGTCCTCTTTGAGCAGGAGAGACTGGAATTCAATTGTATCACTTCAAGGGCAGTGAAAGGAGTGACTGTGTTTCAGAACAGTCAGTTTCCACGTACAAACTGTTGCGTTGTGATACTTAGTAAATCTTTAATGGCTAGAGTAGTTTTACCCTCTTTCCCACTTAAATATACAGTGATAAGGAAACTCAAAGCAGTATTCTTCTTGTAACTGCAGTGTTTATGAGAGAAATGCTGCTGATTATTTTTTCCACTTACACTTGTGATTTAGAAGTCAATTGAAGTCATTACTCTGATACTTAAATTAGAAGCTCTTTTTGTTTTAGTGAAAGGGACAATTTTTGGTCCAAAAACTTGCCTGGTTACTCTGGTTACTGGAATTGTACTGGATTGAGCTTTATTGGATTGTAAACTGGATTGAGGTTTACATATTGAAATAAAAATGAGAGTGATCAGAACAATTCTTTAGACTAGGAAAGATATAATACTTGGGTATTCGTTCTTTGTCCCTCTGCTGCTTATGCACATTATTGAAGCACTGATCTGATTTGAAGAAACCTGCATTTTGTTTCTGTTTTTGCAACTGCTTGTCTGGGAGATATCAGAGGAATTATTCCAGCTCTCTGTGTTTCCTGTCTGTAAATTGATTGCCTCCTTTGTGAAATACTTTGAAATCAGCTAGTAAACAAGCCTGAAGTTACAGTATGCAAAACAAAACACAAATGAGGCTGTCTTGGGTAGAGAATATCTGTTTACTCGTTTGTTTGATTCTTTTTTTTTTCCCTTCATTTTTGCAGAAGCCAAAGAAACCTCCACCTCCAGTTAAAAGTCCAGGTATGTTGTATGTGTATGGTGGTATGTGTCTGAGGAAATAATAAATTTCAGAAGCAGTGCTTGGTTTCAAATGAAAATTCAGAAGAAGCTTTCTATTTCCTAGTAATGCAGCCACCCACAGTCACACTTTGAGGTTACTTTTCATGCTTTGTGTATTTTGCTGCTGCTGTGTATTTTTCCAAATTATGATGGAGCCTACTTTGGAAACATTTTAATACAGGCTTGCTATTTTCTAGGCTTGAGTGAGTGATTATAAGTGGTATTACACTCCTTGCAGAGGAGAATATAAACACAACTTGGTGTGTGTCTTATTTTTAGTTAGTGACCAAGATAATTAAGGCTCTTTGAGAAATGTCTATGGCTTGCTTTTTCATTCAGCTCTGAGGCCTGAACTGCCAACTGGAGAGAAGAAATTTCCATCTTTGAAGCCTGAAGAAAAAGGTGAGACCACTTTCCTTCACAGGGGATTTCAGACCATGCTCTTGTAAATGAATTACAGTTTTTTGGCTTGTCTGCTCTGGAAATAGGCTCCCTGTTCAGGAGACATCATTCAGATTCTCTTGATACCATCTACTGAAGTTGTTGTGTTTGTGATATTACAGAGAAGTCTTTGGAGAGGTTAGAACAACAGCTACACTCTTTTGGAATGTTTATGTCATGTAATTGCATTACATTCTGAAAATGGGTTACTGCCCTGCACAGTAATATAGTTAAATTAAGTTCGTGTAAGGGTAGTTTTGTGACAGTGACTGCAGTTTTGAATAGCAGTAATAAGTTACTAGAAATGAAAAGGTTAACTGCTGCTTCTGAAGGTTTTGGCCAAAATCAGTCTCTGATCGAAAATATTTTGAAAGAACTGCACAGAACAGTTACAGCACTCCTTAGACGTTAAAGTCACAATGCTCAGAAATAGAGATTTCTTTTCCTGGTAATTTTTGATGTAGTCTGTGTTTTCAAATTCCACAGAATTTGGAGACATTTACTGCCCTATTCTTAAAATTTAAGGGGCAGTTTTTTTTGAGAAAAAGCTACTATTGTCACCCAAACACATTTCTAAGAGGCATCTTTACGTGTTTGAAAAACTTGCCTAGTCACAGTGTTTTGATTGTGTTTAAAAATGAGAAGCTTCAACGAATGTGCTGGTTGGGCCTTGTAGAAGAAGTTCAGATGTTACTGCAGCTTAACCAAATTACAAAACCACACTGTTCTGTGAATGGTGAACTGTGGCTGACCAGCATTGGTACAAGTGAGCCTGCTCCATGGGTTTCTTGGCTTCCTTGAGAAGGTTTTATAACCCCCATTTTAAACAAAGCACCATCTCAGGTGTTGCATATGAAAAATACTTGTTAAAGTCAGCTCTGTTTGTTCTGTATGTGAGCAAACAAATTATTTTTATCTGTTGGAACAAAATCTCCAGGTGTGACTTGAGATCAACTTTATAATTCAAAAAATTTTGGTGACTTTTTAAATTCTTTTTAATGCAAATAAGTTTAATTTTAGACTGGTGTGTTTGTACCTTGGTGTTAACCTTCACAGAGTTGAGGTCAACTGTTTGTGGAGGAATATAGGGAAAAAAATATTGAGTGACACCATCCAAAATACTTAGGAATATGAAAGCTTCTGAAAAATCATATAAAGTAGAGAACCATCCTTTACTGAGGTACAGGAAACGATGAAGGAAAAGTTTGTCCTGTATTCAGTTTCAGGTCAGGCCTTAAAAGCTACTTTTTTAGATAGCAGTCATGTTTTACTGGCAGATATGGCCATTTATCAGTGCAGCTGTACTTTTGGGAGAACAACCATTTGTTAATATTAGTGATTAAACTCATTAAGTATGAAATCATTCTGTAATTACTTTTTCAGGGAAAAAAAAGTATTAATTGAGCAGCTCTAATCACAATCTATCAAACCATGTAATTTTTTATGCCTATTGGAGACTAATAAATCTGCCTTTAATTGTGATCAAAAATTAAAGCAGTAGTTCTATAAGTATTTCTATATTTATAGTGCAGGACACTTAGTAGTGTCATGTAGAAATTTTTTGTCCAGTGTAAATGCCTTCAGATTAGTATCTTTATTTCCATTGTTAAACTGCTGATTTTTAAGCCAGCCCTCCTTTTCATTGGGGAGCAAAATCCAAGAAAGAGGCATGTCATTTTGTCCAGCACAAATGTCCAGTTTCTGTGCTCATGGTGAACCTTGACCTTTGTTATTAACTTTTTCCACTTAGCTGTATACAGTTTTTATATTCATATTTTGAGTGGGAGTAATTGAAGGGAAAACTGACAGATAAGAATTCAGGGATACGATTTGATGGCAGCACCTTTTCTGCCCTGTTTTATGAACCCACTTATTCTTAAAAGCAAAAGGGGTAATTCTCAACTTGTGTTCAGCACCTCTTAAATAAAGCCAATTGATCTGCAGTTAATATTGGCTGCTGTTGGGCATTTAACTTGTAAATGTTGTGTAGGGTGAGGAGGCAGGAGTGGCTGGTGCTGCTGAGGGGCTGCTTTCCACAGGGCAGCCAGCACCACCGTGTGGCAAATCCTTCCACTGCTCCACTATCCTGGGTTTTTAACTCCATGCTGAGAGGGACTGGAAGGTGTTGCCAACCAGTTTGGATTTTTTGTTCATAGCTCCTGCTGATGTTCAGGTGTCCTGAAGCAGGAAGGCAGTTCTGCCCTGGCCAATGCTTTTGGCAGAAGGACCTCTAGGATTTGTTTACTTCCAGAGATTCGTGTGAAAGAAAACCGGCCTCTTCCCATTTTAGGGTTGGAGGATTGACACGCAGTGGCTGCGGGACTTGTCTGCAGTAAATCAGTCACAGACCTGGCAGTTCAGGCACTTTGCTGGCATGGAGCTAAGGCAAATATCCACCCCTGCTCCCAAATCCATACCATATGCAAACATTTTACATTAGATCAATACTTGGTTAAAAGCAAAGTCATAGGAGTGGAGGATGGGGAGAATCAAAGCTGAAGGTCACTCTCTCCATCACAGTTTACTGATTTACTGTTTTAAATCCTCACTACTTTGTGCATGCCTGATGAAACTGTGGCATAGTTTTACAGGAAAAAGTAGAAGGTATGCTCTGGATATCCCACAAGGTAGGATTAGGGAATATGGGTTGAAAAGTATTCAGCTAATATTTGTGAAGCAGCTTGAATTTTTCAGTGTCCCATGTAATATGTCAGCTCCTCTGGACAGTATTCAGTTAGGTCATGCAGTCACTGAAAAATAAATTTAACTTTTTTTTGTTTGATTAACCATACTTAATTCCCATCTATTTATAGGAGGGTAGACTTTATCTAAAATAAATTCGGCTATTTAGATAAATACTCATTTCCTCCCTTATTTCTCAGAGATAATTATGCTGCTTGTGTGCACGGAAGAAGTCTGGTTACAACAAAATAAAACCCAAATCCTATCTTTTTAAAAGGAGATAAGGTGAATTCATAAAAAGCATAAAGCAGTAGCAGTACAGAGAGACTCTTGGTTCTTAGCTGTCATTTTTAGTATGATAATGTGATCCATAATTTCTTACCATGGTTTCATGTCAGTAGAAAGACATTTTGCTTATTTTAAGATAATGCTTTTTAAGCTCAGGTAAGTAGTTCATGTGTTTTGATAAGGCATCACTTAAGACATATATCTGTTTTTCGCTTTGATCTTCAAAGAAGGTATTTCTGATGCTTTCTGGTGGATTAGGGGTGTAAGAATTTTCTAGAGAGCATGGGATTTTTAAAATAGTAACTTATTTTGTCAGATGAAAAAGGAGCTTTGGATCAGAAGCCTTTGAAACCACAAGCTCCTCAAGTACCACCCAAGAAGCCTATTCCTCCAAGCAAGACTAACAGCTTACTGAGAGCAGGACTCCTGCACCCAAAGCGTCCGGACAAACCTGGTTTGCCATCACCTGCTCCCAAGTCAGTACAACTTAACCTGTGTGCACTGAGTATATTTTGTTTGGCTTCTTGTTCTTTATCAATGTGAATTTAAACCTTTCAAATTCTTTGAGACATTGAATCCATCTCAGAATCAGTATTACAGCTTAACTAACCAGATGAAGTTAAACACCTGAGGGCTGCTTTGCTTTAGGCCTGCCCTACCCTGTAGTAGATGATGTAGCTACAGTAGCATAGTGGTGTAAAAGAATCTGGAGACGTGGCCCTTGAGAATTATTATTGTGTTGAAAAAAACCCTGAAGATTTGAGCTGCCTCAGCAGCTCCTTCAGCACTTTGTGTAGGACAAGATAGATGGAAAGGCAGAATTAAGCACAGGTAAAGGCACTCAATGTGGCTCATGTTCTCTTCTGGGGGGAAAAAAGCACTTACTACAGAAGCACATTGACTCTCTGTGCTGTTGAGCCTTCTCAGTTGAGTTACTGGACAAACAGGGACAAGTACTTCTTTTAGATCCACTTAATTTTTTTTCTCATGAAATGGAAACAATTATTTATAGTTTTCCTCTAAGACTAATTTTGCATCAGTATATTCTCCTACACAGTTTTCCTTTCTTTCTCCATCAAAGTATTTGCTAGATCTTTACCCAGAACTGTAAATAAACTGCTGATGGGTAACTGTCCCCTTGGGATGTTCAGTTGGCTTGAAAGAGCCTTGAGAAAGTAAGGTCATGATGCACTGGGCCTTGTGCAAATAAAGGAGCAGACAGCTGCTACATCAAAGAGCTTGCACCTCAAATACCTTTTCAGTATAGAATTGTGTTATATTGACTTGGTATTTGGGGACTTTCCTGAGTAAAGATTTTATTTTATCTTTTTAAACCACAAGTCATGTTCTCTTGTTTAGAAAATAATTACGACTCTAAAGTTGAGGTCTGTAGCCTTTAGTAATTGAAACCTTTAAATCTTAAAGGTGTTTAAATGTCTGAAAGTTTGAAATTGTTCTAGGAAGATAAGGCTGCTGTGTCTTTCTGCTGCAGTAAAACATCCAAATAAAGGCTTTGGGTGGTGAATTAATGACAGGGACACATTGAAAGTGACAACTGGTCAGTTTATATATGGCACATACAGGCCCAGTCAGCCAGGGTTTGTGATGGCAAGAATTTTAAAGGAAAATGTTATCTGTTCTTTTTTGTTGTTTATTTATTTTGGTGGGGGTTTTATGTCTTTGGGCTTTTTGATGGTTGGTTGTTTTATTTTTTATGTCTGTGAATGATGTGAGCAGATATGCAAAGAATGCATGGTAGAACAAAAGCCCTATATACAGGGTGGTTTATTCTATACCCAGCAAGAAATAACTTGTTCTTGGCAGGTTTTTTTCTGTACAGGAATATTTGTTTAATTTCAAGGAGTCAGATTCTGAATTATTTCAAGAGATATTACTGAAGATGTTATTCAGCTTGCTTGTTTTCTGAAGTGTAATACTTTGGATTGCAGTGCCAAAGTGTGCCCTGTAGTAAAAGTTCTGTATTATTTTCACAATAGATTTTTACATGTTTGACAATTCTGCAAGAGCTGGAACAGAAGAATTGGCTTTTATAGGAATAAAATTTGTCTCCAAAAGACTTGATTTTAACCAAGGCTTTACAAAACGATATTTTTCCATTTACATCTAATTCTTGGAATGTTTTGCTGTTAAACTATTTAATCTCTTGACTGGGTATGTTTTGTTGGTTTTTTTTCTCACTACAGAACTAACGGAGAAGTTGTTTCTCTTCGACCGAAATCTGAAGTTGAGCCAGTAGCAAAACCAAAGTTAGACTCTGAACCATTACCACATAGACCAAAATCAGTAGAGGTAGATTCACTTGTGGTAAAGAGCTCTAAAGAATCAGGTAAGAAAAGAATAAAATGTTCTTTTGGGTCTTTCTTTGGATTACAGCGTTTCACAGGGTCATTTACTCAAAATACCACTGAGTGCAGTTTTGCCTTCTCAGTGGAAAGTGTAGTTTTTTAGAATTGCTGAAGGTAAGAGTGAGGAAGGGGTGAAGGGATGAACAGCTGTCAGCAGGGTCTTTGGAGGTGGATGATGAGCTCTGGGTTGTAACAGTGGACAGGAAGGGGGAAATGTAGGTAATGGTTTGGTCTTCTAATTTGAATGCATGTTTTTTTAGCTGCTACTTTTATCTTGAGTTGTTATGAAGTTGTTTTTCATACTGACTGGTTCTGTTTGTTCTGCTCTTGCATTTCAGATAACTTTTGCTTTTCCAGCTAACTCGTGCATTTTTAGTAAATGCTGTTACCTTCAGCCTTCTTAAGTTCAGAGCTATTCTAGATTATGACTTTATCATACCTTAAATTTGGGCCAGCATGAGCATTGTACATTTGAATTTCATGCATAAGGCTTTGCTTAATGCACCTTGAGCCAAACCTGGCATCTCCTTCATTCTAGACATATCCAGTAAATACCTTAATGCTGGTTAAAGCACCCACCTTTGAGGATCAGACTGAACTACTGTATAGTTACCTTTTGTCCTTTACTGACAGTGCAACTGATGTGAGACCTCTGTGTCTCTTAGGCAGAGATCACCTGCTGTGGGTGGATTTTTCTAAACTCTAAATTAGTTGTGTGATTAACCAGTGTATAAAGAGCTTTAGTGACTTGTACTTGCAGGATGTGTCTTGCATATATCTCAAATGCAACTTTTCATCTCAGAAAAGGTTTTAGTAATAATACATTTTAAAGTAGTATAACTTGATTTATTTAATTATTTTAGGCCAATTATAATATTCTGGTTGTGGAATAGTTGGTCCTAAAGTTTAATAAATTCATCTGGAAGATAAAAATAATGCATTAGAAAAACTGAAGCAGTTTGTGAGTAGAAAAGAGTGCTGGTTTTTTTATTAAGCATTTTAAAATGTGCTTCTAAGTGTAAATGCTTTGTATGAGTAAAGGTTAGTTCTTGTTTGTTTGTAATACAAGAGTTATATTTTCCTGAGCTGCAAAAAGCTGGACTTCAGCAGGTAATCATATATCCTGGAAATACTACAGTTATAATCAGTGATGCCCTAAAGGATAAGTTCACTTTTTATTTCCCAGAAAGTCTGTGTCTGTGCTGTGATATGCCCTGTTTTAAAGCTTTTGAATTGGCAGTTTAACTGTTGCCTCTACTTAAAGATGAGTTTGAGTGAGGGTATGGAAGAAAGACTTCCAGGCCTAAATAAGCTGAGAGATGAAAGAGGAATGCAAACCTAACCTTAAAATGTGAGCCTTGTCCTACTACTCAGATTAGATACTAGAAAGAAGTTCTTCCCTGTGAGGGAGGTGAGGCCCTGGCACAGGTGGCCCAGAAAAGTTGTGGCTGCCCCATCCCTGAAGTGTTCAAAGCCAGGTTGGACAGGGCTTGGAGCAACCTGGGAAAGTGGAAGGTGTCCCTTCCCCTGGCAGGGGGGATGAAACAAGATGATATTGAGGTGTGTTCCAACCCAAACCATTCTGTGATTCTGTGATTATCTGTGGGGTTGTATTAGATGTGTTACTGTGTAGCACAGTATCATTTAACCTCAGGAAAAAACTCCCTATGAAAACAGCTAGAATATATTTTTTTTCTTCTTCAGGTGCAGTTATCGTAACATCTTTAATAACCACAGTGGTAACAAAATAGCTGTGATATTAGGTGTCCATATGTATAAACCCCCACAGTTTTATACAGATTTAGAAAAAAATATCTGAATTCTGTTTTGTTGACATAAGTTTGTTCAGGCTTATGGAGAAAGTGAAGTTTTTAACACCAAGATGGTGCAGTGGACAGAGGTGCAGCACAAGCTTGTGGCCCTTGTTTGGCTCAGGGAGTCCATGTGGGGATGCAGCACTGACAGGGTCAAGGAGCTGCTATTGAAGGAAAGTTTCAAAAATCCTCTGTTATGTCAAACTCACATTCCTTAAAACAATCCAAATAAGTCACTTTTGGTTTTATTACTCTTGTGAAAAGAGACTAGTCCAAAATCCTGCCAGTAAAACATAATGGATCTCGTGCTCTATTTCTGTGTATATATTGTGCTGCTAAAGACATAATACTCTGTGCAGCAAGGCTATATAAAACTCAAAAGATGTTGAGTCCTTATATAAAGTTTAAGGTTGTTCAATCTTACAATAAGCAGAATAGATACTAAAAAATGAGGGAAAATGTATGGCTGAGGCTGGCAACTGCTTTCCCAGAGTATTTTTAGTTCCTCCCCTCCATCTTTAGATTATGATCCTGAAGTGAATGAATTTTTAGAAAATCAATTTATTTTTAAGTTTGGGTTCTGTCTGCTTTTTTTGCAACTTAGTGTGGTGTAGGTTGAGCCACTTTCAATTTAGCATAAGGAGCAGCTGTACATATTCTGTAAGGAAAAAACCAGCCTACTCTACCAAAATTAGGCCCCCAGCCATTGGATGAGAACAAATACTCAAAACCACTCAGAAACATTGATCACATTGAAATAGCTCCTCCTGAAGTGTTATTTGAAAAAAATGCATAAATGTTTCTCTGATGGATTAGAATTCAAGTGCTGTGAAAGACTAAAGCTTGTAATACTGGCATGCTGAACATGTAAAGCGATTCTGTTTCTTCTACAAATGTTTCTTTTTCCTGCTTTGTAAAATAATTTTTTTGTTCAGAATCTTTTTCTAGACATTCCTCTCCTTGACTTTTCTTTCCAGATTTTGTTTCCTATCCTGTTTGCCATGTTTCCCTTCTTACGTGTCAGGAAATTACCCTACCCTTCTCCATTTTGGTAAGATAACAATCTATAAGGAAATCCAAATGCTTTATTCCATACACATATCCTATTCTTAACATCATAAGCGTGATTTTCAGTTGCAGTTATTGGTAGTAAAACTTTGGGGTTTCTATTTAAAATGCTTTTTTTGTTTGTTTGAATGCCTGTTTTCCTTAGCTGTTAAAGAAGTTACTTCAAGTATGCTTTTCAGTGAGGAACTTGTGGGGATTAAAACAAAATAAGAAAAAACTTACATTTCAGCTATTGATAAGCCAAACCTAGTGTTTGTAGTAAAATGTGTTCAGTACCTTTAGGTATATGTAGGTTGAAGGGATTTATTCTGTACACACAAATTATGCAATTGTGAAGCTTTTAGGCAGTGGATCCAATAGTGTTGACTATTTAGTATCACGAGTCTTGTAAAACAGTAGTTTTAGAAGTTCTGTATTAGACACATTCTTAATTGTAGCAAATCCCTTACTATTGCTTGACTGCTCATATAAATATTTGAAAGCTTGTATCTGTCCCCTAAATTTTGGGGGATGAAATCTCAGCAGGATGAGGAATAGGAGGAAGGGCTGCCATCTTCTTACTCTGCAGATTAATGTGAGATTTTGTCCTCTAAAATATTGGATACATTTCACTTGTATCTTGGGGGTTTAAACCCCAGCCACACGAGGTGGTGCAATCGTAATTTCTTTGGACACCCCTTCAGCTTTGCTCCTTTTTGTGAAGGCTTTTTGAGGCAAAGTGCTGTGAATACACTCGAAGCATTCACAAATCTTAACAAAACCTCTCACTTATTACATCAAAGCTCCTAACACTTTTGTGATGGATCTGTGGTGTGCTTGCAGAAGAGACATTTCTAGTAGTCCATCCTGTGTAACTGTTCAAGCTTAGCTTGTCTTTTTAGAAAGAAAGGTATCCTTGCTCAGCCGTAAAATCCTATTTTGACCCAGAGTATCCCCAGATGTGTGGTATCGCTCTTTTGGCACTGTGATGGGATTTCCTTCAACAGTTACAGGCTGTCTGTAAGAATCTTAATTGATGAATCACCTTATTGATTGAAATGGGTGTAAACTGTGGACTTACAGTGGGTTTCATCAGTATGTCTATTGATTTAATGGTTTATTGGTTTAATTTTCTCTTAAAATAACTAAAAATGCTGTTTAAGAAGAAAAACAATCAAATAAGCACTCTAAGCCTGTAAAGAAACCAACCAACCAACCCACCACCAAAACCACAAACCCTAATCCCCACCAACCTGTATTCTAGTTTCTTCCCTTTACCAATGGAGAGGTAAAAATGAAAATGCAAGTGCAGTCTGAATTCCCTGTGACTGTAATATGCTGGAAGTATTTTAATGTTGAGCAATTCTCTCAGGTGTAACAATTTCCTTGTTGGCTTTGGGGTTATCCCACCATCTATATTTAAATCATTTACAGTTCAAGACTGTAGCAGTCTTCATCTTCAAGCCTCGTCAAATACTCTGATTTTTTTTTTCAGAACATCACGTTATTCTTAGTAAGTTCTTAATATTCTTAATATGCCTGATGTTTGCTTTGTTCACAGAGACAGGGCTGGCATTACAATCATAATAGCAACTCAGTTTATAATTATCATTTGAATTTCCTGCCAAATGATTTGTCATTTCTGCAGAATGACAAAAGAAGTATTGTTTACAGTCAGAAATTACTGAGATGGGGGAAAAGGTATAAACATTTTTCTTGTTAGATTTTTAATAACACCTAACATAAATCCTAATTTACATTTTGGCAACCTGGTCTCGTGGAAGGTTTCTCTGCCTGTGGTGGAGGGGTGTGGAATGAGGTGTTCTTTAAGGTCCCTTCCAAGGCAAAGCATTCTGTGATTTTGTGATGGGTTAGTACTCTGGGATCACTGATAATTGAGTAAAGACCTCACAGATACACCCTTTGGTCACTGTTGCTTGTCTTGTATTAAATATTGTAGTGGCAACAGAAATCCCTTCACATTTATTTTCCCCTCATCCTCTCTTCCATCAGCCGCTTGCCATTCATCACTCTTCTGTTTCTCCCCTCTTTATTTTTCTTCCCTGCTTTTTTAATTGCAAATATGGTTGCATGTTTGCAAAAGACTGTTTTGACATTCTCTTCAGTAGAAGTAAAAAGCAGCAAAACTGATAGGTAACAGATAGTGTTACAAATGCTTTCATTTCAACAAGGGAATGGGTGATGAAGTAGATCTGATCAGGGCTGTCCAAAAGAGGTGACTGTTTTAAGGACTTCAGGGGTATTAATGCAGAGAAGACAATAAAATCAATTAAAACATTCAGTGGAAAACTCAGTACGTGCAGGTATAAATTAGCTTACAATGTGTGAGTAAAACTTGGATTTAGCAGATGATTTTAAGTCATCCAGACACTGAAGGGGTACAAATGGTCTGGCTCGGTCTTTACAGGGGTTTTTATCCTGATCTGACCTCTTGCTGTAGATTCAAAATGAGTGAAAACATAGGGAAAGAAGTATCATAGATTCTGTTCACTAAATCATAATGTCATGGAAGAATCAGAGGTCACAAAAAAAAAAATCAAACCCAAAATCTTAAATGTTACTTTTGGTGCCTGTAGTAAATGCTGTGTGGCATTTTAGTTAGAATCTATAAGTGATGAATTCGGGTTGTAAAATGTTATATAATAACTGTAATCTTATGTCAATGCTTAAATAAAAATCACAACTCAATCTCACTACACATCTGGTGCCAGGTAAGTATGTTTATTTTTGTGGTGAAATAGTTAAGAAGTCCAGTTGTTAATTAGGTGAAGTACTTGTGTTATTAGTTATGTTCAGTTCTTTCTGTTAATAGTTTTTTTCCCCAAATTGCCTCTTCTCAGAGGACATAAAGCATTTCTGCTGATCTGAGAGTTTACCTAGAGCTGTGAGTGTAAAGAGACTGATGAGATTTAGTGAAGTCTGAGAATGGAGTTTTGAAGTGTTTTACTACAGATACAGAAGCTGTGTATTATCTTTAGATACTGCATATAAAAAAGTACCCTGCACAGAAATACGTGCAGTTAATGCTGTTAACTTACTTTCACCAATGCATGGAGTACACCAGTGTGTACTTTACTAGGTTACCTTTATTTTTGTCTTAGTCACTAGACTTGCATTTTCATACAAGTTTAGCAATAACAAAATATGCTCTCAAGTAGTTGAATATGGCAACTCTTTAAAGAAGTATTAAATATATTTTTCTGCAGCTACTTGTTAAGTTTGTTTTATGCTGCCATGCTACTACAGCACTTCTGTTCATAACTTGAAATTAAATGGTAGTTCAGTTAATTCTTAATTTTTTTCAAGGGGAAAATATGATTTCCCAGATATGTCCAAGTCATGTAGTTACTTCATGTGGCTCCTGTGTTATATATGCTGAAAATCTTTGAAATAGTAAGAATTCTGATTTTTTTTTTTTCTTAAGGAAAATAAAATGATAAAATGAACACAGCAAAACTTTCTGGTCTTGATGGTAGTCTTGGTTTTCATCTTTTTTCTAGATCTGTTAAGCTTTGATGATGTAATAGCTACCTCAGATAATCTGTCACACCCGACTGCGAACCGGCCCAAGATGCCTGGTAGGAGGCTGCCCTCACGTTTCAATAGCAGTCCTGTGAGTATGTTGGGGGTGTTTTTCCACTAGTGAACTACTAACTTACTTCCCAGGAAACAGGACTGCACTGGGAAACAGTCCTGTGAACCTGAGAGCAAATTGCCCTAAAGGTTGAGTTTCTATAGACTGTGTCTAGAGGAATATCCATTCCCAGCAGGGAAGTGAATGCAAGATAAACAACGGGATTGAGTTGCAGCTGGAGGAGTCTTTCTGTTCCATGGGGTGTTGCTGCAGGAAATACTCAGCTCTTCTGTCATGACTGATGGTGGAATAGGTGTTGCACATACACACAGTTCTGAAAGTGTCTGCAGTGTCTGACAAGGCTAACAGATGGTCACTACAAATTTGGAATTTAATGTTGCTGTAATGTGGGATTTGCGATCTTACATGTTGATGTGAGATTGTCAGAAAATGAGAAGCAGGTGGGGCAGAGTCCTTGAAATCAGTTTTTGTCACTGGGTGTTGTACAGTTCGATTATGCCAGTTACCATCTATAGTTACCAGCCATTTGTGTTGTATGGAAGCACTCCCCAAAGCATCAAGGACTTTGGAATTGCAGATATGCTCAAAAATCCTGCCCAAGATTCCTATTTTTAAGTTTAGTTGAATGTCTGCTAGTTTAGCAATTTTAAGTTTCATTACTTATTTCCCCTTTACTGTTGAATCTTTAGAAATATATGACAGTTCTGGTTTGTTTTTTTGTTTGGTTGGTTTTTTGTTTGTTTGTTTTTTGTTTGTTTGGCTTTTTTTTTAATTTAATTTTTTTTAATTCTGAAAACCTTTTTGTTTTTTGTGACTGGTTTACCAGGGAAGTCAGAATGTGATTCCAGAAAAAAATTTGAAGGTGCAGAAAGAAGAAGAAAGTGCCAAACCAAAGCCAGTTGAAACAAAAAAGGTATGATGATACTAAGGAGCTAGAGGAGCACCAGGCAGCTTGGTGTTCTGTTCATTTGCTTGTGTTTTCAGTACAGGTTGATGCAATGACCTAAAGGCAAATGATTGCATTTAACTGCAAGTGAGCTGTGTCATTTAGTATAAGTTCATAGTAAAAACTTCAGTAGGAAGTTCATTTATCTTAAGTCTAAAGTGCATCAGTTATGATGAGAACTGTTGTATCAGGTGCTGTTTCCCAAATAACTTCCAGTTTTGCTCAGACTTGTCTCCTGACAGACAGAACAACTAAGCAGATCAGCAAAGTGCATAAAAGTTTATTTATAATGATCCAATGGGTTCCATTAAGTCACATTTTTAAGAGTAGAGAACTGCACTGTGAGTACTTTTTTAGTGCCCTCAGGAACCTCAGGGAAATCCTTAATTAAGAGCTGTATGAAATAATTGTCTTATATATTACAGTAGTACATTTGAACTGGACATTGTTTTCACCTTTTAGGTTGAAAATTAAAGAAACTTGTGCAAGTTTAGCTCCCACCCTGGTAAAACCTGTGTGCTGTAAGTGGTCAGCTCATAAAGTTTTCATTTCTTAGCTTTCTACTAATCTATTTTTTCAGCCATCTGCATTTAGCCCAGTTACATCTTCATCTCAGAGACCAAGTTCTGTCATACTCGACTTTTTACCTGGAGACATCCAACTTAAAGGAGAAACAGATGATGAAAAAATTTCTCTGGAAGAGCTCAGGACTCAGATTAATGATTTGATGGGTTCAATAGATGCACTGAAGAAAGAACATGGGTAAATATTTTCTTTCTCAGTCTCCAAAGGGATATATAGAATCTTATAAATGTCTTTAATACCAGACTTAAAAGTAAGAAAAGTATTATATGATAACATATTAATTTAGAACTTTTCTTTCAAAGTTGATCCAACTAAATGTCCTAAATACATACAAATTCGATGTCAGAATATTTTTGGAATTTGTACACATTTTTTCCCTTCTGCTTTGCACTCCTGCATTCGCTACAGCTTTTTGAAAGTATTTCTCAAACAGTTTATGCTTTCATTGTAAAGGAAAAGTAGGTAATTTTTTGTGGTAATAATGTAATTACGTGTGCTGGCCTTGTGTAACACTGTGCACAAGCACTTGCAGTATTGACATGACTGTTGGTAGAGAAGGATATGACTGAGCTTTTCAAAGTGGTGATCATGGTGACCCCATTGTGTCTGATTGTAATTCTTAGCACTTTCTTGCTTGAACAGAATTATGAAATAAAACATGTTTTATTTAATTTTTAACTAATATTTTCAATTCAAATTTCATATTTTAATTCAAATTGCCAGGTTATTTCAGCCTAAATTCAACTTTACAGGTTAAATAACAGTACAGACTTTTAAGTACTTAAAATTGTGATTAAAAATTAGGGATAGGTGCATAGTGATAGATGAGAAGTGTTGGGAGTTGGTGGAAGCTCGTGGTCCAACAGATTTGAGTAACAACTCACTAGTGGGCATGTACCTTCATATGTGAATCCACTTGTAAAATTTAAACAAGGCCTGTGTCCTCAGTAATGTGAAGGTTTTTTCTGCCCCCCTCTAACTTGTTTTTCTGGGTTCTTTACTATTAGGAGAGAACTGGAAAAACTAAAGAAGGACTTGGAAGAAGAGAAGCTGTTGCGAAGTAATCTGGAGGTAACGTTACTGGTTTGGGAAGGGATGGGTAGTTCAGAAGTACGTAGGCATTGGTTTGGAATTTGATGTCACAACAAAGTCTCAGCAAACCTGTTGAGTCTTTTTTTTGCGTTGCTGTGTTAGTGTGTGGTTGAATGAATCCTTCACAAGGCTTTTGGATGTATGTAGAAGATCCAAGTTCAGCTTTCTTTATCTGGAATATTATTTGTGACAATGTGTGTGGGTGTTGAGACGTGAGTTCAGTTTAGTGTTGCTAGAAATATGTCCAACTGGACATGTTCCAAGAGAGAAAGGTAATACTTTCCTTTTTTAAGATTGAAAGACAAATTTACTTTAGGGAATCAAAAGAAAAACAGGGCAAAAGTAAACTTCTCTAAATTTTTGATGAAAAGTATTTAAATATTAAGTGTGGATAATTGGCCTAAAGAACAGAATGCATCTGAAAAATCTCCTTTTGAATGAACACCACTTCTCAATTCACTGATGAATACCCCTGCCTACATTGCAGTATGATGCCGTTAAGTAGTTAATAGGATGAGCTCACTGTAGGAAATTATTTCAGTCTGGTACAAAAGGGCATTTTATTTGTGAAGTAGTGCATCTTATTGACTACAAAGCTACTTTGGACACTCGAGAACAACTTCTGGTGAGTCCACCTTTAACGTGTCTCTAAAGCAATCAGTGCAGTCGCTTTAAATATGCACTGGGCATGAAGGAGAGGTAACTTCCACGTGTCCTCTAAGTGCATTTGAAGAAATACAAATTGATCAAGGCACAGTGTTCTGTATGAAGGCTGTTTTAGGAAGTTACTCTGAGGTGATGATGCAGCGTCACATCGGGACACATCAAGTGATTCCATAACCCAGCTTTGCTTTGTTCAGAGTGAGTTTATCCAACAAGGCAAATTGTTAATGATTTTAAGTTCCTGTTTGTTTAGCAATATAATGTTACAAAATCAGTTGTAAATATTGACCTGTCATATGCAGTAATGTTACAATATTATTTACTTCAGTGTATTTGAAAATGTTACAACTTTGGCGAAAGCTCTGAAGACTTTCCTTTATTGCTACTTTAATACTGACTTTCTTTTCAAAATGTCCCTTTTCCAGCTTGAAATAGAAAAATTGAAGAAAACAGTGATGTCTACATGAGAGCTATGGACTCAGTGTTTTTAACTCACCAGGAATTCAAAGCTGAACACAAGGAGAACTGACTCTTATTTCATAATGGATGCTGTTGTTCTACAGTCTTAAAGAAAAAATATAGTAAAAAAAGGAATATAGTCTTATATTCAGAGAGATAAGAAAACAAAAAAGAATAATGGTGTAATTTTTTTGCCAATATAAAAGAGGCCTTATTTCTTACTGTGCTGGAATTGCAGACCTTATTTTTTTGGTTTGCTAGAAAATACTACTGAATCTGTATAGAAAGGAGAGGGAATTCTTAATAGATTTTTATGGAATACCTGTAGCTTAATTTTTAAAGAGATCTATACTATAAATAGGGTGATCTATCTTTACAACTAATCTGTAAAATAGTCTATTGGGAGGAGTGGAATAATAATAACTGTATTGTAATTGTAGTCACTATTTTCCCCTACACGCAAAAGGAAATATATGATATTTGTATAATTTTGGCAGTCTCACCCAGGATTATGCTGTTGTGCCTGTCTGCAGTGAGAATATTAATACTATGCTGTTTATAAGTTGAGTAATGAGATAGGAATTTGTTAGTGCAATGAAGCAGGTGAAACTCCTATGCCTTGCAGTGAGAATGGATGATCTAATCCGAGCAGTTCAGCAGAACGGTTTGTCACTTGCACTATTGGATTAAAAAGGGATTTAGGACTGAATCATGAAATGATTAAAAAAAATCAGTGTGTGAAACCACAAAATGCAGGAAATACAGAAACAAGGCTCGAGTCCAGTCTTAACCTGTTGTGCCTAAAATACTCCAGGATACAGCATGGAAAAGCAAACCTTAAGTCACGAAATCTGTGTACCTGTGTATCTAAACTGAAGTCATCAGTCTTTGTAATGGTTCAATATGCATCTTGATCTGTTTTTACAATAGTCAGGTTTTGTTTATAACATGTCTCCAAATAAATCCCTTTGGAACTTTGATACTCTCAAAAGGTCTCAATATTTATATATTTATGCCATGACCTTTCTCAGTGTACTGTGTACCTCTAAATTTAATAACACCTTTGTATTTTAATGAGTGATTGGAACAATTGCTTTGACATCATTGTGCTGATGTCTAAGACAGTGTCTTTAACAGTTGAGATCTTGTGGATTACCATTATCTTTAACCCCTGAGCTCAGCACTTGCAGCAGAATAATATACAAATAATATGCAAAGTGATGGGAGACAATGGTTTTTATTGCTGTGTTTGTTTGATTAAAGAATTAAAAACCATACAGCTTTAGGAAGCCAGTCAAAACACATTAATTTTGTTAGTAATCAGCTCATCTCCTTTTGATCTGCTGTAATTTAAATGACAAAAAAATGTCACATAGTTTAGCAACTTCACCAATAAAAGAAGTAATTAAACTTCTATTCATGGGAGTAGTCATAAATATAGTAATTATTTAGTATGTCACTTGCTCAAGTGACACGCAAGTGTTACTTCTTGAGAGTGTACTTTATCCACAGTTGATGCATCATAAAATATTAAATGTCAAAAAGTCAACTGGAGTATGTTCATCAATTGCTGATTCAAATAGTTCATGAAATTTGATTAATACACTATGCAGGTATTGAGTCATATTTGCTAGTCAAATTGCTAAGAAGCTGATTCAATATTAATGCTTTTAACTTCGAATTGCCTAAATGCACCACAAAGGAAGGGTTGAGCCAAGTGTTCATAGTGAGGAATCATGTGCAGCAGTAATGCTTCTAGTCAGACACTAAAGCCCTGCTTGGAATTCACCTCCAAAGCAGGTGATGAAAAGCAAGAATTGAGCCTAATGGAATACCCAGTTTTGTTATACAAGCTCTTCATTGTGAATGGAGCACAAAACACATCCTGGGATGGATTGCTCTGCAGAAGTTGTGCCTGTGTATGAGCTTGCAGAGGACGAACAGACCGAGACAATCAGTTAAAGCTACAAATGGAAGGTGTTTGTTATTTAATGGCCTTTGTTCGCTATAGCAATAAATGACCCAAGTGCAATGACTTGATTTAATAAACCCTTCTTTAAAAGTCGCTGCTATGAGTATTTTTAGCCATAAGGAAGTTGCCCTGATATGTGTCTGTCCTGTCTTCAGCCAGTGTTATATACTGTGGTGGAGGGGGAGAGGGTAATGGTTTTGAAGACATTCCACAGTACAAGTTCCTACGAGCTGTGTGCTTCACTGACTTTATCCTGGTGCTGTAAAATGATGCATGCTATCCAAACTCAGCAAATAAAATCACTATAAAAACCTGTTCAAATGTCTGCTCAGTTCTGTTCAGGAATGATTTTGTATGCTGTTAAATCCTTTGCAGGAGGAGTTTGGGGTGGGGAGCAAAGTATTTATATAGTCCCCATTTGAGGCTTTCAGATTTTCATTTGCTCATTGGGATGCTCTGGTTCCTGACTTCAGGATGGCTTAGGATCCAAACAGTTGGAAAGCTGACTGGGTTTTTTTGCAAGTGTAACTGGGAATTTTTTAACTTCTCAGGATTTCTTCTTTTCCTCTTTTTTTTCCTCTGTTGGTTCATATTGAACTGACCTTACTGTGCATCTTCAGAGCCTCTTTTTAGGCTCCCTGTTCCGTTCAGTAACATGGATAAATGCATGTTTGAATCACCTAAGTGTATAGTGAAGAACTAAAGACTTCTTAAACAGAAGAACTGTTTAATAGGGACATGGATGAGGGAAAAGGTAAATGAGGAACAGAGCAACAAAGGGATATTTTTAAACTCCGAAGTTTTTATTCAGTCTTAATAAGATTCTCTAAAGAGCTTTTGTTTGCATACAAAGTATAGTTAAAAAAAACAAACACACCAAAACTACAGGTCTACTTATTTGATTTTTTTCCACAAAGATGACTTTTTTCATTAAGGTTGCTTCATGGTAGTGAAGTTTCTGATGGAAATCTGGGATGTCCTTCAAGGTTTGACTTTGAGTTGTGTAGCAAAGTATCTGTTGAACTTCTAAATAAATACCTTGTATTCATTAAAGTCATACATTTTCAAAAGTCTATTAACTCTTTCCAAAGGGATGGTTAAAACAGGTTTTCACAGCTGCCTTTTGGATGCTGTTAAAGTTCTCTGAGATGTTTCTGATCGAGAAATCAAACAGCACAGCATTGGGGCAGCTGGTTGTAGATGTTGAGTAATTGGATTTTGCAAGAGCTGAGAAGACAAACCACTCCCTTTGGGTGCCTGGGCATACACCTCCCAGCCTGAGGAATGCAAACAACCCCGACCAGCTTGTAAAGCCTGAGACTGATGCTGCTGGTTCAGGGTTTGGAGTGCCCCCCTTGCTGGAAGTCATGGTTTCAGTCTTTTTCCAAGCCCCCTGGCAGCACAAATGCACAGCCCTTCCTTCTGGGAGAAGCAGGTGTGTGTCTGAGTGTTGCAGGATGCTGGTCTTTGTGTCCTTCAGAGGACTGTTGCTGAGGTTGGTGAGATCAAGGGGCATTCAGTTTTGCCATCATAAAGATTCAGAGGGTATGTAGAAGCACAGCTCCAGGTGACATGGGCAAGAAGCCTTTTAAAACAGGTGTCCATAATTCAACATGATTGGGGTTTGGCCCTTGTTACTTTGAGGTATTTAAATTCATCTCTACCTGCTGTTGTATCAGGTACAAGTAATGTAACCTTCCCAGGTGGCTGTGTGTGATTGTGCTTGGCTAAATTCCTACTTGGTGCTGATGTGACATGTGAGACTGGCTGTATCAAAATAGAACAGTAAATAATACCTACTTTTCAGTTAAAATTGGAGATTTGCCTGTGACTGAGGAATGATTGGAGTTGTGGTAGCAGAGAAAATGACAGTATCTCAGGAACCCTGTAAACATATTGCAAGGATGTGGAACAATTTAGTGACTAAAGCTCTTTGAAAACAGCCTTGTTAGTAGGAAGAGCTTTAGGAATTTCTCATCTGTTATGATAAACTGCTTGCTGTATGTTACTGGCTGTTGGGAATCTGGCTGCTGGAGGTGAGGTGATTTTAGGAGAGCCAGGAGTGACCATGGCACGAGGTTCATCAGACATCTGTCACCCCTTACAATTGGGTGTCCCTAAAGAATAGGTCATTACTTGCTCATTGAGCTTTTTAGCAGTGCTCTTGTCAGCACTGTCATCTTGGATTTATAAAGGGTGATGCATTAACTTGATAAGATTTTATTTTGGGGTGTTTAGAAGATCTGTTGCCCACAGAAATGGATGCCTCATTCTTGGAAGTGTCCAAGGCCAGGTTGGATGGGGCTCTGAGCAACCTGGTCTAGTGGAATGTCCCTGCCCATGGTAGGGGGTTGGAACTGGGTGATCTTTAAGGTTCCTTCTGACCCAAACCATTCTGTAGTTCTGTGAAATACAGAAGAGCAGAAGTGCCTCTTCCACCAGGAGGAAAGGGTACCAACCACGTGGGGGTGATTCATCAGTGTGGACTCCTGGCAAAGGTGGCAATCTGGCAGTTCTGTGGGTGTGTTTGTAACTTGTTTTGTCATTTTGCAGTGCAACACCTTCATTGTCATCTGCAGATTCCTCAATATTAATCCAGTCAGGCAAGACAAGAAGCAGCTGATGCCCAAGGTTATTTCTTCATGGGAAAACTCCAACTGAATCAGAGCACCCAGGGAGCTCTGGGTGAGGCTGGGAGAGTGAGACTGGGGCACGATGGCAGCAGATGAATGGTTAGACAATCCTCTGATACCTTGATGATCTCTGGCTGGGTTAACTTTGCTTAATGTAGAACCCAGACTTCTGAAAACAGTGAGTACTATCACAAAACTTCACTATTCCAGAACTGCTTGGGAATTATCAGTGGTCTGTGAAATTGGTTCATTCATAATCTAAAATGCATTTAATTGCTGTGACTGTATTTACTTTGCACTTAACTTTCTCTGTTTTACGTTCTCTTTGCATCTGTGGAAATAATTACTTAACCTCTGATTTATTTTTTCCTTGAAGTTTTGTAACTGGTCTCTAATCATGGTGCTGTAACTTTTAAGAAAATCTGGAGTTTTCTTATGGCTCAAGTTAACTATAAACATAACTCTCCTCTCAGAACTTGCTTGATTTAAATTTTTTAAGTGTGATTCGTTTAAAAATACAACTAATACCATTCTGGGAGAATTAAGAGCTTTACTTTTTAGCCTCGAATGACCATGCTGAACACTCCAAAGTCTCCTGCTGCAGCCTCAAATTGCATCGTAGCAATGGCAAATGATCATGGCCATTCAAGCCCTAAAACTAATAGATTAGGTTCTGTAACAATGTATTTAGTATTTTTATTGAATGTTAAATACACACAGTGCAAGTTTGTACTGTTTGGGAAAATATATTTGTTCAGCTAATTATGGCAAAGTCAGTATAAACCTTAATTTTGTACAACATGAGTTTATAACTTTCCCTGTAAACTTAACTGTAGTTTGTCATGTGGAGAGGGGAGAGAGGTGACTGCAGGTGATGGAGAACCCTTTGGCCAGAGACCTTGTGTCCACGAGTGGGGGGGTGTAGCTCCCACACTTGTCACTGCTTGGGCAGAGCCCTCTGGTAGCTGTGCCCACATGGGGCCAGACTGCCCTGCAATGCATCCTGCCAGCAGCTAAAAGCAAGAACATGCCTTAGGGTAGAGAAAAGGAGGATAGTTTTGTAGGATTTTACAAAATACCTCAATTTTAAACTAACAAGAGTGACAGAGTAAGGGATTTGAATTTGAGGTTATGATGCATTAACCAGCATATGGATTACATTTTAAATACATGATCAGTTTACCTTTCTTTTTACTGTTTTAGGAGGCTCTTTACTCTCTTGTAACCAATGTCCATCCACTCACTCTTCGCTCTTTCCTTGAGGGCTTTTAAATGACCTGGAGAAGGAGGATCAGCAGCTGGTGACGGTCTCCTGAGCTGGGTGGGAGAAACCTGTGGGTGTGGAAGTGTCTTCTCACTAGAAAGTCCTTTTCATGTGAGATAATATTGACAACTCAGCTGCTTGTGTACCTGTGTCCTGATGGAACAGAATCCTCTGGGAGAGAGAACCAACATGTTTACGGCTGCTTAAAAAGTCAAGCATTAATGGCAGTAGATAGTTTATGAGAAGAGGTAAATTATCCTTTGTCTGAAGTGCTGTAATTGGATCCTTTGGAGGAAGAGGACTAGCTGTATATGCTTTCCTGTGGCCCTGTGTCACTATATCCCTGTTTTTTCCTAAAGTGGCAGTGACTTGCTGTTGTATTACTTGTTTTGCTCCAAGTTTCTGTTGCTGCACAGTAGTTCCCTTGGCAGGTTCTTGCATTGGTGAGACTGAGAGGTTTCCATGATGAGTCAAGCAATGCAGCTGAGCGAGATCAGTGTTTCACTGGCAACAGGGGCCAGTATCTCTGTGAGCCTGAGATACCTGGAGGTGTCCCAGATCTCTGCCTCACTCAAAGGTAACAGCCCTGGGTGGAGCTCCATTGGTGATTAAATACAAAATGAATGTGAATTAATTAATGGTGAGACATGATGAGCTCAAAGACTGTCGCTGTGAAATGGAATTAGGGCTACGAGCATACAATCAACACTTAATGACCGCAGAAATCGCGAAAGAATCTGATACAACCTTTTGCCTCAGACCTGTAGGTGTTTCCCAGCCACCTCCCCTTCTTTGGCAATATTGATCCAAGTATTTTGGTTCACTTCTCATCCATTTTATTTCCTTAGAAGAGCTAATGGCTGCTAGCTTTTAACCCAGAAAATGCTTTTCCAATTAACAGTTAAATTCAAGAGGCTGTCAAAAGGCTCTCCTTTAGAGCTTGCTTAGAAATTCAGTGCATCAGTCAAGCTCTACATTTATGATTATTTCACAGTTAGGTAATAAACCCACAGATGTAAAAGCATAGCAAGGTGAATAAACGTCACAGATGAAAGGGGCAGCCAGCTGTGTGCCTGGGCCTTTGATGCTGTCAGATGGTGAGAGCTTGGAGTCTCTTGGATGGGAGAACACATCTCTGCTCCATCAGTGCAGGACCCTTTCTGCTTCTGATTTGCTTCATCTGTGCTGATCAGTATGTGTCAGGAGGAAAACTGAGTGGGTCCTATCAAGGCATGGTGATTTGATGAGGTCTTTCATGTTGCCATCTCCTGAAATCTAGTCATCATCCTGCTTTGCAACTGAGCATTTGTTTTGTGCTTTAGTGTCTTAGCTCACTGGTTTTATGTTTTTTATTTTTTAGTAAATGACCTAGTCTACTTATACATCCAGTGATAAAAGATCAGTGTCTCAATTCTTTTGAATGCAGAGCAGCTGTTGGTTTTGCCTTGGACATGTAAAGCATCTAATAATAAGGTTTGATCTAAAACATTGTTTTTGCTTCATTTCTTTTACTGGATTATTTTTCTCCAGCAAATATGCCTGAAGCAAGTTGCATCCCAGGATGTTTAGCTTCTACCAAGGACTATGGGAAGCTTCATGGAGGGAGTAGAGGTCTGAATCCTTCTGTGAAGGAAAGAGCTCTTTACTTAGTCTGATCCTTGTTTATTAGTTTTTGATATCCAAGCCCCGAGTGCCCAAGTTTCTTACCTCACATGGCTCCTTGGGAACTGCCCAAGGAGAGCAGCAGTGTTGACCCCTGTGGAGGCAAGGCTGTCTTAAATCTCTTCAAAAGGGACCCAAAGGCTGAAGTGCTTTAATAAGCTCTCCAGCTCTGAGTTTACAGTAAATTATTAATGCAGTAACTTTCAGTGTTGGACAGATTTTATATCCTTTTTACTTCTTTTTCAAGAAAGGGTTCACAAATCATTCTCAGTAAAGGTAATAAATTATGAATGCCCAAAATCCACCTTGCAAGCCCAGTAAGGACAGTCTTTGGCATAGGTTTAGCTGCTTTCAGACTGTGTTCAAAAAGTGGAAACAGATGTCTAAACTTCTTTAACATCTTTCTTCCAGGAGGAAAGCAGCAAATGCTCAACAATGGATGTGAGGGTAGTCTACTGCCTGCTCCTTTGGGCTGTGCGCTTCTTCCTGGCCACACCACACAGTGCTCTCAGGGTGAGTTCCACTAGACTAGGTTGCTGAAATCCTCATCCCAACTGACCTTGAACACTTTTAGGGATAGGGCAACCACAGCTTCTCTGAGCAACCTGTTCCTGTGCCTCACCACCCTCATCAGAATTTCTTCCTCATCTGATCTAAATCTACCCTCTTTCAGTTTAAAACTGTTACCCCTTGTTCCTGTTGCTACAAGAGAAAATACTTTGAAGTATTCAGTATGTTCAGCATGACAGATGCCAGGGAACCTCCAGCACAACTCCTGGAGTGCTGAAAACCTGGTATTCAGCTTGCAAGAACCAGGTTGCTCAAAGCCTCATCCAGCCTGACCTTGAATGCTTACAGGGATGGGGCAGCCACAGCTTCTCTGGGCAACCTGTGCCAGGGCCTCACCACCCTCACTGTAAAGAATTTCTCCCTGATATGTGATCCAAACCTGCCCTCTGTCAGTTTAATGCCATTCCCTCTTGTTCCATCACTCTACTCTTGTGAAAAGTGCCTCTCCAGCCTTGTAGGCCCCTTTAGGCTTTGGAAGGTTTGGCTGGTTGTAGATGATGGCCCAAGCAACGATGGAAGCTGTTCTGGATTGTGTCAGGCTGTACAACACACAGTTCCAGCGGGAGTTCCTGCCTGCAGGAGCTCTACACACAGACCTCGGGGCTGCTTCCCAGTCAGGAGAGGAACAAAGCAGATATTGGTATTTGTACCACTGTAGCACTATGGCAAAAGTCATATAGATCACATCATCAAGTCACATATTCTCATCAGCATGAGAAATACTGGAGCCTAATAGAGGCTTTTTGACTGAGGAATAACTGCTGGAATTGTGTGGTCCTCAGTGTGTCATTTCAGTAGGAGGGTCCAACTGAAGATTTCATCTAGAGAGACAAACTCTTAAGTGGTGAGTTTTGAATTGGTCTGTACCAGCAAGGGGACATGAGCTCTGCATTCTGGACTCAAAGGAACTATTTTCCCCCTTGAAACCTTTTGTGGTTTGTGCCAAGGAATCATCCTTTAATTATTTATTTAAATATTCAACATACTTATTCACTTTTTATTATTCATACATATTCAATTCTTATTTTTCAGGTTCTCAGTAGGGAATCAAAGACTGGTAATGAGCAAGGTACAGTGAATAACTTTGTGTCTTGTTTAATTCTTTGTGAGTTGTTATCAGTTTTCAATACTTTACACCCCCAATACTCACCTCATGGACACTATCTTACACCTTATAACAGTATCTGCTTGATTTATTTTTCAGATGCCTGTATAAATGTCGTTCCCTGCCAAGACAATGGAGCTATTTGTATTCAGCCTTGTTCTCCCTCCTTCCATGGGGACACAAGCTTTGTCTGTGAAGACAGAAAGTGGCAAATGTTGTCTGATGCCTGTGCAAACCTGGATGTTCAGTCCCTTTTTCAGGTGAGGCAACTGTTATGCACCTTCTTTGGCCTGTGCTCATAATTTCTTGCAAAGACAACCCCTCCCTCCATACCCTTTCAGTCTTGAGCAAAACTTTGACTTCACGGAATCACAGAATCATTTCGCTTGGAAAAGACCTCTAAGATCATCAAGTCCAATCATTAACCCACAAAACTAGTGTGTTCATCACTGAACCATGTCCCAGGTGCCACATCCACATGTTTTTTGAACACTTCCAGGGATTTCACCACTTTCCTAAGTAGGAATTTTTTCTAATATTCAATCTACACTTGCCATGGTGCAACTCGAGGCCATTTCTTCTTGTCCTGTTGCTTGTTACTTGGGAGCAGAGACCAACCCCCACCTGGCTACAACCTCCTTTCAAGTAGTTGTAGAGAGCAATAAAGTCCCCCCGAGCCTCCTTTTCTCCAGGCTAAACATGCCCAGCTCCCTCAGCTGCTCCTCATCAGACTTGTGCTCTTTTCACCATCTTAAATCAAGCAAAACAAAATAAATTTGGGAAATGTGTGTGTGGAAACATAATTCAGAAACAAAGTTGCCCTGTTCACTTGGTTTATGTATCTCATGTGGATCTAAAACAAGACAAGGATACTCCAGGATGAACCTGAGAATAGAGCAATAGCAATATCTGTAATAATCAGATGATTCATGGTAAATTTTCCTCAAGGACAAAATAAAACTTAAGTCACTTCAAGAATAAGGCACTGCATTTAGTTTGTGCCCCTTCTTTCTTGTGTGTTGTAGCAGCACAATGTTCCCCCAGGTGAGCTTCGGTTCTGGGTTTCAGTCCATCTGGCACATTCCCTGCACACCCAGCACTGGACCTCTTGCCTGGTTGCAACTGAAGCTTCATTTTTCATTCTGTTTATTAATTGTCTCAAATGTCTTTTCCTCCCTCCAGAGGATATCTGAAAGTGGACTCCTTCCATGCTCTGGAGGACATGTTGCTGGAGAACATCTTCCTTTTGTAGGAGAAGGGCATGGGAAGCCTGGAGATGGGCAAAAACATTTTGGTGCTGATGACCATGGGAATAGGAGCTGCCAAGCTGATTTTTCATGCATCATCCCAGATATCCTGTCTTCACCAGCTATTCCAGGAAACATTGCTGATATAGTGGATTTGCTGAAGAAGATTTCCCTCCTGTTATCAGAGAATGTCACTAGAGCAAAAATGCAGGTATTTACTCTTATGGCTTTGGGAGGTGCTGCTGAGGTTTCCAGAGCATCCATACAGTATTTTGCCCTTATAGCCAAAAATGTCCAATGAAGTTGTGGCTGCAAGTCACACAGAGATCACCTGGAAAGAGTTTTTAGGGAGGGCTGTTTTGTTGTCAAAGGAACTGTTTAACTTAATTACGTGTGACAACAATACACTGTGGAATTAAATTTCTTTAAAAGGAGAAGTTTTCAGGACTTGCTGTTGTAGCCATGGAATAGCAGTACAAGGAAGAATTCATTTTTGAAGTATGACACCGTGGGGAAGGCAGTGTTGGAGATGCTGGCCTGCAGCTGTGTTGTCATGTGTTGCACAACAGAAACTGGTATCTTCTCCTGATGAACTCAGAAATCAGAGAGGTGGGGGAAGAAATACAGGGAGGGTGACATGAATCAGACCTGCACAGTGGGTCAGTGTCTGGAATAGAACTAGGGTGTCCCGATTTTTTGCTTTATATTTACTTCTCCAATCACCTTTTGATCTGTGATATAAAGAGGATAGGACAATTCTAGTAATGAGATGTTTAGGTTTGACTGGGATGTATCATGGGGAGCATGTTCAGTGTCAAAAGGAATATTTCCTTTATAAAAATTACTTATGAATTAAATGAGCCTTTCTGGAGGCTCTGCCAGTGGAATAATAGTTGGTTTCTTCTAATATAAAAAAATAAATTATAGTTTTCATGTTTGTTTCAGAGCTACAGCAGGATAGCAAACCATATTCTGAATGGCTCCATCATTTCCAACTGGGCTTTTGTAAGGGACAGAAATGCTGGTTCAGAATTACTGGACTCAGTGAATTTATTTGCTGGGAAGCTTCATCTAAGGAACGGGTCGGAAAGTGTGCAGGAGCCCTTCATTGCTACGAAAGGCTACAGCATACACAGAAATACTTCAGGAACGAGCTTTGATTTTTCCATGGAGTTCAACAGCACAGGCAACATCACTGGGCACGTGGCGATCCCAGAAGAAGAGCTTTTGAAGTTGCACGGGGCTTCCAAGGCCATCAGCATTGCGCTCCCAACGCTCGGGGCCGTCATGGAGGGCGCCCAGTCGGAGCCCGTGTTTGTGAACGGGATGGTGCTGTCGGTGTCTCTGCCGGAGGAGCTCCGGCGCGTTCTGCTCACCTTTGAGAAGGTGAACAAGCTGGAGCGGGTGGAGGCGCAGTGTGTGGGGTGGCACTCGGCCGAGCGGCGCTGGGACAGCCGGGCGTGCAGGACGCAGTCGGACACCGTCAGCACCGTGGTCTGTGTCTGCACCCACCAGCGCCGGACCTACAAATCCTTCTCCATCCTGATGTCCCCCGCTGCGCCGCGCAGCGCGGTGCTGGATTACATCACTCGGGTGGGCTTAGGCCTTTCCATTCTCAGCCTGGTTCTCTGCCTCGTCATTGAGGCTGTTGTCTGGCACCACGTCACAAAAACTGAAATAACCTACATGCGCCACTTCTGTTTGGTCAACATCGCTGCGTCGCTGCTCGTTGCTGATGTTTTGTTCATCCTGGCTGCTATTGTGCACAATACAGCCCTGAACTACCAGTTGTGTGTAGCAGCCACTTTTTTCCTTCACTTTTTCTACCTTGCCTTGTTTTTTTGGATGTTTACACTGGGCCTCTTGATTCTCTATGGATTATTATTAATTTTTTTTAAGATAACAAGATCTGTGTTCCTGGCTGCAGCGTTGTGTATTGGATATGGGTGTCCCCTGGTCATATCTATCCTCACTGTTGCCATCACTGAACCAAAAAATGGGTATTTAAGGAGTGGAGCCTGCTGGCTCAATTGGTATGAGACAAAAGCCCTTTTGGCCTTTGTCGTGCCTGCTCTGAGCATCATTGTGGTGAACCTGGTGGTGGTGGTGGTGGTTGTGGTGAAGACTGGGAGATCCTCTGTTGGAGAAGGCTGCAAGTCGCAAGATTTGAGCAGCATGATCAGAATCAGCAAAAACGTTGCCCTTCTGACGCCTCTTCTGGGTCTCACCTGGGGGTTTGGACTGGCAACGATCCTCGACAGCCGATCCCTGGCGTTCCACATCACGTTCGCGCTGCTGAACGCCTTCCAGGTAAACTCTGGGAGACCGGCAATAGTGTGTGCTCAGATTTTGAGCCTGGGATAAAGGTATCAGGTCAAAGAGGGGCTGGCAGCATGTATTGTGCATGAAAAATAGTATCTAAGCTTTCCTTTTGGCTCAGCCCCTTTACATAGCATGTGCACGAGGCATCCTGCATTGGAGTAGTAAAGGTAGATGGGTAATGGGGTAAAAGAGTTAAAGTGTATTGAGCAATTAAGAAGATGAATTTCTATTAAACATAAAATACACCAGTTAATGTCCAGTAACTGCAAAGATGTCTCATCCTTATCAATTAACAATTACACAGAAAATTCTCATTTGCTGTTGAAGATGGCCCTGGCACAGGTTGCCCAGGAAAGCTGTGGATGCCCCATCCCTGTAAGTGTTCAAGGCCAGGTTGGATGGGGCTTTGAGCAACCTGGTCTAGTGGAAGGTGTCCCTGCCCACTGTGGGGTTGGAACAACATGGTCTTTAAGGTGCCTTCCAACCCAAACCATTCCATGACTGATTCTATGGTTTTGCTTAACTGATCAGTGTAAACATTCAGTGTTACCTGACACACTGTTGTACACCTGGTCTCCCTTAGCTCTTCATGATTTCAGATTGTTACTGAGTGGGCTGAGAAAGTCCTGCTATGTAACCCATCAGTCCAGTTTGAGTTTTGTAGTGAGAATTAACACAGGTTGTATATCCATTCCTGATGTTCCCAGAGAGCTCGTATGACCTGGATGGATGAACTCATTTTGTGCATTGCTGTTACCTGAATCATAGGTGATGAGGTCTGTCCTTAAGGAAATGACATCTAGAAGCACTTAAGAAACATCATGTGGCTGTGCTGGTTTTGTTAATTGGTTTTGCAATTTCTTAGGGATTCTTCATCCTGTTGTTTGGGACACTTCTGGACAGAAAGGTACTTATTCTGGATTATATGAGCATTTTCTACTCCCTGAGAAACCGTTCTCTTTAATATTTTTAATTTAAATCTACAGACAAGAGAAGCCTTAAGGATGAACTGCCTTTCATCAAGACGGAAGTGGGGTCTAGAAAAGGTAAAGATTATTGTTTTTCCCTGTTACTGTCCTAATTTACCAATTTACACACCTTCTCATTTGTATGTGAAAAGAATGGAACCATCCATGATATCTTACCCAGTTTAACATTTTTCTAAGGCAAATGCTTGCTGAAGGAAATACAGGTATCTCAAAAGCATGTTGAAGATATTAAGCTCCTAAATATCAGAAGTGGCAATTGATCTTTTTTTGTTACTGTTATATAACCTACTGCTGCTGTTACAAAATTAAAAATGGTATTTTAATCTAATCTCTTCACCTGTAGATGTCCAAGCCCTTTAGATACACAATGCCAATTACTTTCCCCCTCCCCATCTGTAAGTTAGATTTGCTTTAAGGTTACTGAGTAAGGAAGGAACTGAATTAGGAGTCCAAAATCCCAATGTAATGTATGCCAACAGGGCTGCTTTAGGATGTCAGAGGATTGTTCTGCTTTCAGCTGATGGATAAAAAGCATTTGGAGCCCAGACTGTGTGTTTGGTGCTAATTGATGTTGTGTACTTGTGAGAGCTTGAGGACTTTTTAAAAATCTGGGCAATTCCTTAACCAGTAAAAAAACCCCCAAAAAACAAACCTCCAACCCAATAACAAACAAAACCACCAAGCCTCAAACTTCTGCTGAAGATTTTTCCTACCTAACAGAGGAAAAAGAAAGGATGTGTTTGTGGCTGCTACAAATTTAACAAACTGAGATTACATTTCTTGCTTATACAGGTTGAGGATCCAAACAACAGTGAAGGTGTTTCACATCTTGTCAGGCTTTAGGTCAGGCTTAAAAGTTTAAAAGTTAAAGTTCTCTCGAGTCACCACCAAAATAACCTTCTGGAAACAAGAGGTCTACGTTTCACTAATCCTCTGACTCAGCAACATTTGATAAAAGTATTAAGTGATCTCATTGGGCAAAACTTGATGTGGAAACTGTGGCTGCATGTGCCTAAGAATGTGGGTCGATGTTGTCACTCACCTGGGTGGAAGAAACCATGTGTAGGTGTTTATCATGGCATAACAGAAGGGGAAAATGTTAGTCATCCACTTCTGTAAACTTGAGTGTAAACATGGAGTTTCACTCCTGAGAGCTGAAAAGGTTTGTCACACCTGAAATAATTGTTATTAAAAAAAAAAAAAAAAGGAGTCTTGTTTCAGGGAGTTTCAAAATCATAGAATCATAGAATTGTTTAGGTTGGAGAAGACCTCTGAGATCACTGAGTTCAACCACTAACCCAGAACTGCCAAGTCCACCACAAAACCATGTCCCTCAGTGCAACATCTTTGGAATCCCTCCAAGGATGTTGATTCCACCACTGCCCTGGGCAGTCTGTTCCAATGCTTTGCAATTATTTCAGTGAAGAAATTGTTCCTAATATCCAATCTAAACCTCCTCAGGCACAACTGGAAGCCATGTCCTCTTTTCCTATGACTTGTTACTTGGGAGAAAAGACCGACCCCTCCCTGCCTAGCCAGCCTGCTTTCAGGGAGTTGTAGAGAGCAGTAAGGCCCCTCCCTAATCCTTCTTTTCTCCAGGCTGAGCCTCTCAGCTCCTCCTCACATGGACATGCACTCCAGACCCTTCCCCAGCTCCGTTGCCTTTCTCTGGGCTTGCTTCAGCCCCTCAATGTCCTTCTTGTAGTGAGAGGCCCAAAATGGGACTCTGTATCTGGGGGTTTAATGGTGGAGGTATAATACATCTAGAAGGGTTATGCAGACTTGCTTGAGGTTTCCCCAGACTCACAGGAGCCTTTCTTCTGGGTCAGATTTTAAGTTGATCATCCTGTGGCGTTTCTCACAGGATGCCGAAGCACCTCCTGTTTGAAATGGACTCTCCCCCTCCATGGATGACATCTGTAATCTGACCTGATGATTTTTTTTTTCTCCCTAGTCCTAGCAGTGGACTGTTGTCTTCAGTGGATCTGACCAGCGAGAAGCAAAGGAGCACTTCTTGCACAGAATTCCTGGTTTGAGGTGAGCTGAAGTGTCTGACCAGCTGGGAGCGTGGACTGCACTGTCTGGAAGCACAACCACAGGAAGCATCATAAAAACCAGAAGAGAAAAGGCCCTGAACCTGCTGTCAGGAGCAGGAAACCATCAGTGTTGCTGCAACCCTTGGAGGAAACATGTTGATATATAAAGCTTGTTTCTCACCTTTGTGAAAACTGCTGTGAGGAGAGTTTGTCCTCATTTGCCATTTCAGTGCTTCAATTTCTTTCTTCTTTTTTTTTTTATGTCAGTGCAATATAGAGCTGTACAGTATGTGGAGCTGTTCTGAATAATTTAATTTTTAATATGATGTACAAATGTTGAGCATTATCTAGCAGCTTTTGGCTGTTTTTTGAGCAAAACTGATTCTATTTGGTGTCACTGTGTTCATCATTTCCATTTGTCCTCTCAGACTGATGGACAGCATAACTCTGTTTCTGCATTACAGCTGTTCTCTCCATCTCTGTACTTGTGTGTCAGAGGAGTTGTACAAAGCCCTTTTCTAGTCTGTTAGGACAGAATTTTCATTCTTTTCCTTGTCCTGCAAGGCAATGACAGAGACAAATAATAAAAAGGACCCTGCAAATAAATCAGTTTCCTTCTTTAGATATGGGAAAGCAAGCTTGGGATATTCTTCAGAGTTGAATCAAGAGTCGATGAACATCTCCTTAGTAATGTCCTAAGCAAGGAAATGGTTTTTCCATGTGAGATGGAGTATCTGGCTTTGTTAGAAAATCTGTCCTTGGTCTGGAAAACCCTTTCCTAATGAAGGCTTGGACAGAAACATTATTGTCTGTTGTCAGGATGAATTGATGGTTTCAAATGGAAATAAAATTGAAATTTTGTCATTGTTACTAATAAGTGGTACTTATCCTTCTCCACCCAACATGTAGATAAATGCCCTGTAGTACTCACCGGCATTACTTGAGTCAGAAATCACTTCCCCCCCGTGTGGCTTCACATACATTTGGGATATAGAAGTTTTAATAAGAATAATACAGTTTAATGTCATCAACACACCTTTACTGAAGAGGGATTAAAATGCCCTGGCAAATGAACTGAGAATGTGGGGTGTGTGATATGTACCATGGAGAAACCCACAGCCAGATGTCCTGGTGGGAGAAGGTGGAGGGCAGAGCTCTGCTCTGGGCCATGAGACAGTTCTTTTCCTTGGGACTCTGTTGCTGACTCTCCTCTCTTCTTGTAAACTCTGGTCTTGTTACAAGAGTCTATACTGTGTTTTTACACACTGGAGAGCTTTAATCAGAGGTAAAATTGGGCTTATGTGCTGCTGTAACATAGATCTAAAAAGACCATTACCCTTAAGTCTGCTGCTTAGTGTCAAGGAACATCATCTGTGCTGTAGCTTCTTTCTCTCCTTGAAGCACTTAGAGAGTTTTTTCTTTCTCTCCCCCATGAGGAAGTCACATGTATCTTGGAGTTGTCTCTGTTAAACCTTTTTTACATCAGTAGCATCTCCCCCAGACCCCTGAATGTCCTTCTTCAAGTAGTATCAGAGCTACCTCAGTGCTCCTCATACTTGAGGGGTTTATTTCATTGTGGTGTTGCACACCTGATTTATTTTCTGTGTTTTTAACAAATAGATCAAAGACTGGCACAGGACATGTAAAGGTGTTGGTCAGTGTTCAGTGGGTGCCCTTTGCAGTTGTGAATCTTTACACAGGTTCTTCTGTTCCCTCTGAAGGAAAGGGGCCAAGTTGTGCATTTTGCAGCATGAAGAAAACAACCTGCTGTGCACCTGAATTTACTGCCATGGATTTAAAAAGAGTTCCATTCCCATCACTCTTCAGGATCACATTTAATTCAACTGGATTTTTTTTTTTCATTTGCTACATTATTAACAGTGAAGTTGTGTTAATGAAATGTTTGGATTTTTCCACAGCACCTGAAAATTTAAGAAAACTTGCCTCAACCTGATACCCTACCCTCCTCTCACGTGCACACACACACACACGTTAAAAACCCAGTCTGTTACAGCTGTGGATTTATAGAAGGTCTCAGATGAGACCTTACACAAACTCCCTCCCAAATCCCAGGAAATTCAGCAGGAGTCTTGCCTCGGCAATAGCACCATGAAAAAAAAAAAATCTATTTCATCTGCTGTTTATTAAAGGGTGTTTGAAGTATGGTACTTATTTTCAGCTGCTGGCACATATCATTGTTTTACCTTGTGACACCTTGTCTTTTATTTAGAAATAACTGGTGGCAGTGGGGCCTTACAGAGAACCAGGTAATGGTACAGGATGGGGATGGGCACTGAACTTCTATTTTTAATACCCCAAACTTAAACTGACCATGAGCATTTAATGAATAAATATATTTGAGAGGTGAAAGCTGTAGCTGTTCCTTCATGGGTTGAAAATTGGTATTTCTCTAAATGCCAAAGGCTGACAGTCCAGTTCTAATTGCAGCTAAGGAGAGGGAATCACTGAAGTTGGAATTCTGCCTGTTTCCCAAATTATCTGTATAGAAACAGTTTAATAATGTCCAGACCCCTTGATGTTGTGGAGCAGTTCCAGCCTGCCTGCCAAAGTGGTCAGACTTGAAAACCCACAGTGCCCTTCTTCACAATGTGTCACAATTAATGGGACATCCCATTTTTTTTTTTTCCATAGATTTACAGCACTGGTTGCATGGCCAAGCATGTGACTACACAAGCAGGGTCTGTAGGGTTATGTCCTCCTAAAGTTAAATCTCATTTTTGGGGGAAAGCACAGTTTGGGACATGGAGCCCTCTTTCACCTCCTGCCCCCCAGTGAAGATGCTGCTGAAATCCCCTGTGGATTTGCTTCCAGGACTGAGCCCCTTGGGAGCAGAGTCTCCTTCTCTGGCTCCAGTTTCAGTGGTTTTGTTGAGGCCAATACCACTGTGTGAATGTATTTTTAGAACATCTGTGAATGGCATCAGATCAAAATTATAAACCCAACAGCATTCCCCCTCCGTGACCCCAAGGTCTGATGTCCCATTTGTATCCTGTAGGCAGGGTGATGCTGATTACATAGATACATTTTCTAACATATTCTGCACTATAAAGCAGATTATTTTTTGTTTTTGTTCTCCCAAGGGGGGCATATCAATATCAAATATTGGTGCACAGGAAGTTCCACCTGAACCTGAGGAAGAAATTTTTTACTGTGCAGTGACCGAGCACTGGAACAGGGATCAGAGAGGGTGTGCATTCTCTCTCACTGGAGGTATTCCAGACCCATCTGGACACAATCCTGTGCCATGTGCTCTGAATAATCCTGCTTGAGCAGAGAGGTTGGACCAGGTAACCCACTGTGGTCCCTTCCAACCTTGCCCATTGTGTGATTCTGTAAAATGCCATTGGAGTTGTTTGGAATTTTAACTTCTCTGTTCACTTTTGGTGTAATGAGATCTTTCCATGGTTTTGCTCTGAACGCTGTGGTTAGAGGTATTTGTCTTTCATCTGGGCACAACAGCAAAACCTTTCTAACAGTGTAGAGCTTGTAAACTTGTTCACATGTAGTCTGCATTCCAGGTCAGATGTGGTTGGACACTGTGTTCCTTCAGGCCCCTCAGGTTCCTGTTGTATCTGTATCCAGTGACACCTTGAGGCCAGTTCAGGCTTTGGGAAAAGGTGCCTGACCCTTCTGATTTGACAAAAATAGTTCATCTGTCACTAATTACTGCGGCCATGTACTAAGGTTGCTCTTTTTCACAACTGGAAAAAGTCATCTGAGGTCTATTTATTTACTTAACTGTAGCTAGTCAGGGAATGGCACTTTTATTTGCTCAGCAGTGCTGAACTTGAAAAGCCCAGTGCTTTCTTGCATGCTTAATCATCAGTCTTTAATTATAGCTCTTCAACCCACGCATAAGATGTATGTGTACCCTTTGGGTACTTTTGTTTCAGGTTGAGACCAGTAATAAATCACCTGTTTGGGCTGTCTGAGGATTAAGTGTTGAACAATGGATTGATTAGTGAGATAATTCTGACCCTTGGGCAGTGCAAGTTGAGTTTTACAGTGTAGTTCTTATTTGTGCTGCAGCCTCTCTGGGCAGGGAACAGGCAGACTATTGCAATTACTGGGTTGTTAGTAGATGGAGCTATATTTGGCTTGAATTTGTCTGGCTTTAAATACCCTTGTTTAAGAAGGGTAAGTTAGTAGTGGAGTGAGTGTTTTTTTGAAGCAGTGAGTTTCCTTAGATGTTGCTAAACAAGCTTTCAATAAACACTAATTACTGTGCTGCCTACAACGGTGTGAAAGCAGTTCTCCAGCCTGTGAAACAGACCCTTCTGGCCTTGACTCTTGATCACTGCCCTGGGCTGTTCTTGCCATTGCAAGAACAATGTTATCAGCAGCCAAATGTGAATTTCTGGTGTTACAGGTGGCCATCTCCAGGCAGAGCTCTCTGCAGCTGTAAGGAAAAGCAAGGTGGGGTATTTGTTTCAGTACACTTGCATCAGTGCCAACCTTTTTAACACACCCTGCTATTCATTAGTGGTACATTTGGCCCTCAACCTCGCTCTTAGAGTGTTTTTTCTCCCAGAAATACTCCACTGACATCAGTAGTTAATCCTGACTTTTAGTGGGATAAGGGAGCAGAACTTGGACTAGCGGTACCACTTGCCTGTTTAGATCACATCAGATCCATCCATCCTCTCTGAGCAACCGCTGTTTCCCCAGTGAATGATCCATTTTTTCCCTGAGTAATGGCAGTTATTCATGCAATCTTTATTTCTGTCATGGTGTTGCTGAAAAATCTCCCACATTGCTGAGATGGTTGGCTTGGAAGCTCTGGGACAGCCTGGATTTTTTGCATAGCTTCTGCATTATTACAAAATGTTATCTTAATCCCTGCTCACTGGAGAGAGCCCAAGGGATTCATCTCAGCAGCTGGAGAGGTGCAGCAGAAATCCCCTCGTTATCTCCTGTGGCACAAGTGTAGGCACTGCTGGGCAGAGCAGGAATAAGGCAGCAGAATAAAGGACTTTGACTTTCTTATCAATAAGCTGTAAAGCTATTGGAGTATAATGTATGTCAGGCTCTGTCAAAAAGATCTATTGAAGACAAGACTAGAAGGCTGACTTTGAAGTGTGCTGATTAGCAGGAAAATTCCCACTGCCTTTAAAACGAGCTGCCAAACCCAAAGTATCTCGAAAATGTCTGCTTTTGGGAAAAGACTCACTAATACTTTTTAAAAAGCTTTTATATTTTAGGCCAGAAGTAATTGCTGTGATTAACCAGAGCCTTCTCTTCTCCAGCATGATCAAACCACCTTTCAAGCTTCTTTTGAGCAAGCTAGATAGATTGACCTGTCTTTTCCCTTTCAGAAGAGGAGCTGTAGTATTGAATTTATATTGATTTCCGTTTTTGCTAGCAGTCAGAAAAATTAATTTAGTACACACATGCATTGTCGGGTTACAAGCTGTGTTAAAGTAATAGGAATTTGGGTCTTCTTCCTGTAATGAATGTATGTGAAAACCTGCAGGGAAAATGGAGAGTCGAGACAAAAATTTGGTTTGTTGAGTCTTAAGCTGCCATTACAGGAATGAAATTAATAAAAGTTAGTAGCTGACATCTGAAACAGATACAAGACAACTCAGTTGTAATGTTGGCAATGAAAAATAGCTACAAATATTTAGTTCTTTTGACTACCTCATGGCAGAGGTGGGAAGTCCACTGGCTGGTTGTTCCATGGAGATCTTTTCATGGGTGGGCTTTGTCTGAAGGCATTTGGAATGTCTGGGTGTTGGGTGTGTGGTGATGGGAGACAGCAGGCACCTGAAAATGAAAGCAAAGGGTGATGCAGAAGGTGATGGGATGCCCAAGGATTGCTGTCCCAGATAATCTGGAGCTCTCCAGTTGTTTAGCAGCAGCAGAAGGCAGCTTCTATTGAGAATGCTCTGCTATGGAGTGTTTATGAGGAATAAACATGCAAAACAGGATGCTCCTGATGAATAAATGACTCCTTTTTCTCTAAAGGAATGCTTCCCATTTCGCTGGTCAAAATCCTAAATAAGAACCATAGAATCATGTAATGATTTGGGTTAGAAGGGACCTTGAAGATCACGAGCAAGGACACCTTCCACTAGGTCAGTTTGCTCCAAGCCCCATCCAACCTGTCCTTGAACACTTTCAGGGATGAGGCATCCACAACTTACTTGAATTCAAATTACTGAATGACAGAGCTGTATAACAACTGCCATGTGTTCCTGATCACTTGGGCTACTACAAGATCCTTGAAAATATGTGTGCTTTATGGAAATGGAACATGGAGCCAGAGGGGAGAAAGAAGATGGGCTGAGTGAGAAACAGTTATTGCTTCCAGCTTTTCTATGGATACGAGTTTGCAGAGGGGTGAAATCACGTGAAGGAAAGCTGTGTAAGTCCAGTGAGCCTGACTTTCAACTGAAATATGCCTAAAATATAATTGTTCTTATGGTGGGACAGTCATCTCTCTGCAGAGATTAGTGGAACTGCTGTTTATCTGTCCTGATGTCTCCCAGTGTGTAAATTCACTTGAGGAACCTCAAGAAGTGAGAGGATGTGAGTCTGAATCCTCCTTTTCTAAAATCAGTATGGCTGGTTGTATCCAAGAATAGCTCCAAGTCTGGCATCCTCTGTGGAGGAGTTGGGGGGGGCGCTGAGAGTATAATCTAACACTGGATGGGTTGGACACAGGTTCCCACTCTGAAGCAGAAATGGTCACAGGTAGAACTGCTGAAAACTCAGAGTTTGCTCTTTAGAGGGAAAAAAAACCCCAGTTTGCCACAGGAAAGATCCAACGCTGGTTTGCAGTCCCAGTTCTGCTGTGTAATTCCCTGGTCAGGATACAGGAAACAAAACGTTTTACAGATCATGTGTTCGTCACATCAAGCTGAGTGTAATCAGGGCTGGGAGAACTCACAGCTCACCCTCAACTCATTCAGAATCTTAATGCCTTAATTAATCTAAAATTTCCTGCATCAAGACAGTAATACTTTCAAATGTGGATCTACCCAAGAGTATTTTACAGAGAGTAAAAAACTTTTTACTTATTACTGTACCTTTAAACTCTGTTAGAAAAATCCATTCATGCTATTTGTAGTAGTGGAAATTGTCAATAACTTGATTTTTCGTAAAATTGACCAGTCCAATCTGTTCTGTGGATGATTGGTCTGCACTGGTAGCTGTATTCTCTGACCTTGTTTAACTTCTCCCTTGGTGAAATGGGATAACACAGGCCTGACTTAAGTACTGGAAATTAATATCAAGAACACAACCTGTTCTTTTGTGCTATAGAATCATGGAATCATTTAGGTTGGAAAAGACCTTTAAGATCATTGAGTCCCACTATGCTGTGACTGCACAGAGCTCAGCATCATGGAGTCCTGGACCATGGCTCAAGATCCTACTTGATGCCAGAGTATGAGTAATAGTAATAATAAATGCTAGTGAATCCAAAGGCTTCCTCTTGAAAAGGGTATTCTACAGACATTACATCTCAAGTCACATCTTTCTATGAAAGAAACTCTGTTAAAAATCATATTATATTCAGCTGGTGAACTCTGGGCTTGAACTCTAGTTAGCTTGATATGATTTGACATAACTAAATCATTGTTACCAGGAAATAAGGACAAGTCATGTGGCTCAGAGACAGACCTTATGACAACGTAAATAAAAACAGATAGTATGTAACAAATTCTTCTTCTTCAGGGTAAACCCATGATTTCCACAGTGTTTTATTGCTGTTTTCAGACCAAAGTCACTTCATTGTTGCAGTGAAGACAAACCATGCAACCAAGAAAAATAGAAAACAAATGTAATGGGATTTGCTCACTTGTTCAACAGTGCTGTCATCCTAATAAGTAAAGAAAAACTGAAAGTTTGAAGGAGCAACTTGGGCATTTACTGAAAATTTTGTTTGCCCTGATGTGAAGAAGTCTGAAGTTTCAGTTGCCTTGCTTTTATATCAAGATCGTTTTGGCATTCAGTCAACTCACCAGCTGTACAAGTTAGGACTGAAAAAACATCTTTGCCACAAAATACCCATTTGGAAAACAACATTTGAGGCAAGTTCTATCTGAATTTCAACTTTTTTTGGCCTTTCCTGGGGCCATTCAGTGAACCTAAACCCTTTCTTAGAATCATAGAATGTTAAAGGGTTGGAAGTGACCTTAAAGATCATCCGGACACCTTCCACTAGACCAGATTGCTCTGAGCTCTGTCCAACCTGGCCTTGAACACTTCCAGGGATGGGGAATCCACAGTCTCCCTGGGCAACCTGTTCCAGTGTCTCAGCACCCTCACAGTAAAAAATTTCTTCCTAATATCAAACCTAAATTTCCCGTTTCAGTTTGTACCCCTTGCTCCTTGTCCTGTCACTACAGTTCCTGGTGAAGAGGTCTCCACACAACCTTCTATTCTTGCAGAATTATTGTTAGTTAATAATTTTGCAGAGTTCTGGTTGTGTTGCTTCTGGTGAAAGGTGACCTGAAAGACACCAATTCTAGTTTTGAGGAAGCTTTTGCCCCTGAAGTATCGTGGGGAGGGTTGGGCTGTCTCAGGTTGCACACCTCTGTAGCAGCTTTTGGATGAAGTTTATGATTTTATTTTCTCTAGCAACATGTTTCTCACTGCATTAATTTTTTTTTTCTTTTTAGTAAGGTGCTGTAAAAGCAGAAAGTGGTAGATTTTAGGTGGGTGATAGATATTTCTTTGGCTTTACCACCAGACTTATAGATGTGTGTAGGTATGTACATGTATCAAAATACACCACACAGCCTTTCTATGTGCAGGAAAAAATACATCTGCCCATGCAATATCAACAGAGATTGTGCATGGAATAAGTTATTTTGTTTGTTAACATCTTTATAAGGCTTTAGATAAGTAGTATCATTAAAAATAAACCACTGAACCAATTAAATGAAATGCCTTTGATAGGATTAAAATTTACCAATTTGTGGCCAGCAGCAATGATGTGGTATCTGTTAGAGCTTGTATGGCTGCGGGCCCAAAGTCATGGGATTGCTTGTTGCCTGCACTTCTTAAGAAAGATGAGAATTAAAATAAATTTATTTTATTTTTTTTCATCAAAGATACAGACAGTAGCTGCTCAGAGATGTGGAGGTGAAGGCAAGAATTTTTTCCCTGAAGGCTGACTGAGGGACTTTAGAATGGAAACAATGTGGAAGAATATGGAAATAAGAAAACTATATGGAATAAAAGTAAAACCAAAACATTTTGCTTACAAAGAAATCCTAACTTTTGGTTAAAAAGCTGAATATTTTAGAGGTTTGCTGTTTTATTAGCAACAAAAAAGCAGTTTTCTGGGTAGAGGAGAAGGAACTTTTGCCCCCTCTGAAATGGTCCACCAAAAGAATTGAAAGCAATTTCAAGATGAGAATTCAGTGAAAACCATTTTTGTGTATCTTTTGACAGTGTTGAATTTGAGATGAAAATCTGACTATGTGTCCTCGTTCAATATTTCCTGGCTGTCGTGTGAACCCAATAATGGCTGTTGTTACCCTTTTGTTTGCTGCTTCTGTCACTGCAGGATCTTTCTGATAGATTTTTCCAGATGGGCTGTGGTTTTAGATTTTTCTCGGTGTAGAACTAAAAACCATCGCTGAAACATCTTCTGCTTGGTGTGAGCTGACTGCCTTTGGAAATAGCTGGTCTGACTCCCTGTCACATGGAAAACACCTTGTGCCCTTACTGCTGTGTGAAGCCAAAGAGGAGCCCAGGACAGGGTGAGCATCCCTGTGGTCAGAGATCAGCACCCAGTTAAAAGTTTGGGCTCTTTGCGTGACCTGGATAAAAGTGCTTTTTAAAAAGTCAAAGTCATCTTGCTCAGCACATTCACACTTTCTTTTTCCTGACAAGACAACCACTGAAGGTGCAAATATAATGGAATCTGTCATTTTAATGTCATAGATTTTCACCCTCTCATCAGTGTGAGCATAGACCCACAGGGGAATTTTCAGTGTGAGCTCTGAGCTCTCCACCCCATGAAGAACCTAATTTATGAACCAGAATCAGCCACACAAAAAAACCCCAAATGGTACTTTTTTAAACCACAAAATCACATATTTGTAGGGATAATACACACAAACACCCCAACTTCCTCTCTTTATTGACCAGATCCTAAACCAAATAACAGGTTTTTCATTCCCTGGGACTGTGTCATAATCTTAAATCTTCTCTTCAGATATTAACAGTTCCAAAGACGTATTAGGGATCTATGTAGTCTCATACCTTAGCGAGGTTCTTACAGAAGTCTGTAAGAAAAATGTGTGTTCTCCCCAGTAAAACAATTCCCATCTCACTGAGCCCAACTCCTCACAGTGTAGCAGAAAGCATTCATGAGATTATCCAATACAGTCCATTTTCAGTAATTTATAATCTCTTCTTGTCTCTCTGTGTGCAGGGTAATAATCCATGCTCACTGCTGACATCTCCTACACTACCCAAATAAACCAGAAGGCACCCTAGCAAGCACCACCCTTTTGCTCAGGATTGAAGAGATGATTTAGTGGCATTTACAGCTCTTCTTGCCTGTATCATTGGGCAAAAAAACTTCCCGTGATGACCCAAAAGATGCAGCCTGTGAACATTAAGCTACTTAGATGGTACATTTACTTCACAGTGTTTATCAAAGAATCTGCCTCGTACAAAACAAAAGGTGACCTGGGGAGTTTGCAGGGTTTAGAGACTTGACATCTTCAAATTGAATGATAGACCTTGCATAAATATCAATACAGGTGATGATTTTAAATTTTATATTTCAAATGATCATTAAGATGACTTCAGATGATCATTAAGGCCCCTTCTAACCCAAACCATTCTGTGATAATGTTGGGATGAAATATGTTGAAATATGTTGAAAACAGAGCTGTATTTTACTGGGAACTTTCAGAATGTGCAATTGGCTGTGTCTTTTCTGTAAACATTGACCTAAATCTTTAGAGCAAGGGTGATGAGGTGGGGACCCCAAGCTACATCTAGTTCAGGCAAAAAGTACACCCAGCCTTCAACCTGCACCTTGCCATCCTCTCCCTGGGATTCTCATATGCCTTTTCCCTCAGGAAAATGTGGAGGAAATGGAGTAATTTGCAAATGGAGGCATTTGCAGCTCAATGCTTTCCTCAGCTTTTTGCAGGGGCTCTTCTGGTCCACCCTCATCTGTATGACAGACTGTGCAGCATTCTAAGAGCAAAATGCAGTTGTCCTGGGAAAAATCCATGTCTGTCTTGTCCTACTGCAGGGATAAGCCTGGAAATGCTCCAGGTCATCACTGCATTTTTCTACCATGGGCAGTAGAGTGAACTGCATATATCTGCTGGTACCATGGGGGTGGGGGCAGATGATGGACAGGGAGAAGGAAGAGGAAGGAAGTCCTGGATCATCTGCACAAGAAACTGTATGGCCACTACATGTGGATTGGTTAATTTTTGATGTGCTTGTTGTCCTGTATCAGTCGTGAGTCTTCTTTCTGTATCCTGACCAATGATTAAAATTTCTAAAATTGACAGAACAAAGAGTTTGGAAAAAAACTGGAGCTCTATTCTTAATTTCATTGCACCCATATTTCTTGGAAATAGTTGGGGTTATTTTAAATTTTTGAGCATTTTTATAAACACCTTATAAAACCAGTAAGTCACCATTCTCCCTGTGAAAGCACTCATTGCAAGATTTACTTGCTACCACAACTCTACTCACATACCAGTGTTGCCCTGGGCTCCTCACGGGTGTGGGTTGTGTTGCTCTAGATAAATTCTGTAGAGAATTTGATGGATTTAGCAGTACAGTTGTACCACAGACTGTAAGTGTAACAAAAACAAATGTCATCTCCAGTTTTCCTTCCTGTGTTATGGGCAAACATGAGCAGATGTTTTAGAAGGCCAGTTGATCCTCTCTCGCTCCATTTTTCTTGTCTACCCCTTTATTTCTTCCAGACTCTTCCCATGTGAAGTAACTGATACCAATTTGGTACCTGTCTGACTGGAGATTTAACTGAAATTTAGTCAAAGTTTGTCTAATCTAAATAAATGCCCAAGACACACTTTACAGTTAATTTACAACTCTCCCTGTTCCTCCATGCTTGACACATTTGTCTATTTTTCCTTAGTATCCAAGTACAATTCTGCTGATTTGCCTCTGGCACTCAATGTACTCTCAGAAACCCCCCTTTTCTTAATTATTTTCCTAGATTTTTCTGTGCTCTTTGGGATTTTATGAAATCCTCTGTCACTGGGTCTGTCTGTTGCGGTCCACGATGTAATCATGGCTTAGCTGAAAAAATGTTTAAAGAAATTTTTTAGGCAGGATAATGTAAACGTCTTCTTGTCTTGGCAAGTTAATGCACAATTTCACCTTTGCACATGTAAAATGGCCTCATCAGCTGAACATTTTGTGCTGTTGGTATTTGTTTTCATTAAAAATGTGATGTGACTTTTCCTATTATTGTCTGATTTCTCTTTAGGGGAAAATGTCAGTGTGACCTGATTAAATTAACATTCTTGAGGCAATTTCTGGCTGTGAACTTTTCTCAGAAAAATTACCCATATGTGCTGATCATCTTGAACTTTAGCATGAGTTTGGCATGCACTAATTTTGCTGGCAAATTGTTAATTGTAAAAACCCCTTAATTATGTTTTGCAAAGCTGTTAAAAGCATTAAATCACAAAGGTATAGACAAGTATCTCTTTGTTTTATTATTCTCTATGATGACTTAAGAACAGTAATCTTAGAAACTTAGAAATATTTTAGTTATATTTCAGGACTCCTAAAATCTCAAGGAGATTGAATGGGAAGGAAGCACCCTGCAATTAAATGGATGATATAATATATACAGAAAATTACTAGTTAAATAATTCTAAAATTAATTTGGGGTGTAAGGAGAAATCATTTCTGTGCAATGCCTGGAACCCTTTAATCAAGTGATGTGAGGGCAAGAAAGAAAAACTTACCTGTATCTTTCTGCTCAAGACTAGTTGCTTCAGGTTTACAATCTGAAGTAAGAAACAAGCCTTATAATGTCATAATTAGAGATTCAGAAAGAAATAATATTGTACCTCTCAGCCTCATGTAGTTGGCATACTGTAGATTTTAACCAGAAGACCTTTCCAAGGTTAAACAGACCCTCATTTTACTGGGACTTTAGAGGACCATAATGCAGTAATGATGCAAAATAAAGTTATAAGACATCTCCTCAACTGTGCACATGAAAGCAGATGAATGTGTTTCCAGTGATGCACCAGAGGCTACAGCTTTCAGGGCTGGTGTGTAGCTGCCAGATGATGAGTTAAATGGATTACCTTGGTAGGGATGGTTTAATGGATGAACTGCGTTTGCTTCTGACAGGGCAAAAGTAAATCTGTTTTTTTTTTCATGGCATAGAAGGAATAGGGACCTCATCAAAGCATAGATTAGAATAGTTTAGTGTAGTACT
>JAWWLV010000121.1:109102875-109125647 GCA_035041135.1 Platyrinchus mystaceus | reverse complement strand
ATCTGTTTTTTTTTTCATGGCATAGAAGGAATAGGGACCTCATCAAAGCATAGATTAGAATAGTTTAGTGTAGTACTTATAAATATTCAGTGTTGTATGAGTGCTGGTTAGTGTGCCATGATACACCCAAGTCTTTTTTTTTTATCCTCTTTCCTTCAGTAGGAAGGTGTTAGTCATTTACCAGTCCTCAAGGGATTGCTCCCATAGTTGTGAAAATTCCAGCTATCATTCCAGTAATTATCTTTTCTCCTTCTGGTCCTTCCAGGGAACACTCTTTTGAAATTATGTGTTTACAGTTCTAAAGGAGTTATTTATTAAAGAATTTTCTGCTTCTTGGATGGACCTTTTTTTTCCAAGTTCCAGTTCATGTTATAAGATCCAGCCCTCTGTCTGGGAGCTCTCAGTACCCCAGCAGAGACCATAACGCTCCTGTGTCACCATTTAGAGGGAGAGACTGTGAACAGCAAGGGATTTAAAATAAACAAATAGAATGTCTGGAAACGGTTGAGGTGAAGGCTTATCCACCATCCTGGGTTTGCACGTTTTCAAATCTTTTATTCCTTTAGGAACAAAATGTTTTTAGAGGATAGCACTTCAGGTTACACATTTTTTACTGAAACTTTACTCAGTTGCTATGAGGGGCATTAGTCTCTCAAAGTGTGAAGACTGTAAAACTAATCCACTGAGCGTAGAGGGCTCTTAATGACATGGAAGTTTTCTCCATCTTTCTGATGGTCTAATTTATACTTCAGTGAGAAGATCATAAAAGATAGATTTAGAAAAAAAAAAATTGCATCTGTTCTTATTGACCTTTACAAGACTGAGCCAGTTTTATCTGCATACCACGGCCATGAGTGCTGGTTAAATCCTCACCCCACTGTGCTGCAGTCCCTCAGTGCTCCACCTCTCATTTGGTCTCTATCTTTTAGTGAATATAATCTCTTATGAATACCTTAAATAGTTGCAATGCCTCATTTGGTTTTATTCACCTTGTAACTCTTACTCTGATCCATTTTATCATCTCCCAGTTAAGCTACTTTGGACTTAGAACATCAATCATCTTGTTAAAAATATATGTGTCATAGTAAAATAATTTAAAAGCACATTGACTTTTGTATGCTAAATATATGCTTAATATCTTAGATATATTTTCACGTCAGAAAATAGATTCTCTGTTTCTATGCATGTTGAAGTAATTAAATCCTCACCTTTAGCCACAGTTTGATTTATATAAAAGCTTTTTAATTTGATGATAACTCACAATTTGAAAATAACATTATCTTTGCAATACATAGTATAGTATAAACAAGAATTAGTCATTAAAAGTTAATTCTTTTGTTTGTGAAGAAAAGGTCCAATTAATACAATGCCTGTTTCAAGAATTAGACGACACTTTTTTATTGTTGTTTACAGGACATATCTTCTATAGAAACAGATGCACATTTGTTTCCTATCACATTAATGATCAAAAGTCTTTAAAATCCAATTTGTCCTTGTTCAGAACAATTAGACTTCTTTTTAAAGTGGAGGAGTAACTATTTTATTAGAAGTGCATTCAAAGAGTCACAGAATCATTAAGGTTGGAAGAGATGTTTAAGATCATCAACCATCAAACAAGCACAGTGACTAGTCAAAGAAGGAGATTTTATTTGCAGGAATTGATTTGGTTTTATTACCTTTAACATCTTGTGTAATATTGCTTTGGGATGACACAAAAATGCCACTCAGGATTATTGGAGGACATTATTCTAATTGCCATCTTAAAAAGGAAGAAAAAAAACCACAAAACAACAGAAAAAGGGACAAAGGCTTTAATATTTAAAAGGACAAAGTGCTCATAAACACCATAGGCTGGGAGTTTAAAATGTTGATATTTTCTCAGAAAGTGATGCATTTCTACCACTGTAGTTCCTCATATTCACATTTAGCTGTTACAGAGACAAAAATCATCCTTAGTCCAAAGGGAAATATACTGCTTTTAACTGATTTTTGCATCAGCAACAAGCCAAGTCTGTACCTGTCCTCAGTGATCATCAGGAGAATAAAACTGCACATCATTATTCTCATTGAATAAAGGTGGATAAACTAGTGCAGATCACGAAGTGACTGTGATCTTAGAAACAGGGAATCTCTATTGCTGAAGAAACTGAAGGTACTTCAGTTATCTATGTGACAAAAGGAAGGTTGAAATTATGGTGGTTCCTATAATACACTGGAGAAATAAATGATGTAACAGGGAAAGTTAGCAGAGCAGCAGGAGGGTTTCAACACAACAACAAATAGGTATGTGATCAGGCTGGATATTAGAGAAAGAATTCTAATCATCCCTGAATGAACACTGGGAATAAGTCTATGGTAAAACCAAAAGGAACCAAAATCCAGAAAAGAAAAAAGAAAACAGAAAAGAGAAAGCACAGAAAAGGGTATGATCAGCTGTTTGCCTGCAGTGCTGGGTGGTGAGATTTCATAGCTCTGAACATTCTTCCCAATGCTGTGTTCCTTCTTCATTGGGATATTTATATAAGTCTGTAAGTCATGTATTAAATGCATTGAAAATAATCTCTTAATATGGTGTTCCCCTCTCTCTATTTTTTAATCTTATATAGATGTTTACATTATCTATATTTCAAATGAACATATATTGTTTCAGCTGGGACTGGCAAGCACACAATGAGGCAAATTGCCTTTGGGAAGTGCCAGTGCATCCGTAGGCAGAGCCAAGTGACCAGACACTTGAATTTCAGTGAATAGATGTGGGTCAGACAAACTTTCTTCCATGGATAACTCATTCATCCTTTTATTCTCTGCCTTCTACTAGCCAGTGAGCAGTTTATCACAGAGGGCTTCATAGGCAGTGATTATAGTTTACCCAAGAGCCACTTTTTAAACACTTTTAATGATCCATCCACACAGAATGAATGACTTCAAGAAGGAGAATTTAGGATTAAGGGAATCATAACCTTGCATTAGCAGGGGAAAACAACTGACTTATGTTCTTGAGCTGGTCTAGGACTGTACCACCAGTTTTGTTGAAAACAAAATTGTCTACGTAGAATAGAGAAAAATGACCCAAAAAGTCTTTGCTGGTACTTTCTGTGAAGCGGTTTTGCAGTGGTTGACACACGGGTGCAGAAACACTATTGCCAAGCTGGACATGTTTCATACATGTTTCTGGTGATGGCATCTCTTGGATAGTCATCAAGCAAAGCTGGCCATGTTGTCTTCACCTTTCTCTTTCTTTTTCCTGATGCAGGTGTTGTCAGGAGTTTGAGGCTGTTTCCATTTTATACACTTTTGGGCATCACTTCTGTAGCTGCAGAACCCATCAGGAAGTCCTGGCACCCTGGAGGTGTCACTGAAGTGGGATCCCCTCAGCGAGCCACTGCTGCCATTGCATGTCACACCTTTTGCAAAAGTGCAAAACAGCAAGAGAAGAAGTGGGTTTATTTTGGAGGAAGGTGTTTCCAGGCTGCGCTCTGTGCTGGACCACATACACGGAGAGACTTCTAATATTCATCCATACACATGAACACATGGCACTTTGGACTTGCATTTAATGACATCCAAGCAAGTCACAAAATTTGTCAGCGTGCAGCAAGTCAGAAGTAGACACTGTGGTCCCATTAAATGAAGGTTTGTGCTCATTGTTCCAAATCATTTCCTATGGATATCGGTACAGCTGCCTTTAGGTCCCAAAAATTGAAAAAAGTGAAAAATTATTTACATAAAACTCAAATTTTGTTGCCTCTTGCACTCAATGGTTTGCAAATGTTATTGGCTTGTTCTTTGCCCTTTTCTCATCTCCTGTGGCCTTCACTTTAGTAATTGTTCAGTCCAGTTTTCTATATAATGGCCTGATCCACGAGGTATTTCCTAAGTGTCTTCTCCCAGCTGGGAAGGTTTTCCTGTTCTGTCAGAATTTTTTTCTTTATATCTTGACTTATATCTTGATGCAAAATGGGTAAATACTGCTGTATTGATACAAAAATAAGCAGTGGTTGAGGTTTTGGATAGCTGTTTAAAATATAAAATGTGACTTGTCCATCTGTATTTGAAGTTTGAAAATACCATGAAAGAATTGATGTTAAACCTGCATCTATCACCAGCACATTCAAGTGGAGAAAATGGAATGTTTCCTTTATCCTATCTTCCACAAAAAAACCTAATTAAGTTGTTCAAGCAACAGTCTTCTGCTGTGATTATGTATTTTCTTATTAAGTATACTTTTCATTCTTATTTCCACCCAAAATAAATCAATGACAAAAGCTCAACAGCTCCAAGCACATCTCCAATCCCTTCTGGGTTACTGGAGAAACTTACCATTTCCCCCCCTCCCCCCAGTTCCTGTTGCACTGAAGATAACTCTGTTTAGGGATGGTTTTTTGGTAGTATAAAAGTGCTAATTTGATAGTAGAACCTTCTTACCACTCTGCTGTATGCAGAGACTTCCCTGCTCCCACACTTGCTATTACGCAGCTGGTACAATCTGTGTTGTCAGGGCACCACAAACATAATCCAGACCAGTCACAACAGTCTCAAAAGCACATCATGGCTCCTTGTTTTTATTTCTAAGTAAATAGAGCATAGTAAATAAACCCCAGCCTGACACTTGTGGGACTGGGGAGGTCAGGAGACTTCTCCAAGGACTAAAATACGTAACATACACAGGGAACCAACAGTACCTGGGAAGGGAGAGAGGTGAAAAGACAAATGATAGACAAGGCTGAGGTGGAGAATTGCACAGGGACTTGAAAAGGGAAGATGTCCCTACCTTGAAGCTTCAAAGGGGATCTTGGGGATTATTGCACCATAGAAGATGCTGTTTAAATGAACTAGGATGTATTTTCAGAAACTCTTCCTCTTTTTTTACCCCTTTTGAATATCTTTCATCTTCCAGCCCACTTTACTTGAAGACTTTTCTCTCCTGCTTTCACTGGTTTGAATATCTTTCTTTTTTCCTACCTCCTGCCCATTCTTCACTTATTTTCCTTTTTCTCTCTTTTGCAATCACTCTTTCTCTTCTCTTCAAGAGACTCTGCTTTATAGGACAGAGTTTTCTCTTGTTTTCTGTGCCCAAAGAGCACCCAGAGAAAAGAAAGACTTGAAAATATAATTTACACATATAGTTGCCATTGGATGCCTCAGCTGGCAGCCTCAGCTGAGTCATCCTTGTGTTAAACTGTCTGATCTGACTGTTACAGTTCCTTGATCCTTGTTGGAGGTCACACAGCCACAAGACACAATCATTCACTGTGGTAAATAAACCAGTGGCTCCAGTGAGGACTTGTGATTACTGTGAAAGCAGAGACTTATTTCTCCCAGTTCCTTGCTAGAACCACTGCCCTAAGTTAGATTAGTTTAACGAAACTTACACAAAAAGCAGGGAAATTTGTAGTTGAAAGACTGGCAGGTACAAACCCAAGCACTTCTCTCCAGATAAAGATGGACAGGGAAGGGATTTGCTGTCAAAGAAGGGAGCTGCTCCAAACTGTAAATTTGGTGGTTTCCCTTGCATTGCCTATGGTTCTGCATTTCCTTTCTCTATGTTCTTGCTGTTTTTTCAAAACATTAAAAGGGGTATAATTAGAAATTTACATTAGTTTCTGGTTTTGAGAGAGTTAATAAGTTCAAAAGTTAATGGGGAAATCTTGGGCAGTGTAATTACATACTCTTCATTTCCTTAAGAAACCGAGAAGCAAGTCAACTGCTTAACTTTAATTCAATTTTCAGAATAATATGCATTTTCAGGGATAAAGAAACAAAAATTAGTATTTAGGAGGCATCTAACATCAGAAATTTTGATTTCAATTTTTAATCAAAGTGCATTTTTCCATTTTTCTTTTACCTATTTCCCCTTTTGAATGATGAAAACATTTTAATTTTTCTGTTTATTTTTTCTGATGCCTAAAGATAAAAGGCTGATAGATATTTAAATTTTGATGTTTAATGTTTCACCAACTCCCATTAGGTGAGATGAATCTTGCCTGCATATATAATTATCTTCATATGCCATAGAATAAAGTCTGCTCACCTGCACTTTACTGGCTGTTTCTTTGCTTTGTACCATCCATGTTTGTCCCCTTGGGAGACTGGGGACCAGTGGCTGGAAGTGAAGGATCCCAAGGTGTCCTCCCTGCTGGAGACAGGCTTTTTTAAAGTGATATGTACCCAGATGGCCTGAGTGAGCTGTCAGCAGGTGGCCTAGTTTGAAGAAGTCTTTGGCAAGTTCTGCACACCCAGAGGAGAGAATTAGTAGCTTGATTGATCACACAGATTTTATATGCCTTAGTAAGAGAAATATATTACTACACCCGTGATTGCTAAAGGAAACGTTGCTTACCTTTGCAGTGGAGGTTGGTACAGGTTGTTTGGAGGGATATGTAAGGAAAAGTTAGGACTAATTTTAGACCTAGTTCTCTAGTTCTAGAAAACTTGGCATTTTTAGAGGACAATTCACTTGATTACTCCCAGCTATTCATTCTATAGTGAGGTAAAATGACATCTGTAATTACATATTTAAGAAGGAAGGAAAAAACCTGCTGCAGAACAGCAGCTGGAAGGGAGGATTGAGAATCTGTGAGAGCAACAGCCCTGCAGACACCCAGGTCAGTGCAGAAGGAGGGGCAGGAGGTGCTCCAGGCACTGAAGAAGGGATTCCCCTGCAGCCCCTGGTACAGAGCAGGGTGAGGCAGCTGTGCCCCTGCAGCCCATGGAGGTCCATGGGGGAGCAGAGATCCATCTGCAGCCCATGGAGGTCCATGGGGGAGCAGAGATCCATCTGCAGCCCATGGAGGTTCATGGGGGAGCAGAGATCCATCTGCAGCCCATGGAGGAACCCACACCAGAGCAGGGGGAAGCCCAGAGGAGGATGTGACCCATGGGAAGCCCACATTGAAGAGGTTCCTGAGAGGACCTGTGGCCCCATGGAGAGAGGAACAGGTTTGGTGTTAGGACCTGCAGGGAACCCACTCTGGAGCAACCTGTTCCTGAGGGGCTGCAGCCTGTGGGAGGGATCTGCACTGGGGCAGGTCATGCAGAACTGCAGCCTGTGGGAAGGACTCACTCTGGAGCAGGTCATGGAGGACTGTCTCTCAAGACAGGGACCCCACACTGGATCAGGGGAAGAGTGTGAGGAGTCCTGCCCCTGGGGAGGAAGGAGCATTAGAGACACCATGTGACAAACTGACTGCAGAACCATTTCCTGTCCCCCTGGGCCACTGAGGGGAGCAGGGCCAGGAAACCTGGAGTGAAGTTGAATCCGGAAGAAGGGAGGGGTGGAGGGAAAGCTGTTTTAAGACTTTATTGTATTTCTCATTATCCGAGGCATTTGCTGAGCAAGGTATCTCTCTCAGAGGGTCAGCACTGTGGAGAAGGTCTCAATGGTGAGGGCAGCAGAGCTTATCCAATGTCATACCAACAGGGAAGACCTGGGCACATGTACAGTCACTCCACTTGGAAAAGCCTGCTCTAGCAGTAACATTTAAAATATCATCCAAAATGGTGTAAGTAGATTCAGTGCAGCCAATAACTCAGTTAACATGTTTTGGCAGCTAGAGTACGAGTCCCCAAGAGAGGATGGCACCCACCACCACTGAGCTCTTCTGTGCCTCAAGCTTTGCACTGGCATTGTGCTAATTCACTGTGTCACACGTCATAATACATGACTTGGAGGTTCACACAGCCTTGCCCTCTAATGAGTCCTCACATCTATTTTTTAATGAGACTATACAAGTGCCATAAGACTAATTTCAATAGACACATCCTCATGGATGATGCTTTTGCACTCCAATTCCCTTCTTTCATCCCATTGCATGAGTCAAGATGAAATCCCAGAAGCAGAGCAGAGAGTTAATTTTTATCTCAGTTGATCAGTGTGGCATTAAAAAAAAAATAAAGCCACAATTTATATTTTTTAATAACAGTGTGAATAAATATGCTGAACGTTTAAGACACCCTGCAGTTGACACATGACTATGTTTGTTCTGGATTGATGTTCTTTCTGTTGCACCAAAATTACTGAGTAGTGGTGTGCAGTTAACATGAAGCTTCACTGTGCTTTGTGCTGGTTGTTGAAAAAACGTGCTACAGTGCTGTGGTGTATCAGTAATAGAAATACTGGCATTCTGATTTATTTTTTATTTGCTTTTATATTAAATCAATAATCTGTTAGAAAGCTTCTTTAAAAATAGGAAAAAAAATTGAATGAATGAACTGTTAGGCTGAAGGATATTTTTCCCTGTATCTTTTTTATCCTGTACATTATTTTTCTAAAAAAAATTCAATAAAATATTCAATATTCTGTTCTTGCAAGCATGTTCAATACTTATTTCTTATTGTACATGACACCTAGATTCATCCAAGCTTTGGGAGATCAGCAAATTCTTAGTTCTTTCAGTCACTGGAACATTTTCCAAACTTTGTGGATTTTTTTGTCTCCAAGATTCCCGAAAACTTGAATCCTTAAGTCTCACATCTTCACTAAGCCTGAACTAGTTCACCAAACAGTTCAGAGCACTTGAACTACACCTTCAGCCTGGTCTGGCACAGTCAAAATCTTGTTATGGACCTTATAAACAAACACAAGAATTGGTTGTTAGTCTAATTAAAAGAAGGTAAAAACTGCTTTTAAGTCCAATTAAAACTACATTAATGCGCCAATAATCCAAATTGTTCAGTTGAAACAAAAGGAGTGATATTACTAATGTAATTAATAACAAGATCCTGGCTAAATTGTTCCCTTGCTGTCCCTCTCCTCCAAAGCTACTTTCACACCCTTGTTGCCTGTGATTTCCTGTGGTCTGGCCGAGGGCTGCCATGACAAGATGTCAGTGCCCCAGGTTGCCAGCGTTGCTGCTGATGGCAATGATATGTATTTTCTAATACTCCTCAGGTTTGTGGTTTGCTTGGGGATATTTTATGCTATTTTTGTTAGTGAGCTTCTTTCCTAGTCATTCTATGATCCTATACTATGCTAGGATTTTCACTCACACATGGTTCTTTGCTGGAATTTTGCCATATGTAATACGACTGAATCTTACCAAATACGAACAAGTCCGAGGTTTAAAGCTACTGAGCAAGGACTGTGGTTAAAAAAATAACCCTCTCTGACCATTTTTCTTATTTTGCTGTTTAGAGTTGAGTGCCCTGACTACTTTGCTGCTCAGGCAGGGAAAACAAGTTCAAGACCAGTTAGCAAAGGAAGTCAAGACCAGTTAAGATGAGAGCTAAGATGAGGACTGGCATCAGCAAACTGTTACTAACAATGACAATGTCATATCACCAACACCACCTGCAATAAAATGAGAAATAAACTCAATTTGCTTCCATTGCTTCCTTTCATGAGTTATTAGCCATGATTTCTGCAAACTGTTTCCTTGAGATAAGTAATATGCCCTAGAATGACTTTGATTTATACTTCATATCTACTGGTTTTTTAGTTCATAGCAACTGTCAAGTTCTCTTTAAAGAAATTACTGTTTGGAGAAGAGCCATGACCCTTCAGTCTCCTAGCACCAAGGGTTCTGGGTAATGCTCTAAATTACACTCATCTTTCCCTTTTCCTCCTTTTCAACCATTCTTTGCCCTTACCAAGTTCTGACCGTCCTGAGTTACATTGTTCTCTTTAACCCTCACTAAATAATGTTTATTGTTCTGCTCCATCTTGATGTGAAAAAGTGGAGATGAGGACGGGAGGGACACCAGGTGTCATCTATCTTCAGAACTTACCACCTACAAAGCAGCCAGTTACCTTGGTCTCCTCTTGAGTCCTGCAGGGTATCAGAACACTGGTGATTTTGGGGGGGTTGGAGCTTTCCTGATGTCTACAACTGTTTTGGCACACAGAGTTTGGAAGACTGAAGTTCTTACCTAGAGTGGGTTTTTTCTTTGGAAAATCATGTACTTTTCACCTTTCTCTGGTTCTTCACCCCCTAAATAAAACATGGCATTAACGATGAGCATTTTCTGCAAAGCAGCTCCAAACCAGCTGAGCATACAGCACTGTGTCCCTGTTAATTCTGCAGTGAACTGGCCTGGAATCACGTGGCACAAAGGATTTTTGATGGTGTAGCCTGGATTTTGGGTCAGTTAGAAAGTTACTTTCTGTAGTTTCAGGATTCCTCCCTTGACATTCAGGCTTGTGGGCTGTGTGTGCCAAGCAAGGCTGCACTGAACTGACTGGGGCCAGTCTGTAATTGAAAACTGGGCTACTCCCAGTTCCTTCATTAGGAAAGGAGAAAAAAAGCTGCTTTTTGTTTTTATGTAACCATCAGAGAGTGGTATCCAGCCTTACTGTGAGGCTCTGCCCTGGCTCAAAAAACCCTCCATATTTCTGGAAATAATTTTCTTCCTTTATCTTCTTCTACCATTGTAGGAGAGAACTCTTTCTTCTCTGTTACTTGTAGAATATAATCATTCCATCTCTGGCAAGCATAGAAAGACTCCCATGAAATTCATGATACTTTTTTTTTTTTTTAATAAAGCAAAACAAGTGTCATAGTCTCTATTTGTCTTTAATATTAAAATGCCAAGTGAAGCTGCTGTTTATTAAAATCTTTCAGTGACTTCTGCAGCCTCTTAATTCCTAGCTCCTGGCAGAAAGGTGACAGGGTAAGTGTTGGGTTACAAAGCATCTAAAAATGTTCCCTGCAATATTCTTTCCATATCCAGGACTGGATTCAGTTTGCAGTGTTACCCAGGAAAGTACCTCTTGACCAGGCAATTGATGAAAGACAGCTGGCTCTATGGGGCTCAGCCATACAGACTCAGAAATCTGCCTTGGTGAGAAAAATCAGGAATTGATTCCTGTATTTCGTCTTTGCAAACTTCTTCAGGTTTTAGATTTTATTTCACTGCCATGGGGATTGAATGTCAGATCTTCAGTTAATGTAAAAATTTTCAGTGCAGTGATGATGGTTTACACATGTGTATTTCTACTACCCAGCCCAGTTTTATAAGTGACTGGTGCAGCTAGAGAGGAAAAACGAAATACAATACTAAAAGATGCTTTTATTATCTCTGTGAAAGCACCTTTCAGTACTGCAGTTCTTTTTCCTCTCTTACCAGAAAGCAAAAATAACTTGAGGAGAAAAAGCACCTTTAAGTTTTAAAAGCATTCTCTGTTCTGTGGCACGGGTGATAAACAGGATTACAACTGTGCAGGCAGGAGGGACCCAGCAACATGTGACACGTGCTTTGACAGATTTTGGCTGGATCTGGCTTATGCCCCTTCCTCTGCCAGTGGTACACTCCCAGGGTCCCTCTCTGAGGTGTCAGTGCTCTTTGGAAAGCTGATTCACACGGACAGAGGGGCAGGATACTCCGGAGAGTGAATTTCATGGGGCGAGATGGATGATCGACAGCAGCACCACTGGGAAGAGTGACAGAGGGAGGAACAGCACAGCATCCAGAGTCTGGGAGTCTGAGTTGGGAAGGGGGAAAACCAGAGAGATCTCCACTGAGGAAGAGAATGATTTTCCCCTCTTCCTCTTGAATTCTAAAACTTGAAACACCAAGAGCACTGTGGATTTATGCTTTTACAGATCACTCCGGTCCCGACATTGAAATAAAAGCAGCTGTGGAGCTCTAGGGGGGATGCTCTATATAGAGTTCATTAATAAGGTACGTCCTGTTTTTCTTCCTGTTCTTGTAAGATGCTGAAAGTGTAGGTGTGGACATGCAAAAGAATATGCAGATGCAAAATGGCATGCATAGATACACATCTAGGTGCTTATATTATGTGTTTTAGCTGTATTCCTAATTTATGTCCATTTTCATATTAGCTTCACTGATACTTAGTTTCACAGAATCCTTTTGATTGCCATTCTACTTCTCCTTCCTGTAGAATAAAATTTTTCATCATAGGATTAGAGTTTTTAGGGTTCAGCCTTCAGAAATGTACCTGAGAAATTCAGAAATATTTTCTGAGAGTTTTGATACTGCATGGTGTTGTCATTTATTCCATTCTTTCATCCACCTCTTCTGATGGTATTAGAGTCTCCAGGCATGTGTGATATAACCAGGGACAATTTCATGGTGTAATAGGACTCACCAGTGTAATGGCATTTTGATAAATATTGTTCTTTTTGGACTGGTGCTTTCTTTAGTCTTTTTGGAATTCTGCACAAATCTGGTGTCACCTTTATTACAAAATGAATTTGAAAGAGAACTGATCACTTGTGCCTTTGAGCAATATTAGGAGCATAAAACATTGATTATTTGATACTGATTATCTGACTGGTATTGATTTTATTCTGATTATTGGTTAATTTCAAAGTAAGAAATTACTATCCCAAAGCACTCCCTTACAACAAGAGAGAGTATTTGCAGAAACTGTGTTCAACTCCCTTGTTCACAGACAGAAGGGAATTGCCTGGAGTTGTACAACTCCAGAAAACAAGTCTGCAGAGTGCTTTGGTGCTTTGCACCAAAGAAAATCCACTTCTTTGAACCTAGCAGAAATTTAAGGTGCATTTAATTGTAAAATAGCACTGAAGTACTCACCTGAGAGTCAGGGATCAGCATGTCCTTGTATTTGCTTGCAGTTGGAGAGTGCTTCTTTGCTGAGTGGGCTGCAGCAACCTCTCTGGGTGCCTGGCTGCCCCCCAGTTTGGAGTGCTCAGCTACCTCAGTCGAAAACAGGCAGCAAATGGACAATTCTAACATCAGTTTCAGCCTGCAATAGGAGGAGAAGATCCAGCAGAGAGAGCAAGGGAAAGGGAATCAGCATTTCCAAGTTACATTCCCAGCCTCTGACTCGTTATATGACTACACGTAGATCACTAAGGCAGTCTAATTAAGTTTATGAGCTGGAAAATAGTAGTTACTCCAGGCCTTATGTTTTACATGAGAAAGGAACAGATGAGATTTCATATGCTGGTCTGCCAGGAAGCTGCTCATTTCTCCTTGGGACAGGGTCAGGCCTTTGTGTGTCTCCAGGACACTTCTTTAATGGATAAATGGACAGTGATGTCAAAAGAGAGGGATAGGATTTTCTGTGCAATAGGAAACCTCTACCAAAAAGTGTTCTAAGGAGCCTAGACTGAAACTGCAGGTGCTGTATCTCATGAACTGTCGTTGCCTTTCTGTTCTTTGGCTGGTCTTGTTTTCATGGCTTTTCCTTGTTGCCTGTTCTCCTGTGGTGCTACAGTTGGGGTACTGTTTTGTTGGTTAAAATGTCACTTACTGGGTTACTGAGACTATTTTTTATCCTCTCTAAATGATGCTTGGTTGTGACTGCTTTTCATTTTCTTCTAGACTGTCTCTGCTGATTACATAGCTCCCATATTTGAGTGCACATGCTTTTTTCACAAGTCAACAAAGCAGGAGTGTGAAATGCTTTATTTGCTGCGGTGCTGTTGATGCCATAGAAATATTCAATAAAACCTTTGCAGCCTCTCCAGATTTTGTGAAATGTCTGCTCTCTTTTCTTTAAGTTTGTTTTGACTCAGTTCTATAGAGAAGCCAGGTTCTCTCTGAAATACTAGCAAAGGGGAAGGGCCTGATATTTGGCACATTACTCTGCTGCAGCAGGTTCCCACAGCTGATCTGCTCACTACCAGGACTCCTAGGAAAACTCTTGCAAAAAAATATGGTTCTGTCTTCCCCAGACAAGAGCGAGGGTGGGTATCCTGAAATTTGTAAGCAAGGTGAGCTCAAACATGGACGTAAAGAAACTCTGATGTGTCAGAGGGCTCCCTGATACAGAGGGGATACAGTGGGAACACAGATCTTTTTCTTCTAATAGGCTGGCTCTCGACTTTGAGGAACTTTGCAAAGAGTGCTCAGATCTGGAGATGAATTTTTAATCTAAGCAGGGCCCCTGGTATAATGTGCTCTGCTTCCTGGGCAAGTTGTGGATGTATTTCAGGTGCTGCCAGCCTGGCAAGGACACTGGCAGTGTCCTCTGCTGTGGGCACTGGCTGTTGTTGCGGTGTTGGTGTGTACAGTGCTTTGCAGTTAGGTTGGGTTCATGGACTAAAATCCAAGCAGAAGGAAATCTTGTTGTTATTTATCAACTATTGACATGTACATGGTTCTTCATCCTAATTTCCCAAATAGAGTTTTTCTCAGTGCTTCTTGAACACCTTTTATTCACTAGATAAAGTAATGCTTGTGTTTGAATTCAGGTTCTTCTGAATAAATCTTGTTGCCTTCCTCTTGCTGTCCTGCACTTACAGCTCTTGCAGCTCATGTATATTTTGTGATATAATATCATGGCAAATTTCAATTTTTTTTGAGTCACTAAAAAGCACAGTTGATGCCCAATTCTTGTCAAAGCAGTGGCACAAGTCAATATGCTACTACCCTTCTCCACGTTCAAGTCACTTGAATTTCCCTCCCTCGTGTGCAGCCCTGTTCATAATCTGTCTTGCATTAACAAGGCTTTTATCAAGGTTGAATTCAGCAGATTATTGAGTCTGCACTAATTAAACCCCTAAAATATTGAAGTTAATCCCTAATATTATTCATCCCCCAAAAAATCTACCTATATCATATATTAAGGATCTGGGAGGAAAATTAGTCTTTCTGGTCTAATGATGTAAGTTGTTTAATAGGTGATTGGTCTCAAGTTTCCTTCTCTGAGAATTTTAATTAACCTCAGGAAAAAATTACCTTGGAAAATTTCCATGGTTAGGAATAGGCTGGGCACTCATCAGTAGCAGAAAAACCAGAATTTATCCTTCTATGAAATCAGACAGGGAGTATGTGTTTGCTTGATGTACTCTCCAGTCTGTTTTTCAGTCATAAAGGTTATAATGATCATATGCCACAACCTCATTTCTCAGTTGTCTGCCTTCTGCAGGGTGTGACACTCCAGTCACCACTCAAAATTACCATTTAGCATCGTGGTTCTGGGCTCTGAACACATGCAGGGGGGGGTCTATTAACATCCAGAGTGAGGAAGTAAGAGATTTATCTTCCTAATTAAGAGATGACTATTGTGAAGGCTACTTCTCTATCCATCTTGCTCAAATATACAGATGTTTTCAGAAGAAGGAAATTTTCCATGATTTGCGTGCACTAGCAGCTTCAGATGCTGCTCCTGGACAAAAGTACATGTCTGGCCACTGTCAGGGATATTAGGAGGCACTACACCACAGAAAATATTATTTATTTTTATTGAACTATAGGAAAACAAATCCACAAATATGTTGCATAATTCAGATGACTTCAGGCTTGTGCATGTTGTTACATGCCCTCTGGATATTGAGGGCTAACTGTATAAATGTTGAAAACAATAATGCTTGTGGTTTTCCACATCAAAACCTGAAAATATAACAGGCTGCTGGGATGCATCTGAAATTTCAGTTTTGATCTCCCTGTTGTACATAAATCAGTTTTCTTCTGAAGATGCCATACTGGGGAAAAAAACTCACAACTTCAGGTCTCTGAGTTTTCCATCACCTAAAAAATCATAATCTGCTGTTGCTAGAGCTAAGAAGTTAATTTATACTTCATAAAAGCATTGAGTGCCTCCACATCGCTTAGGACACCTTGTGGTTTATAATAATTTTCCAAAACAGCAGAACACATTTTTCTCCTTGGATCACTGACTTGGGAGCCATTACACCAGAACACATTAGTCCATTGTCCCACCTACTCTGTAGATGCAAATTCACTCTGTTTCCCTTCAGGGGGAAGAGGTTTAGCAATTTACTGAAAATTGCCCACCAAATCAAAGACGGGACGAAACTCAGCAGGACCCAGGGGGTTGCTCTGTGCTTGGTCCTCCAGACCTTTCTGTTATCTCAGGAGAGTAGGGAACTGTGAGAATTTCCATCAGAAGATGGGAAAACAGGTGGGATAGTATGGAGAAGATGGACAGTGGCCAAGTCATGATGTGTGATGAAATATAAATGGACAAAAACACAGACTGGACAGGTTTGCAGCTGCTGAGGTAGCAGTTATTGTGAAGCTCTTTTCTTCTCCAGGTGATGTTGTAGGTGCAGATGGGACCTAAAGGTTCACAGGCTGAACTTTTTTGGGAGGCATGGAAAGTCTCATGCTGTGTCTGCAGTGAGCCAGCTACCAAGGGGTCTACAAAACCCTGAAACCAAATGTCAGTGCCTAATAAATAAGGGAAATAAACTGACAGGGGCAGGTTTAGATTAGATATTAGGGAGAAATTCTTTACTGTGAGGGTTGTGAGACACTCGCACAGGTTGTGCAGAGAAACTGTGGATGCCCTATCCCTGGAAGTGTTCAAGAACAGGTTGGGTGGGGCTCTGAGCAACCTGGTCTAGTGAAAGGTGTCCCTGCCCGTGGCAGGAGGGTTGGAACAAGATGATCTTTAAGGTCCCTTACAACTCAAACCATTCCATGATTCTATGATAAGTGACAGGGAATGGTCAAGTCCATTTGGTTGCTGCCACTCAGCTCCTGCAAAATGTCATGCTTTTTGCAATCTGGGGTGAAAATTCCCAGGATTTGCCTAAATCTGAGGAAAAACATCAGGTACTCATCAAGAAAAAACAAGATTTTTTTCTCCCCCCTCCTTCAGTGCCCTCCCTGTAAGAGGAAGGGATCAGCAAGGTTATCACTATTCTGTGGTCAGCTTCTTTCCTGAAAGAGGTGGGGATGAAGTGTCCTGCCCTTCCTCAAAGTCAGAAGAGCCTGGCTGAGCCACAAAGGACATGTTGAAACACCTCAGTGAGAGATGAGGAGAGAGCAGGGAGCAAAACTGATGGAGGGCTGGCAAAGCTACATTGATTAGGCTCAAAAAAATCCTCAAATCACTTTTTCCTTTAATCTCAGAGGTTCTGAGGCTTAATATTGACATTTTATAGTGTCTGGGTGATGATTTTTGATCTCCTGAGGTTGGCTAGAGTTGAACAGTTCCATTTTAAAGAATATATTATTTAAAAGAGGAATTGTTTGTATTAATTAAAGATGAGTGCCTGCAGCACAGATGATAGGAGCATGAATCCATTTCTAAGAAGCTGCAGGTTGGTTTCTTTTGTTGTGGTTTTAAATTTGTTTTCAAAAGCACAGAGGGCCTTTCATCATGGAATGTGCTGGAAAGATGGTCTGGAGATGAGCTGGATGGTAGGCTGTGGTGCAGTGGTCTCTGCTCCCACGTTTGAGACGTTGGAGACCTACTGCAGTGTGGAATCACTTGTGAAGGCAGCAAGAACAAACCAGTCCTTGATAACTGGATCATTTCCCAATGCTTGTCCAAGTGTGTCTGCCACAGCAGATGAAGTATTTATGTTGCAAAATATCTTTCGAGAGCTTGGGTTTTAATCTATGCTTATTAATCAGAATCAAAGACTCAATTAAAAAGTCTTATAATTCACCTTTTTTCTTTTTTTTTCCCTTTTTTTTTTTTTTTTTTCCAGGCACTGGTGTTTGAAAAGTGTACAGCCTTGGAAAAATAAAGGTCCTCAACACTACCTGTTTTGCTTTGCTGGGGGTCTGCATTGCTTACTAATGTAAAAGTAGCTGCAGGCACTGTGACAACCCACCCTTAAGGGGAAGGAAGCACCTAAAACTCACATAACCACTTGTGAATTTATCATCATATTTTTTAAAATATTGCATGTTTTTCAAAGTTCCATAGTAAGTCTTCCTTCATAGCTTTAAGACTGAAGGGAAATAGAAGCACCTAACCAGGGCTTTAATTAAAAATGGGTTTCACCTCTCACTGCCTACTGGGACCTTTTCCTGTTTCTATAGCCTGAGTCTATGAAATGAGCTCCTCAAAATAGACAGGGGAAGTTTAGGATAAAAATGACACTTGACAGCAGGAGCTGGGATCCAGCAGACACTGAGAGATGATGAACTTTGCTGTGGGAACTCTGAGAAATAGATGTCATTGGAGAAAATGAAGGAAGAGATAATTACCTTTTTTTTCCTCTTAAAAAGATAACAATGCTTGCTGGTACTAATTTATCCTTTTAGCTCTTGTCTTTTACTGACTCAAATAAAATTATTCGTAGCTTTATTGTTTTTAACATATCATGATAGAGCAGAAAATTATTTTCTTAATTAACACAGTTGATAATGTTATCACTTTAGTTGTATTAAGTCCTTCAAAACGAGCTCTACTAACTTTCTGTGAGGTGATGCTGGGTCCATGGGTATCTTTAGTTCCACTCTGCCATTTATCCCTTGGTAAATTAATCTGCTTCTACAAATAATTGCAACACTTGTATGTGGTCCACGATTTCTTGTGCTCTCTTCTCAAGCACATGAAAGCATTGCTACCACAGTAACTTTCACAGAAGGTTTCTGCAGCATCTGATAAAAGTTCAGTTTCTGTGATTTCTATGAAACATAGAAGGCTTTTTGTAATACTAAATACTTTTAGGTTTTTCAGAATTTTAAATTTTTTTAATGGTTGGTATTAATATTTTCATCTTTAGTTACAAAAATGTTTTCCTGATTTCATACCACTTTGGCTGTGCTACATAAACTAAATATATCCATGCCTAACATAAGCATAGTGATTGTTTTCTTACTAGTTTAGATTAAGGACTTCAGATTTTGTTGGTATGTGCCCATATTTATCTAAGCCCCATGGAAGAAGGTGTAATTTGAACCTGGGTTAGTCCACTTCCTATTTCAGCTTCCCAAATATGTTTTAGGAGTTCACAGGAACTTGCAAGCAATGAGGGTTGGTACAAGCACGGATCACTGGCATTCTATTAAAATAACATTTTATAGTCCCTGTCACTGACTATTAACTTTTAGGAGCTGTGGATCAGAACATTTATGACTTTTATCAGGCATTTAATACTGTGGTACCTTAAAAAGCACATGCATAAATTAAACCAACAGAGTTAGGAGTTCAAATGTTGGTTCTTGAAATAATTCATCTGGGAAAATGGACCTCCCCTACCTTTGTTGGGGTTTGGCTATTATTATAAAAGTTATCCCTCTCCATATGTTTTTACCCAACATTTAGACACTAGATGCAGATCAAGATTATGGCTTTTCTTGACTTGGAATTATGAGAGAACTAATTATTCTGCCTTGTTTATTACATTCTTTTCTGTTTTATGTGCTCTAAAAGTGAGATCTGATTCTTTCATAAAGCTTCATTTTGGGGGACACAGTTAATTTCTGCCTAATCAGGATGATGAACGTTTTTAAAGCCATAATCTAGTATTAATCCCCTGCATTATATGTCACCGTAAACTTTTTATGTAAATCAAGTAGAGTTGACTTTTATCTCCTTATATCTGAAATTTATTTTTAATTCATCAGACGATATTACAATAACGAGGAGAGGTTTTGTATCTTCTTGGAAATTTGACATTATTTTCCTTTTATTTTTGTGGAAAATTTTCAAGAAATAATGTTCTCTTTCTTCTTAAAGCCACAATAAGGTGCTTCTTTTTCAACAACCAGATAGGAGTAGTCTGTAACAACGTTAACATTTACAAGCAGGTAAAAAACTTAGATTGACCAGAGCAGCAAAATCTTCCATGAGTAGTTGGATCAGAGAGGGCTCCCTCCTGTCCCAGGGCTGTGATTTGCTTGGGAAACCTGCACCTTTTCCTTAATGCCAATTAAAAATCCCAGTGGCAGAACTTCTGATTGGGCTTAACATATGCAGACGTTGAAATTTCGTTTTTAAAGCTACTTTTTTGTGTGCTTGTGAGTTGGACAATATTGTCCTTGTCAGCCACCTGATACTGACTGGAGTGGGAGATTCTGGTGTGGCTCAAAAGAGGAACATGCCCTTAAACACTTTGGTATTTGTATCAATCCCAAATTGTGCTGACAGGTCCCAGATGTGCTTTTCCATTTGCATCACTTCAGACACCCAAATGCTGCAGCCACAGAAGAGTTGTGGGATCATGCAAGCTGCGGGATAGAAAAGCATCAGGATTCTTTTAAAGACCAGGTGGAATCTGGATCAAGACCCGTGGCTATGATAGGATGGAGAGGATGATCATTCTGATTGTTTTCTTTCCCAGATTCATGATTTAGTCCAGCCTTTTGTACTAGATGGTCTCCTTAGACCGTCTTTTTTCAAAGCTAGAGGGACAAAGGGAGAGGGTTTTGAGTGCTTTAGGTGTACATAGTGTACCTGGCCACACAGGTCTGTTACTGAGAAGACTGTCTGTCTTTGAGATGCAGGAGAGATAGCAAATGGATAAAATAAGGCAATACTTTTTTCTTCTCACTTAGTCTCCCTTCAAGTTTGGACTTCTGAGAGGCAAAATTTGGAGCTTTACAGTTTGTCCCAGGTCCCACAGCAAAAGGTATGGAATCCCTGAGAGTCAAGTGTTAAGTTCTTGAGGGCCACTCCTGCCCCACCAAGCACTGGCAAGAAGAATTGAGGGATCTAAATGCCCTAAGAAGCTCCTGGCTGGATGGTTTCAAGCATGGCAGAAAGGTTTTTCCTTATGCGAGGGTTCCTCACTTAACTTTTTCAGTTGTCCTGGAGGGATATCCCTCATCAGTGTCTGCCACATTCTATTCCTCCTGTATCTGGGTTCACTTTATTTCCATTAGCATATTTGACCTCAATGACCCATTTCCACATGAAAGGAAATGGAAAGAAAACTCAACAAGCCTTCCAAAATGAGTCCAGCCAATTGCTGTTTATTACCATAGCCAGGAAAAGCTATTTGCTCTGGAACCCTACACCTAAATAACTCTAAGGACAATTTATAGATACGAGTTTTCACTTATCTTTAAAATTTTTAGAGCTTCCATCTGTAGACATAGAGCCCTTCAGGATATGAAGAAATTGCTGGGACTGTCTTTACTCGTAATTACCAGTTTCTTGGCATTAAGAGAACTGTGTGTATAAATAAAGATGAGTAGTACAGTACACATTAAACACATCGAGCAATGAAGATAACCACACACAAAAGATTGCCTTGCTTATTTTTGATGTATTCTCAGTCTTGGGGCACTCTTAGACCAAGCTGGAAACAGGGAGATTCTTAAGATATTCAGGGAAGGCACTTCCAAAGACCTGGCTTGGAAGCCACAGTACAATGGTACTTGCTCAAATGGGTTACTGTGGGGACTGCCACAGACTCACAGAATCACAGAATACGCTGAGTTGGAGTGGACCCATCAGGATCATCAAGTCCAACTCCTGGGCATGCACAGGACCATCCCCAAGATGTGCCTGAGAGTGTTGTCCAAACACTTCTTGAACTCTATCAGGCTTTGTGCCATGACCACTTCCCTGGGGAGCCTGTTCAGTGCCCAACCACCCTCTGGGTGATGAACTTTTTTCTAATATCCAACCTAAACCTCTCCTGACACAACTTTGGGCCATTTCCTTGGGTCCTGTCACTGGTCCCCACAGAGCAGAGATCAGTGCTTGTGCCTCCTCTTCCCCTCACAAGGAAGTTGTAGACTGTGATGAGGTCTCCCCTCAGTCTCCTCTTCAGGCTGAACAGACTAAGTGCTCTCAGCTGTTGCTCATACTGCTTCTCCTTCAGACCCTTCACCATCCTTGTGGCCCTCCTTTGGACATTCTCTAACAGCTTAATGTCTTTTTTGTACTGTGTTACCATGTGAATAACAATGTTCTTGGATAAAGCCATGAAATAGATCATGGCAGGATGCTTTGAATTGGATCCTGAAATGCCCTGGAAAGTGGCAGAGCAGAAACAAAGACAGGAAGTTGCATCTTGTGTATGAACAAAAATCTCTTTGCGTTTCCTAACAGCAGATGTGATCTATTGCAAACTCTGTTCTTTTGTTTTTCAGACACTTAACTGGACATGAGTGGGATGGCATCAGATCACAACAGTTCGTCCCAGGAAGAATACGTCCCACATTATCTCCAGAAGGGAGACCCCTTTGCATCAAAGCTTTCTAGAGAAGCTGACATCATAGCTGGCTTTTATTTGACAGTAATTGGTAATGATTTTATAATTGGTCTCTGAAATACGACTGCCTGCTTGTAGCTCTCACAAAGGAGGAAGAAACTGCTGTGAATTAGTTGTGTAATTACATATTTCTTCATACTAGAAAGAAAAATCTAGGAGGGAGAGGAGAAAGTGTGTTAGAAATATGGTGTGAACAATTAGTGGCAACAGACAGTGCTGCTCCAGATAGCCACAAGTGACTGGCAGTGGACCTTCCAGCAAAAAGTGAATAAATGTTATATTTTTTTCCTACTGATAAGTTACTACCTTACAGTTTAATTGTGTCTGAGCAGAAGTAATTTTTCCCACTATACCATGTGGCCTGTTTTCAAAGCCTCTCTCATGTGCCTGTGCAGCAGTGAACATCCTGAGATGTGCTCATTTGAACCTTGCTCAGCTCCTGGCATCCTCTGTCCTCTTTTACACATTATATTGAACAATATTTTCTGCCTAGCACCCTCCCCATCCTTTTGTGTTGCAGTCTTTCATCATGTTCAAAGTGACTTTGCAAGCACAATAAATACGATTACGTATGGGTTAGTGCACACAGAAAATAGCTGGGACTGATTTCTGCTTTAAGTATTCATATGCCAGGGAGTCATCATTCAGCAGGAAAAATTCCAGTCTGCATTACTTCCAAGGATAAACTTGATAATTTACCTTCTTTGCTTTATGGAGAAGGCTGGATTTAAAACTTTTTTGTGTCAATACTCGTCTCAACAACCAAGGGAATGACATGAGACTGTGCCAGGGGAGGTTTACGTTGGATATTAGGAAAAGGTTCTTCACCCAGAGGGTGATGGGGTACTGGAGAAGGGTCCCTAGGGAAGTGGTCACAGCACCAAGCCTGACAGAGTTCAAGAAGTCTTTGGACATTGTTCTCAGGCAATTGTTGGGGTGTCCTGTGCAGGGCCAGGAATTAGAGTT
>JAWWLV010000121.1:109018744-109098118 GCA_035041135.1 Platyrinchus mystaceus | reverse complement strand
CAAACTCCCCCACCAGACCATTCAAGGACCATTTAACTCGGAATGTGGTCTTGCCGGCCAGCCCATTGTGTTACCTAATTGCCCAAGCAAAAACCAACATCTCTTTCACACAATGGGCAGGGGGAAGGAAAAAATTCCTACTTAGTTTTAACTTAAACCATGATACCCCCCCAACCCCTAGCGGGGGGGGGAGGGGCGGGCAGCATTGGGGACCCTGGTGGGCCGTATCCGGCCTGCAGGCCATAGTTTGAGGACCCCTGCTTTAGAGACTTGGCTGATGGAGACATCTCTCTGGACTGCCACTCAGAAGAAAAAGATTCAGGAAAATGTCAAGTGCTTTCGAAAACTACTTCAAATTGGATGCTGACATTCCAGTTATCCAAAATATCACCAGAGAGAAAAATGGCATTAAGAGAGAAAAGGATTAAAATATATATAAAAAATTCTTGTGACATTGAGATTCCTTGACTTAGCTGCAAGGAAGAAAATAGTTCATGTGAATACCTCTGCTGCAAAACTCTCATGCGAAGCTTAAACTCAAACATGAGTTACTGAAGAAACATTTTTCTTTAAGGGAAATTGAAACCCTACAGTTTTTGTTACCAGTGTGATTAATTCCATGAGTGATCAACCAATTGCAGAGTTGTTCCATGTGGTTGCTGGGATGGTGATACGGAAAAAATAAGATGTCAGCCAACAAGAAAAGGGTCCCTGCTCATGCACTGAATTCCACCTGGAAGTTAAAATCAGAATAATCATATTAATTTGATTATTTTTCTTTCTTATTATAGAAATTAATTTTATTGCAAAATTTAAGATTTTTGTATTAATATCTTAATTTACATCCCTCTACCTCTGATTAGAGTATTTAATAAATTTGGCTGCAGACAGCTGAATTTCATTCCTGTGAATGTATAAATGTTTGTGAGAAAAAATGGGATTGATGATAAAAGAGGAATTATGGGATTTCTATTGAGACCATTCAGTCAATAGTTGTGCAGGCTCAGGCGGTGAAGACAATGCTCTGCTGCAGAGGGGAAAAGAGTATTTGCTGTAGGAGGGAGGTGTCTGCAGTCAGTGTCTCTATGAGCTACATAATGATAATGAGATGACCATGTTTCAGAGTAAAATGTCCGGCATTAAGACCACAGGTTCAGGCTGAAAATACCAGGGAATTTTACAAGGAAGATGAGATATTGCTGGTTTTGAGGAGGCTTCTAATTTTATTGTTATTCTGTTTTTCATTATTACAGGGATCTTTTCGACTCTGGGAAATGGGTATGTTATTTTTATGTCCTCAAAGCGAAAAAAGAAGTTGAGACCTGCTGAGATAATGACTGTTAATTTAGCAGTGTGTGATCTGGGCATTTCAGGTAATTTCATGTCTTTATTTTCACTCATTTTTACCATTGCACCATTCTTTCTGGCAGCAGCAAGAGACATTCCTCTGAAAGTCAAGGGAGCCCCAAAGACCTTTTGCTACTGATATTTCTGTTCTCTTATTTGCATATAAATAACAGGGACGGATGGAAAACAACAGTCCTGAACAACTTGATGGGAAGAAATAAACAGTACAGAGGAAAAAATAGGGTTGATTTTGTCAATCAGTCAAAACACTTGTTCATCCCAGCACTAGGCAGGTCTCCAAAGACAGTTTCCATGTGCACTCTGGCACAATAACCACAAAATAGCTAAGTATTACAGGCGCAGAAAACTATCTTTTCTTGCTGTAGGATGCAATAGAAGGGATCCAAGTGCCTCAAAAATACATGTTCGGCCAAATAATTGGAAAAAGCCAGTAGTCACCAGCCTAGCAAAGTTAATAGTTTTCTCTCTAGTGACCACCCTCCTTTATCCCTAGAACAGAAAAATAAGCATTTGTGTCAATCTGCAGCTAGCTGGGAGGATTTTTATTTCAGCCCCACAGTCTGGATGTCCTGGCACGGGAGGAGAGAGCTTTGGAAAGGTTTATACAGAGTTTCAGAGTCAAGAGCCTCTGGAGATTGCTCTTGACATGAATTTGGCTCTTGACATGAGTTTCTCACTCAACTGCTCATGGCTACATGCAAATGCAGGGGAAGGGCTGGATGTCCTTTAGAAAAGGATATTTTGCATGTCAGGCAATCCAATAGGTATAAAGACCCAGCTGACCATGGGATTCTCCCCTGTGCAATATAAATGGCAGTATATTCCCGTGCTCCCAAAGTCATCTGTCCCCTGTGTATTGTATACACTGGAAGCCCTGCCCTCAGCTGCAGTGCACCCTTTTCCTGCCCTTGTCTCTGTCAAATGCTTTTACTCTCATCCAAATGCCCAAAATAGCACTGAACAATAGGAAATGGTGGCTCCAAGTCTCCCCAGACTGATGCTTGTTGAGCTTTCATGGCACAAGGCCAAGGAGCTGCTCACCTCTGCAAATTCCAGGGGTTTTGATCAGTAAACATGGCTTTCTGAAGGAAATAGAAATTCAGTAGAAGAAAGACTTTAGTGCAAATATCATTGCTACCACACAGAAAAATCCCAATGATTTCTTTGACATTTCTGCCAAGAAGTCACTGTTTCCATCTTTCAATATTTGGAAGTTAAGGAGAAAAAACCGTAATGCTTTTCTACTCTTCTGTGATGCTCCCATTTCCTTTGTGTCATTAAGAGTCTGTCTTATAAGTCTGATGTTTGACTCTTATGATAGTCAATCCAATGAGAGAGAGTTCTTCAGGAGAATTTCCCCAGCTATATATTTTGAATGTTGCCAAGAGGAGGAGTGGATACTCCATCCCTGAAGTGTTCAAGGCCGGGTTGGATGGGACTCTGAGCAGCCTGGTCTAGTGGAAGTGTCTCTGTCCATGACAGGGGCGTTGGAACTATTTGATATTTAAGAACTCTTCCAAGTCAAATAATTTTATAATTTGATGAGTTTTAATAGGTATCTCCTAACCACATAAACTGTATGTCTCAACCATGCAAACAGCTAGTTTGGGAACCTTCTTAGCATGAGGGCTGACAGCTTATCTGTTAAGGTCTGACACCACCATACCACCAGATCACCTTGCTTTCTTCCATTGGGAATTTCAATCTATCTGTGTGTTTAAGTTTTGGAATTAAATTAGTTGTGATTGGCACAGCCTTGCAGGTTTTTTCTCCCTTCTTTAATATATTTTTGCTAACAAAAGATGTTCACCTGAGAAATGTGATGTGTTCGGTCTGCTGGACCGACTGGAGTGAACATGGTATTTTTTCCCCACAAAATCTTCATATTTCACACTTTTATCTTGGCACCTTGTTCAAGAAATGAGTTCTGCCATGGCCCTGCTTCTGCAGATTTCCACAGGGTGGCACCAGCCCCTTTTTCAAAGCTGCATCGAGCCCTTTTTGCACTGACACCGTGCTCTGAGCTGCTCCGAGTCCTGCTGCTGAAATTTGATTTTGTGCAAATAAATGTGTTGGCCTTTAAAGCTGGCAATCATTTACATGAGCAAAGTTGCTGACTGTTAGCAGATGTCCTAGACCTTGCCATATTTAATGTTTTTCTTTAAACTTAATCACTGAGGTCAGATTTTGCTTGAAAAATTAAAAGTACATTTATTCTGCTCAGAGAAAAGCACATCATACATTGACCTGAGCACAACCTTCAGGATCAGGCAGAACTTTCTTTACAGACTTAGGCTAAAGAAAAATAGTCCCAAAATACCTTGTCTAAAAGGAAATCTGGTTTTGATGGGTTTTCAATCATGATGCCTTTGGCATAAAAGATGGAGCAAAGGCCATTTTATGCAATATTTGGTTTTAGTAGAAATGTTTAATTTTCTGCTAATACTGAAAACAGAATGCTTAGTACTGTGTTCGGTTTGATGTGAAATGGAATAATTTTGGGAACAATCCAAAATATTTTCCTGCCGATCACTTCAACAAAATAGAGTCTTTTACCTTGACTTCTACGAATAGGTTACCTAGTGGAAATTACAGTTTGCAAGACCCTCTTTATAAACCAATTCACTGAGCTGCTATGACATTACAGACACTGTGATTCAGCCAGGGAAACTAGCCCAGGGCAGTGGAGATGTTTTCAAATCCTTGAGGTGCTCTGACTACTCCTGTGCAGGAAGAAATACAGTCACAGAAACCTGGAGTTCAATATTTAATGTTGTTTGAATATTGCAGTTGAACTGTTCAGGCCTGGGAGCATTTAAGGTCAGTCTGGTAAGTAGAAATGAAGGATTTGGGAAATATGCTGATGTTCCTAGATTATAAATTTTTGAGTTTTCTGTTCCATTAACATTGTTTTTTTTCTTTGTCTGGTTTTTGACCAAAAAAAAATATAAAATATAAATAATCAGGAGGTAGTGGTAATTTTCTAACTAGACTGTTACAAATTTCAAACTTTCTTATTTTTTCAATGATTACAAAGAATATGAATAATGTAAATGTGATTTAAGCTGGGAATGGAACAACATTTGTCCCAACTTCACTTCTTCCATAATGTACCCCTCAGTTATACGAATCGAGGAATGACCTAAAGTGCCACTAAGACAGAGCCTCAAAAATGTTATATATTACATATTTCCCATCTTTTTGAGGAAGCTTAGAAGGTTTTGATATCTGTGACCAGGTGACTTGTTGAGAGGCACCAGGAAAATGTGTGGCATGGACAGCAGCTGAAACTACTGCAGCTCAGCCATAGCAGAATCTTTCCTTCTCATCTAACACTTCACTATGTATCCTAGTGTTGGGCCCTGATAGGTTTGTAAAAGTCATTTTTGAAGGCAAGTTTCTTTATCTTGTGCTTCAGGACACTCAGTGGACAATCCTAGGGATGTAGACTAGATCTGTGCCTGCTTCAAGCCCAGACTTGCCCGTCATCTGTACTGTTTACATACTGACATGTTTTTGCATGTGGACTTAACATACTCTGAAGTTTTCATAATGGGAAGAGCTTGCCCATGCTAGGTACCAGAATCTTGGTTTACTTCTGGTTCCTGTGGCCATAGTAAAGCACCTATTTCCAGCAATTCTGCAGGCTTGGCTCAACCTACCACAGCTTTGATGTTATGGGATGTAGCTAGAGCTGTCTTAGGCTTAGTCTTGTGGATGGAGGACACATGAGTCGTAGAATCATAGAACACTTTGGGTTGGAAGGGACATTAAAGATCATTTGTTTCCAAATCCCCCAAACAGGCAGGAACACCTTCACTAGACCAGGTTGCTCCAAGCCTCATCCAACCTGGCCTTGAACACTTCCAAAGATGGAGCATCCACAACTTCTCTGGGCAACCCATGCCAGCGCCTCACCACCCTCACAGAAGAGATTTTCTTCCTAATATCTCATCCAAATTTATCCTCCTTCAGCTTTAAGTCATTACACCTACTGTGCCTGAAGCCCCCTCTTGACAATGAACACTTGCAGTTTTGTCCAAAGGAGAGGGTTTGCCTTTCTGAAAAAGGGTGGTTTTATCAATGATGGGTTTTAACAGTCAACTGACATTCTCTTCTCCTTTTTTGAAGTTGTAGGCAAACCTTTCAGTATCATCTCCTTCTTTTGTCACCGCTGGATGTTTGGATGGATAGGCTGCCGCTGGTATGGGTGGGCTGGTTTCTTCTTTGGCTGTGGGAGCCTTATTACCATGACAGCTGTCAGCCTGGACAGGTACCTGAAAATCTGCCACTTGTCCTATGGTAAGACAACTCTACATCTATATTTAGAGATAACTATATTATCTATGACTACAGAGGAACTGTATTAAGTGCTATAGTTTACTACACTGAAATCATATTTAAGCTACTCAAAATGCTTTTGTTAAATATAGAGGAGAATACATAGATAAGAGAAACACATTTTCATGATCCAAGTAATCCCAGCTAAATTTGTTGGACATAACATCTTCACTGTTTGTCCCTCTGCTGTCTGCTTAAGCCATGAGTTTTCATAATCCATCATAGATAAATCACTTTATGTGTATCAAGGCCTATTAACATTAGCAGATGCAAGTATTGCACATATTTCAGGATCTTATGGAACAACACATAGAAATATTCCCTATTAGATGCTTAAATTCCTCTAAGATACGTGGCAAGCTATTTAAAACATCTAAAAGAATTGAATGGGCAGTAATTCATTATGTGATATCACCTCTCTAATATGAAGATGGAACCTGAAAGGATGAAATGCATTTAGCAATGAAAGCTGTTACCATCATATCCATCAATATCTGGTATGTCTTGAACATGATCTATTATATGCTTCATTCTTTCCAGTTAAAAGAAATTGTTGCAGTTTAGAAAAGATGTTCTTCCTGCTTTGGAAAGGATTAAATTCCCATCAAAATGCAGGGAATACTCAAGGTATTGAAACACCTTGCCCATGTGACTTGAGGGATACACAACAGATTTCTTTATAATGAGATATGACGTCAATCATGTAATGTTAAGTTATAAGGAATGTCTACAGCTAGGAAGTGTAAGTAAGCCAGTCTGTGTAAGCAGTTAAAATCTGTGGTGCTGTGCTAAGATGTGCTATCATAGATCCTGTGCTATCATAGATCCTGGCATGCCCGTACTTTTTCCTTAAATGGGAGTGCAGGGAAGGTCTCCTTAGCTGAGTTTCAGATACACCATTCACATTAAGTGGGATTTCAGTTCTTCCTATAGAAGTCTTATCAAAATAATTCAGTGGCAACCCAAATCATGGAAAATTTTTCACAGATTTGGTGAACTGATGTGAATATTTCATGCCTGGCTGCATTCATGCCAGCAGCTCTGGTATTTAGCATGGCATGTTAGTTCCCTTTGGACAGAACACTTCAAAACCTTTATGCCCAAGGGCTCTGATCATGGTTGTCTATACAAAATGATGGAGACCAATAAACATATTTATCATACTCATTCTAGGAGGTTATATTAGACATTATCTGTATAATGACTAAATCAGTCATCAGGAACCTGAGACATCTGGTTTTTTACCTACACCTTCTTTTTTTTTCATACTAGGTTGCTATGGTTGGACAATAGCTGTGAAAATAATGTCACTCTTTTAATCCTCGTGCTATTGTTGCTTTGTTTTTCTACCCCTTAGCACAACAAACCACCTTTCTGTCTCTCAGCCATCACACATGAATACGTCATTTGTCAGGCAGTGTTCATTTTCCTTCCAATGATCTGGAAATGTAAAATCAGCTGTGAAGGGACAGTGGTCACATTCAAATCACAGGTGCTTCTTGCTTTGATTCTGTTTTAAGTCATCCTGAAATCCAGAAGAAAGCTCCTCAATGTTAGTGTGAAGTGAGTGAACACTTCCCTCTGAGTCAGGGACTGCAAACAGGTTGGAGCTTCCAAAGTGGAAGGACCATTACACCATATTTCAAGTTCCTGAATAAATTACAAATGTTAACTTGTTCTATCCAAATCCAAAACGTTGAACATAGGTGATGAAGGAAAGCTTGTAAACTGAAGCTTTTCCCACATGGATTAGAGCTGTGTGCAAGATGAGCAGAAAGACAATATTCCACACTCCACAGCTCCAGGCATGCATTTAATAAAATTAAGATTAATTAAAAAATTGGGCAAGGATACATGAAAACACCTATTATGGATACTTCTGACAGGAACCCATGGTGATTTTCTGTACTGGAAAAGAATGACAAGGTAAAAATACATCTTATTCTCATTTCCTCTGTAAAGCATATATCATTCCCTCTGTAAAGCCTTTTTTTAAAGTCACTTAGTTTAATAATTTATGTTGAGAACTGTCCTGAGATTGAACTTTAGCCAGGTAATACATGACAGAAAGAATAGGAAATAAAGTAAGTTACATTGTACAGTTGCCATGGGTGAGCCTTCATATCGAGTAATGAAAAGTTGAATTAAAGTCTTAGTCCTTCATGTAGGTTGAACCTCTATGTCATCTGATCACACACCATGAATACACTGTTAGAGATCACAAAGCAATTTCCAAAAGTAGTGGACAAGATTCCCACAATGTTGCTGGCCTGGTTGCTTGGATTGCTTTGGTTGTAAATCACCACAACTTAAAGCAAAGATCTAAAATAAAGTCAGGTGGAGTCTTCCATAAGAGTGTGCATTTGTCTTCATGAGGCACAACATGAGCTGGAGGGCCTCACTCAGGGTCTCTAATGATATCTAGAAAGAGACAAGATTAACACTACAGAGTTGTTGCCAAACAGTTGACCAAACTCGTACTTCATAGAATCATAGAGCAATAGAATGGTTTGGGTTGAAGGGACCTTAAAGACCATCCAGCTCCATCCCTCCTCAGGGACAGCTTCCACTAGACCAGATTGCTCAGAGTTACATCCAACCTGGCCTTGAACACTTCCATGTGACATGGCATGTTCAGTCGTGCCAGATACATCTGGGCATGAGCTTGTAACCCTGGAATTACCTTGCAGGTACCTGGCTGAAGAGACATCATGCATTTATCTGTCTGGCAATAATTTGGGCCTATGCTACGTTCTGGGCTACAGTGCCTTTTGCTGGGGTGGGGAGCTACGCTCCTGAGCCATTTGGAACCTCCTGCACTCTGGACTGGTGGCTGGCACAGTCTTCGGTGGCTGGACAGGTTTTTGTTCTCAGTATTCTTTTCTTCTGCCTTCTGCTCCCAACTGCGGTGATTGTGTTTTCCTATGTCAAAATAATTTTGAAAGTCAAATCGTCCACCAAAGAAGTCGCTCATTACGATACCAGGATTCAGAACAGCCACATACTTGAAATGAAGCTGACCAAGGTAGGAACATTTACTTAGGTTTGATTTGCTGGGTCATAGAAGCAGGTTTGGAGACAATAGTATGATGCCCTGATGGTGGTTCTTGTAGCTTTCTCCTTTGTTGCTGTCAAGATGGGAAAAACAAGAGTGGAAACATAATTCTGTGATTAGGCCACTCAAGTTCCTGAGATCATGATTCACTCTGAAGCTCTGTCACAGCTTTCCTGTTTGACCTTACAAGTCATATCATCTCCCTATGTCCCTATTCCCCACCATAAAGCACCCTTTGCATTCAGGAAGAGTTGTAAGGACTAATTTAAGGCATTCGAGGTGCACAGAAATTATAACAAAAAACAGATAAAAAGCAGATTTTGTAGCAGGGAAATAAAACTTTCAGACAGTTTACGTTCCTCTGTTAATGAAGATATAAACCAAAATCAGTCCTGTGACACTGCAATTGTTTCTATGCAAATAATTTATCATTTAAGTTCAGCCCTGTGATAAAAATGCACTGAAATACTAAGATTAATTTTACATCTTAGACCATATCCTGTTTTTCCTTCTGATTGAATCTATTTTCTCTTTGGCAATGGTGACAGCCATGAGCCTTGATACTGGTTATTGTGCCAGCAAATCTCTCAAAGACTTGTATTGAACAAAACCAGATTCCTTAGCTGTAAAAGATTCACCAGCCTCTGTAAGCCATGCCAAGACAGAGAGACAAGCAGCAACTTTTGCTTGGCTGATCAAACTTTGTGACATTTTTTTGTGAGCTGAACTGAAAGTTATATAACATAGAGCAATAAGGGACAATATGTCTAAACATATTGGAGAACCTCAGCTGGTACCTGTACAGCCAGTGCTGCCAATACAGCTGGTACAGCTGTACTTGCCTTTCAAAGGGGTGTTTCAATGCGGTACATTTTTTGTGGTTATTCAGCAAATTTCCTTTGAAGAACAATGCAAACTTTTGATTTGAGGCTGCAGTTTTATTTTTGCCATATTGGAGGGATCACATAAAACTTCAATGTGATCTGAGTTGAAACACTAGTAATTGTCCCTCCTGTTTTGGATCCACAGTGGAGAACATAATGTTAGGATAAATATAAGTATGGAAAATGAGTCTCCCTTATGACCCATTTGACTCCACAGCACGATTTATAACAAACAGGCTGTGTTTGAGATCTTTGGCTCATGTGCACATCACTTCCTTCAGTGACAGACAACAAAAAAAAAGGACAGAAAAGGTTATGCAACATCCAAAATCCTTTTGCTTTCTGGTGATTTTTTTCCCCTAATCCTGCTAATTGCCTTATTCCAAATGAGTGCCCTTGTACTACTCCCAGTCTGGATGCAGCAACAGCCTGTCGATGGCAGCAGTATAATGGAAGATGTTCTTCAGGATGTATTACTGCATGATGTCATCTTAAGCTATACCAGGCTGTGACTGAGTGCAGACAGGCCGGTTCAGGCAAAATATATAAATCTCAAATTTTAGCCCCAAACACTTTTTATTTAATATTGATACTAAACTTTCTTTTGGTTATATTTCCTCACATTATAAGGAAGTCCTTTACTAATTTACTGGAAAGTGTTATCAGAACTGAAATATTTTCTGGAAATATGCTTTTTTAAACTATCTACATATCTTAATGGAGTACAAATCTGTGATATGGGTTAGAGGAAAGATAACTAGACATTGTACTAGCATTCTCACTCTTAATTAAATTCCCAGATTTCAGAAGATCTTTTTCAAAAACTTTTGCAGCTCTGCTATTATCTGTATGTTATCCTAAAAAAAAGATCCTGTGTTTTGAAAGGACTCTCCTCAAATAATTTAAATCCAGTGTCAAATGATTATTATAACTGTTCTGTGTCAGGTGAAAGAAAAACAGGCACTAGATAAAGATGTGTGACAGATTTTTTTCATATTGTAAATTTACCTGAAGCAAGTTATCATTCTTCTTTTCCATTCAGTGGCATGTTCCCTTGCATTCTGCCCTGCTCTGTTCTGTGCTTCCAATGTCTGACTGTGCTGGGTAAATCTCCTCCTCTCTTTTCTCCTCTCACAAGGTGGCAATGTTGATCTGCGCAGGGTTCCTCATTGCCTGGATCCCCTATGCCGTGGTCTCAGTCTGGTCAGCCTTTGGACAGCCAGATTCAGTTCCCATTCAGTTTTCAGTGGTACCAACACTGCTTGCGAAATCAGCAGCCATGTACAACCCAATTATTTACCAGGTCATAGATTGTAAGTTTGCCTGTTGCCGGTCAGGAGGACTGAAAGCAAAGAACTCTTTGAAGAAATCAAGGTAATTATGCCTTTCAGCTACAGAATCAGCAAGGAGAGACAATAGTTCCTTAATCACCCTGTAGGTAACATTCACCCCAAACTCAACAAATAAAAATATAATAAAGTCTCATAAGAAAGCCCTTTTCTATTTACAATTTTCAGGCAAAATTTATGCTGAACACCAGTGGAGTTCTTGAAAACACTAATTATGCACTTGGAGGAAAAGTACTTCTAGTTCTGCATTACGCCAGACAAGTACCTTATTTCTGTGATTGAACAATGAGAAAATGATGGATGTTGATCTGACAGTGTAGACTTATACAAAGGCCACCAATTCCATGAAACAGTAGACTTCTAGTAATTTTCTTCAAAGGCCTAAAATATATGTGCCTCAGCATGTGCTTATTAGAGGCACAAAGGACCATTTTATCATTCATATTATTCAGTTACCACTTACAGCATTTTTTGATGTGTTGCTCAGAATGAGTCAATATCTTGAGCTTCCACAGCTTCTTGTAGCAGATCATTCCATAATCTTGCACTCAGATTTACATCATCTGCAGAACATATAGAGTTTATATATGTTGTAAACGTTTGAGGTGCTGAATTTATAGTTCACCAAAAACCCTTCTACAGTTTTAGTCAAATGAGAGACAAATCCAAAGTAGCCTTCAGTGAATCTTTGGTGGCTGGATTTGTGTTTAACCTCCAAGTTATCCCTCTGAAGGAGGTTTCACTTAGTCCCTGATGCTGAATGGAAGTTGGCTTTCCTAGGCCTGTGCAGTGAACAAAATGATCTGGAGAAACCACTGCCCAGAATTAGGAACTCAATTTCCAGCTTGGTACGAACAAAAAGATCATTGTACCTTCTCCTTCCCACAGGACATACACCATATCTACACACAGAGACTCGATGGTGATGAACGAAACCCAGCTGGAAGCATGAAGGCTCATTTCAATACAGCAAATGAAAACCTGATGACAAACAACTCTACTGGCTCAAGTTCCTCTTTCTGTAAATTAATTAAAACACGGTGACAGTTTTATTTTACTCCCTAGTCCTAAGTACAATGTAGTTCTTTCCATCCTGACCAGAACAGTGGGATCAAAGTTGGGCAAATATTTTAAGTACTCAGAGGAGGAAGAAACAGAGAAATTTTGTTTCTATAAAAAAAATTGTATTCACTTCAGATGCTATAAAATGACTTTTTTTTTTTCTTTTCTTTTTATGACTAGCAGAAGAGATAGTTTGGATGATATTTTATTTTCCCTCATGGGAAGGAAAGTATTCATAAAGGCCAGTTTTAGTTTGCCAAAGCTAATCTCCCTAAATTCCTACTGCAGTCACTGGAGAACTGGAGCATGAGAGAAAGGATTCCTCAGGGGACAAATCTGAATCAGAGCTTCAACTTATCAGGGCTCTGAATTACACAGTGGGGACACATTAGCCCTGGTTATCCCCGGTGATCAGCTCTCCAAATCATGTGGCTTCCAGCTTTCTTAAACCCACTTTGACTTCAGTCCTTCAAGATTCAGAAATATTTTGGTTTTCATCAAGACAAGATCAGAAGTACTTGTGAGAAAGGTCACAGTAGTGGTAAAAGAGTCGTCTTTCAAGTGCAGCTGCGGAGTAATTTTTAAGCACTAAGTATTTGAAGGATGAGGATCAGTAACGATTTAGGAGAATGACAGTCGCACCAAAACAGAGCTTGTTAAGTTCCCAGTGTACTCAATAGCAAAACAATGTGCCTTGTAAAGATCTGCAGAGTAAGACAAACAAAATAGTTGAGTTGAATCTGTTTCTGTTTTGTATTTGTCTTAAGGAAGAGGCATCACTACAGATAAAAAATTAGCAGTCCGGTACAAGCACATTTTTTTAATGCTTAAAATAATGATTTTGATGTTTCTTTGTAATTTCTTTGGGAAGGATACGATTCTATTAAAAATAAGCTAATTGCAAATCAGAGAGTCTCCCACAGAGGTTTGTACCAACTGTTAAAAACCCAAAGTTACAAGGGTGAAGCTTTCTTCTGAGTTGTTCCTTTAAGGAAAGAAAGCATTTGTGAAAGAGTTTCAATTGTTTTCTTGTTTAATATTTCCTGTTTAACATTAATTTGTCCTACTGTTATTTCACAATTGTGTTTAACATTCCTTTCCTGCCACACTGAATTGAACTTCTTTTGTAGCTGATCCACGGTGATGTTAATTTTGTTTATACAATAATATCATAAAGGTTTAATCTGATGTTTGTTGGCATGTCCCAGCACTCCCATTTTGCAGTTGCTTTTTTCTCAAATGATATTCAGATCATGTAGCAGAAGTACAATTTTGTTGAATTTCCTAAGTTGGGTAGAGGAAAATTTTCCTTCCTTCTCTGCAATGTTTTAGCAAAAGAATTTTGAATAAATGACAAGAGAACTTGCATAGGTATGAGGAGTTGCCACATTACCTATACGATGTTTTGTGCTAAGTTTTCCCCAGGAGCTGAGTTCTTTCATTTCTATAGATCTTTCAGCACAAGACAAACTTATTTCTTGGCTATGGTTGCAAATTGTGGCCATCAATTGATCCAGAGAAGAAGGCGTCCTTCAAAATATTTGCAGACTTATGAAGCCATTTACAACCTTCTCTCCATTTTATTGCAGATTTTATTATTTTCTTCATCCAGACAAATTTTGTTTGTATCTATAGGTGTTTATCCTAACAAAGGTCTGATGTAACTCATATGGACCGTGGCCCTATAAATGCAAATTAGCTGGAGCAACACTGCTGGGAACTTTGTAAGAATTACCCACCAGTTGGGCCAGATTCAGGGTAAATCAACTCACAGTTTGGGCATGAGCCCTTCCTCTAGTTTAAATTTTGGAATATTTTGTTATTTTTGTTTATTTGTTAAAATTACGTACTCTCTTCAGAATTGCTGTTGGGTCATCCCAGAAATAGATTCACACTTGCAGTAGGGTTGGATTTTACATTTTTGAAGGATGTGCTCTGTTTGGGATCCCAGTGGTAGAGGAATAAGGGTCTTATCATGGATTCAAATTTTGAAGGTAAACTTTGAATTGATTTGAAGGTTGTAGCCTGATGGTTCTACAGATAATAATTTGCCATTGATGCTCAGGACAGAGTTTTCTCATCTCCATGTGTTGAGGCTGATAATTGATTATTATATAAAACTGAAGTATGTAACCTTGGTCTGAGGTCATTATAAGATGGTGAATCTCTCAATTTGCTGTTCGAGAAATCTTCTAAATGTTTTGCAAGTTTCAAGCATGCTGTTTTGTGATCTGAGCTCTGTCAAATCTTCAACATTATGAAACCTACTCAGAGTGATGAATAAGTAAGGAATAAGATTCTGAAGGAAGATTTCTTTATTGCATTTTCATTATTTCAGCCTCCTTATTATACTAAGAAATTTCCTCTTTTTATGTATTAACATTAAACTAAGTATTTTTCAATGAAAATAGTGCCACCAAGAATAATAACTATAAATGAGAATCTTTTATTATGTAACCTATGTGCACATTCAGACAGAGCTGGAAAGAAGTAAAATTGTATCTGAATTCACTGTCTGTGACTTAAAGGAAGTAATTGAAACAGGTTAAGACTCCACTTAGATAATGAACTGACCCAGACAGTAAGATTGTCCCAGTGAGAGTAAGAGAGTAATGAGAGTAACACTCTGTATTTTGAGGTGATAGTGAAATTATGCAAAGCATGTGGATATGGAAACTTCTAATTTGATAATTTTTGGTCATTGATGAAGAATGACTATAAACCTTCTTCGGAAATCTGTTGACAATGAAAAAATATAAAATAGCAAACTTTTATGACAAAAAAAGTTGAAATAAATAAAGTACAAAAAAATACAAGTTATGGTTGTAAGATTTTGGAAGAGAATAGAGTATTTGTCCATGCAGGTGAATGTAGCTGTATCAAAATTTATTTCTACAGCTGTAAATAAAAATGAAAAAAACCCAACCCAACAAGTGGTTTGTTAAAAATATTTATGGCCCACAGGACAAGACTGCTGATAGCAGAAGATTTTTGTCTTTGTGGCATTGAAAGCGAAAGAGAAAATTTATACATCTTCATACAAAGAGAGTATGATTAATGAATTGACAGGAACAATACTAGTGAATTGGATCCTTTGGTGGAACTTTTCTCTTGGCTGACCATGTCTTTTGGAGGCTCTCCCACCTCCAGTGCACAGGGTGATCTTGGTCATAAGAATAAATCTGAATTGCTCTGACCAGGCACTTAGTTCTCCTGCAATTTTATGTTATTCATTTTATGTTTGTGTTTCTACCTCTTATTACCACCAGGGAACTTTCAGATACATCAATCTGCATCCCTCAGGAAAACTGCTTTGACATCTTTTTAGCTAGCTTTTCCTAGCTCAGGAGGTCCCCAGATGAGTCTTGCCCTGGGTAAGAAGCTCTTAACAAATAATGTTCATCATAATGCCCATTTCTCTCCCAAGACAGATGGATGCTTTGTTGGTTTCCTCCACATCTGCATCTTCCCAAGTTTCACAGTCTTTGTTGTTCTTCAGCCTCAAGGGAGAAGACACAACCACCTGAAAATAGAACTTCTGGCGACCTGCTGTTGAGCAACACCATTACCATCGCCATGTTTCCATATGATTCTGTGTTCCTGAGCCACTGTGCATTCCATACTGACCCTCCTCGCACTTATGGGCTTTTCAGGATGATTTGTATTCCCCTTTGCTTGGCACACAGTGCAGTGATAGGGCAACTTTTGCAACTGCCTGGAAGGATCTTCACTTCCACAGTTGTGCCTGTTTCTCTTTGGAGCTGATGGAATGGGTCTTGAACCTGTCAGAACAAAGCCTGTTGAAATACATGGCTTAGTTACAGGCTGTCATGCTCTCCTTACTTCTGAACTTAAAGAATACCTCACTAATTACGAATAATGAGGCTTTTTCAGTCACTGACTAGTTTTGTGTCTCAATTGAGTAGAGAAGAAAACTTATGCAGTTTGTTAGAGATCTATTCTGGCATAGATATTCAGTATCAAATCAGGTGACTACAACATCTGGATGAAACTTACTGATAAAGGTTTAACAGGTTCCCTGAGTCAGTAAGACTTACTGGTCTGTATTTTGGACCCAGAACCTCAAGGGAATTTTGGGAGTAGATCTCTTAAATTTCATGTAAAATGACAAATAAATCTGCAAAATATCAAGTAAACATTGCACTGACCAAAACCTGGCTGTTGCACAGAACACATTTCAGCCATAGATGGTGGACACACTGTGTGGTGTAGAATACATTTTAAATGATAAATGTTTACATTGCATCAAACATAATCTTACATTAGTGAAAACATTAAACATTTAGGAAATAGGTATGTGTAGAAAATAGGTATGAAAATAGAAATGTGAAGACCTTTCTGGTTTCTAAAAGGGGATACACAGAGGCTTAGCATCCTAAAATCAGAGGCTGGTGTGAAAGCGTTGCTCTTTCTGCACCAATCTTGCAAAACATATCAAGAAAAGAATCTTACTGTAGGGTTTGGCATTCATGGAGGCAATCTACAACACCTAAAAGTGTTGCTCTGAAGCACCTGAAGATCCTCAATCCTCAATTAAAAGCCATTATCTCAGGTTGATAAGTGTGTGGAGAACTTGCCTGTCTGCCAGCAGTTCTGGTCCCCAAAATTAAGGGAAGCTTTAGAGAATGTGTAACAGGAAAGAAAAAAGTGACCAGGTATTAACAATGGGAGCTAAGAGGAGAGGATTACAGGGTTAAGCTAACTAGCCTAGAAGAGGAAAGGTCTGAGGGTAAATTATATCACTCTATAGATAACTTAAAGGCAATAATAATGTAAATGAAGGCAGGGAATTATTCGCAGTCTCGGAAGGTGATGGAATGGGAAATCAAATCTGGAACTTAAAGCGGGAAAAGCTGGAATGGGACTTTCTGAACTACAGGAATATTCAAGCTTTGGAAGAGTTCTCAAGGGGAGAAGGTAGGGCATGATTCAATAATAGATTATCTAATACACTAACAAAAACTATTTACAACTGGAAATACTTCTAAACAGCCATTTTTAGTCCTGATATCTGGTTTTTTTAGCATTTCCCCAATTTAAACACTGTTAGTATCTCACCTTAGGACCTATCTGTACTGCTGGAGCAATGAGTGCTGACCTCACTGTACTGACAGCTAGATTGTTTACACCGAAAACAGCTTCAAAAGACCTGTCATGGAGTGAAACTTCACTTCTAATGAAGCATTTTCAAAATCCAAAGTTGGTGCAATGCAGTGGCATGTGTAGATGCCAAGTTAAACTTTATTATGAAAGAAGTAGCTTTGCTTTCGCAGTTATTAGATGAGCTTTTCAGAGAGGTATCATTCTGCAACACTTGCAGTTCAAGCTGAAATAAAGTGCTGTAATTACTGCCATAGACAATTCATTGGAATAAAATATTTTCAGCTATGATATTGAGCTTTTGAGAATGCGATAATAAATCTTGAACCTCGATGTGATTAAATGAAAATATACCAAATAACCACAGGGAAATTACTTGAGAAAATTACCTTCAGATAAACATTTATTAGTGGTTTGTGATCTACATTTTCATTCTTAGGAATTGTATTTCTAATAGAGTTAAATTTGCGAAGATACCAATAGACTTTTAGTGATACTGACCCAAAATAACTGCAACATGATTGTTATCTCAAACCTTAGGTGTATTAATTGTATAGAAACATATTCCTGCTACTGAAGGTGTGTTCTCTTAAGAAGTAATTTCAAGTGTAATTTTTTGTGTGTATGTGCTGTATTTATTGTTTCAGTTTGTTGGCAGTAGAAATGTATTCACATTTAATGTCCTGATACTGGTCTATGTTTTGTATAATACAGCAAGAAATCACAGGCACATGTGATCCCCTGTTTAGGGGATCAGATTCCTTCCTGCTAAAAATAGGCACACATCTGCTTGGAAGTCCATGGTCTACATCTCTTTACAGTTTCTTATATAAAATGAGGATGTGGTTTTCTTTCTCTTGTGTGTCTCCCACCACAGCAGCCTTACCAGCCTTGCTGGAGGTGCACCTGGTTTACAATGCCTACAACAGGGGGTCTGGGTCCATAGGGAAGAGAGAAAGCAGGCAGGGGGTGGGCTTCTTTCCCAATTAAGGATAAGATAAACCAGAAGCAACCCCACTGAAATCAGTGTACTACACTGAAACTGTGATAGAAATACAACGAGAAACTGTGATAGAAATAAAATGAGAAAGTGTCTTTTCAGTATTACAGGACCCAAGAAATCCCGGCTGTACTGGTCACCATCTGGGAGCTGGTTCTCTAGCTCTGACGTAGGTAACTAGCTTGAGCTAAGAGGATCTCTCTTGCTGAGGGTACCTACTGACTGCAGCAAAGATTTAACTTGGCTGGTACCTTAAAGGTGAGGAAGGCTGAAGGCCACTTTGTTCCTGTTGTTGAGTGATTTCAGCTTTCTCCATGTTCTGCTTCATTATATTCCTTAAAAGATGCACTTGACCTTCCCAATGACCTACTCAGCTGAAGCATCAGTAATAGCTTGTTGGTGTTGTAAGCAACATTCAAAGCTGTAAGAAACTAATACAGAACTTTCTAGAATACTTATTACTGAATTTTTTGGTACATTGGAGCTCAAAGTGTAATGAAAGATCTGAGTATGGTGATTAATGAACCTCAGAGGTCAGAGCGTTGGGAGAGTTCATAAAGTATTACAGTCTTGTAACTCACAGTATAAAATTCAATTGTTTGTGTCCATAAATGTCTCCAACACGTTGTGTGTCAGTGCAACGTCCTGGAACTGCAATCACCAATGTAAGAGAAAATTTATGGAGCGAACCTGTAAATATCTGTGTAAGTTCTCAAGCGGTGTTGCTGAGTTAATATGTTGTTAATATATAACACTGTGTTATGAAGCAGTAAAGAATCTCACTTGCTGGCTGCACTTAACATAAGGGGACACTTTGCTGTCACTGTATTGGAACAACAGTGGTGATTTTCATTTTTCTCTGCCCTTTTTATTCCTCTAAACACAAAGCCAGACAGATTACACGACGGGCATGACTTTATTTTCTGCTCTTTGTTATCTGAATGAGCTTTCAAATAAAGCAAGAGACTGGATCAGTGCTGTTACCTGTAGTTTTGTCTCTGGGTTTTGATCACAAAGTTGTGTGTTTTCACAGCAGAGCTGCTTTTGGTGCCATTTAAGTGCAAGCCATAACCTGCACATGTCTGTAGTAAAATGCTTTGCCATGACTAAAGGTAGTGTTAGATTAGGTACTAGGCAAAAATTCTTCACTATGGTGAGACACTGGAACATGTTTCCAGGGAAGCTGTGGATGGCCCATCCCTGGAAGTGTTCAAGAGCAGACTGAATGGGGTTTTGAGCAACCTGGTCTACTAAAAGACGTCCCTGCCTATGGTACAGGGTTTGGAACTAGATGATCTTTAAAATCCTTTCCAACCCAAGCTTTTCTATGATTCTACGACTTGAGTAGCAGCAAAAAAATACGTGAGGACCAATTCAGTGTAACAAGAAGCACCCAAAGCTCCATTTAAGGAGTTATTTGCGACCACTCTGATGAAAATCATTCTCCAAATAAAGAACAAAATACTTTCTCTGCCTCTTTTCCCTTCTGCCTCCTGACCACAAAAGACAGCAGACAGCTCTGGCCAAGGGATCCTACAAATCAAGGTTTGGTATTTCCCATGGTTTGGGCATCCTGGCTCAGTGAAGTGCTACCTGGACAGGTTTTAATATGCCCTTCCCTGAGAATGCATGAAAGTGAGATGGTCTCCTCCTTACTAGTAGTTTTGCCATGTTCTCCTTTGAGATGTCTGCAGAGAGTTGAAATCTGAGGAGAAGGGTTCATTTACCTTTCTCTGTTCATCTGACAACAGATGCACAGTGCAAAACCTTGCCAGGCACTGCTGGCAGCAGGCACAGAGGCATGGGCAGGTGGAGGCTCTTCCTCCCAGACTCATCCTCTCCCCTTCAGCAGTAACCTGTCCATAAATCTGGCCAGCCAAGGCTCAGAAAACACAGGAGATTACATCAGTGCAAAACCAAATGCTGGGTGGAGCCGACTGGACATGGCAGTGTTTCAATCTCATTTTACTCTGTCCACACAGTGAGCTCAGCTACAGTAAAAAAATGTGGTTGCAGGAACTGTAAGCATAGGGACTGAGCTGGAAAATAGTGCCAGGCTGCTGTCAGAAGTCCTGGCACACCATGTCTGTGTTATTCATGCACAGCTCCAGCACCCTGTCTCAGGGGAAATGGTGGAAGAGGAAGAGATCTGGTGAAGGGCAGCAAAACCTTGTTAAAAAACATGTTTTTCTGTACAATTAATATGCATTCTGTACAATGGCAGGTTAAATGGACTGACCTTGGAGGAGGGGGAATCTGATGGGGTATAGTATGAGGCACAAATAGCATGGAAAGGATGAAAGGAAAAGATTTACGATTTTTTTCATGGAATAGGAGTTGGAAGACCCCAAATGAAACATCCCAGTGTAAAACATCAGGCATGAGGCACAGGAAAGGACATGCTTTGCTCCGGCAGCACATCATTAAGTGGTGGGGGAGCACTCATCCTACAGCAGAATTTGTGCCACTGCCTGACTGCTCAGAGACGCTTTGTGATCGCACAAAGGCAAAGGGACAAAGTTACTTTTCTTTAGGAACCACAGGAGCCCTTCCTGGCAGGGTCTGGTCCCACAGAGGTGACATAAAGAGTGTTACCTGAGAAAGCATTCAAGGAGTGCTGAACCGGCTTGCTTTAATGGCCTCAGAGAGGGATGCTCCTCCCTACATCCTATGGGTCCAGAGCACTGAGCTTTGATTTCATTGATGCAGCTTTAGATCCAGGGACAAGTATTTCAAGCCATGGAAGAAGGTGTTTTGTCTTTCTTTGAAGGTCATGCTTACAAATGGCTTAAAAATAGTTCTCTGAGTGAATCAGGTGTTATTTCTATTAGCTTCCTTCAAAGCCAGAATAAAAAAATGGATTTTTTTTTTTGCCTTTCTTTCATAGCTGTTACTCTGATATCCTGAAAAAGAAACTGGCTTTTTAAAACAAATTATGAGCAAATATTTATTTTTAGATCAGTAGGAAAACTAGGAGATCAGAGGGAGCATCATAACAGATGCACTCTCCATGGAGATTTGGAGATTAGTGAGGAGCTTTCTGCTTATGGTAAGCTTTTTCTGGAGCTGAAGCTGAAAATAAAAGAAGAATTTAATCAGGATTTAAAAAAAAAAAAAAAAAAAGAAGAGATTCTGGTGCATCTAACATCTAAATGTGGATGTTAAAACAACCCGAGTTTTCAGTTAGGAATGAAACAGGGGTTTGAATCTCAATATGAAATACTGGTCTCACTGTTGTATTAAACTAAAGCTTGTTCTTTATCTGATTTTGATTTTCAGGAATAAAATACCATGAACCATGAGTAATTCTACGATGTGGTGCTGGAGAAACCCTAAATCTCATAGAGCCAGTGGTTTGGGTCACTCCAGAGTTTTTAAAACCCCAGCTTGGCTGTAGCTGCAGTCCCCGAAGGTGCAGGGCTGTGGGAATCTGGCTGGGCCAGAAATAGACTCATAAAATTGTTGTGTAACAAGAAAAAAAATTTGTGTGAACCCATCTTTACTTTTACTGTCATTTTTCCAGGGGTTCAGAATGTAGAAAGTATGGTAGTTTGGTTATCTTTTAGGTACCTGATTTTTAAAACAGATTGATATTCACCTTGTGGAAGGCAGTTCCTTTTTAGGATATTTCAGGGTGGTCAACAAAAATTAAGTTTTGCATCAGATTTTTTTCCTCAGCTCCTTCTCTTTACTTTTAACTGTCAAATAGAACAACAGTGAAATCAAAAAGGGGAATGACTCAATTGGACAAAGCTTGAAGTGGGTCACTCACTGATCTTGTTCCTCTGAAGCATTATCTTTTATATTTTGACTTCTCTAATTTTGATTTCGTGCTGATGGATAGGGATGACTTTTGATTCCAGCTCTACTGGCTAAAAATAATTTTTCAGAATTTCTTTGTTCTTAGAATATGACTGTCAGTAGGAAAGCTGTGATGGACTTAAAGGCTGCATACTTCCAGTAGGAGTCAAATGTCAGACTTCAGTAAAATTCTTCACTTTGCCTAAATGACTCACCTATATATCAAGTATAATAATGATGTTTTCCCCATTTTTTTATTATGACTTATGAAAGCTTTACTCAGGATCCAGGATAATGAATAGTGTAGGGTGCACACACAGCAAGTGGATGATGAAGGTTCAAGTGCCACTTCCCTCTCATTGAGAAAAAGAATTTTAATCAGGGTCTACTTTATTTCAAAGAATCTTGGTCACATGCCCAGACAGTTAATTTCTCCAATTGCTATTTAACTGTTTAGCCAAAGTGAGTTGCCCTTTTGAAGAGACTGAGAAGTAGAAATTGAGACTCATATCCATATCTTTCCAATAAATATTTTCTCTTCATCAGACTAAAGATGACCTTCATGCAACAAAGGCTCTTACCTGAGGAATTAAACTGTAACCTTGAAAGCTCTACCCCGAAACCATACTTAAACCTTTTTCATATGGATGTGAGGCTCAATTTCTACTTCTCTGAATGTTGTCTTTGCTGAATTTACTCTCAGTGACCAGTATGTTAAACTATGAAATCAGTCTTTGCTGGATTTATTTCCTAGGACAGTTCTTCATTACCATGGTGAAAGAAAAGTCTTTTAGCAAGGGATTCATTCATTTAAATAGAGATGAATCTTGCAATACTTAGAATTTCTCCTGGACTAATTGTGTGGGTTTTGAAATCCCGTAGTGGAATGCCTGGAAAGGTGCTTAGGGTTTTGTATGAATCAATAACCACAGGATGTAGTTTTATGCCTTTCTCAGGAACCCACAAGAACTACTACTATATGAAGAAGAAAATCAGCAGAAAAAATAAAGAAGAACAAAGAAGAAAAAAAGAAGAAAATTATACTCTAGCTGAAAGCAGTTTGCTGCTCTGCCCATGTGTATAGTAAGGTAGATCTGGTAATAATGAAAAAAAAAGAAATATTTTAAAGAATTATTGATGATTATTGAAAGGAAGTGGAATAAAGACTAAATACATCATGAATGACTCAGAGATAAAACAGCCAGTTTAAATAAGAGAGTTTGAAGTTGAAGTTTTCTATTCCTGTTCCATTCTCATCCAATGCATAACCTTCCAGAGGTGTGAAATACGCACTGGGTTTTAGTCATGCGGAGTTTTGCGTAGAAATTAGTAGACATTAGTGCTCTAGTGAATCATAGTTGTCTTTGAACACATAACAAGCCACGTCACATTGGAAAAGAGAGTGAGAAAAGGATGATGAACCATGGAAAAAAGAGTGAACTGCAGTTACTTATCCTCTGGTTCTTATCCTCCAAGTTCTTCCTCTTCATGGACTGGACTGAGGTACTAATGAATGTGCAGGAGCTGCACACTCACCTTTTCTACTGATGTACCACTGCTGGGGCATTACATGAACAGAGAAACCTGAGTCCAGGACATGTGATTACAAGCTTAACACTGGATATACTTTGACCGAACTCTGCTGAGCAGAAGTAGAGGTATGCCAAGCTGGCTCTACATCTGTTTTGCTCTTCCCTTTTGGATAGCTGAAAGAGTGGGGCAGCTTCATGGCATCACAAACTCTTCCAAGGTCAAAATGACTCTCAAAGACAGGCAAGCAAAATTATCTGCAGCACAGTAATATTCTGGCTGTACTCCATCACCTCCATTTTTTTTTTGTTGGCTGCCATTGTCTCCATCTCATCAGAGAACTACCTTTATTCCAAAGGTTCCTCTCAGTTTCAGCATCAATTTGACTCGCTTATGTTGCTAGATTGAGCCATAGTTCATTGGCTATGCTGTTAGGTAGCTATGCAGTTTCCTATAACTCATTTCTCTTCCATCTATATAAAGAGATTGTGTTGAGACTAACAACCCTCCAGGGCTGATGCTGGAATTAATACCAGAAAGGGCTGTATGGCACCAAGGCATGGTATAGCAGAGTAAAAGTCATGTTGACTATCATAAACTCACACTTTTGCTGCCAGAGCCTGTGGCTTCCAGAGCTTTTGCTTTGGACTTGAAGGAACAGAAGGAAGAAATCAGCCTTGCAGTGCTATTTACAGAAAAGCTGTGTCTCACCAAAGAATGACAGCAAGAGAAATGTTTTCACCTGAATGGCTGAGTAGAAAGAGACGTCATCAAGTAGCAGATTTGTTTCCACACAGGTAGGCATATAGGGACCTACAATAAGCACTGTCACAGCCCTTCTGGGAATATATCCTCAGTCTGCCACATTTATTGCTGGTAACATCAGTGACAGGGACACTTTCAGGGATGCATTAAGCTCTGTTATTTGAAACATGGATACACCATTCTGTGGAAATACAATGGCCATGTAACTGGGGTTAAGCCTTTTGAAGAAAAAGGGCTTAGTGGACAGCTGAGGAATGATTCAGGTTTGGTGTGGGGAGTGCTTTCATTGAGATAAGAAGAGAAGCCATAAATTCTTACATTTAAACACGACCTTTTCAGAAGGTTTTGCTTTGTTCTTCTCCAGCTCCACTTTCATTTTCCCCGTCTCTGGAAAATTCTCCCAGTCCTAATTTTTTGCAATATTTCATTCATTTTCTTATTCCCTGATCAGACACAAGCCAGGATAATGTTTTTATTGCATTATAGTCTCATTTTTGAAATGTTGCTGTCAGCCTGTTTTTTTCTAAATAGCTTATGTGCTTTACTTAAATATTGCAAGCCTGTTTATGTCAGTAAGTAGAATTTTTCTGGCTTGGGTAAATGCTGAAAGATATACCAATGGGAAAAAAATGATTCAGACAAATAAAAAGTGACAGTAGATATCTTATGAAGAGCTGTTTATTTGGATTTTAGTCTTGAAGGCTTCCAAAAAGGAAAAAATAAATAGAAAGGGCAATTCATCTTTAAAGAGATCAGTTTATTATGTTTGTTTACCTCCATATGAAGTTCCTTTGCTTATTAAAGGATGATGTCTGGATGAAAAGGAAGTTGTGGGGCAGCTAGGGAAGGACAGGGTTTTCTTCTCTTTCCATATAGCAAACGAGCCTGGTGCTTCAATGAGGTCGAGTTCAGCAGAAGTTAGGAATAGTGTGACACCTCCGACAGATCTGTGTTAGTAACAGGCTTCCTTGGCAAAGCAGTGTTTCTGGAAGGGAAAAATCTAGAGTCTCAAGCCTATGAAAGTATTAAAGAATGGAAAGTTATTGTCCAGAGAAAAATCCCTTTGCTAATCACAAATTCATTTCCTTCCTCCTCTGCTGCTAACAGGGACCAGGTGTATGCCAGTAGCAAAGGAAGCATAAATAAACTTTGAGGAATACCACAGTGAAGACTGTGTTCATTCAAATATTGACATTTGAGGTAATGCCAACTAAATGGGATCAAAAGCTGAGCTGAAATAGCTACATTTAGTGTGCATATGGTTACTAACATTAGCCCCTTTAGGATGTTGCCCTACTTTTTCTAGAAATCTGGGGTAAAATCCAAATGAGGTGACACAAGTTCCTAGCAGATGTTTCCAAGGTCTCCCTGAACATGCCATCTCTGCTTTGGGAGTTTTGCTGCAGTACTCACAAAGCCAGAAAAAGTCTCCAATGCTTTTGGGGCTGTGTATCAGCTCCTTCCAGACCTGGATCCACACTGATATAGGAGACTGTGGGCACATGTCCTGGGCACAGCCAACCTTCATCAGCCAGTCTGACCTGACTTCTTTTCTGGTGTGGGGAGACACCAAGACAGACCAGCAGGTAAAGCAGTAGCAACTCCTTTCTTTAATACAGGGGGCAACAAGCAGTTTTTTCCTGGAGCAGCTGAGTGTGAGCATTTTTCCTCCATCCTGGAACAAAGTCACTGTAATTACTGTGTCCTATTACTGAGTCTTGCAGATGTTTCAGAGGAGACTGCATTTGCAGTATACATATAGAGAACATAAATAATAAGTAAAATAAATAACAAAAGCTAGGATAATCTGTTTTAAGTATTTCTCATGATTAAGAGTTGAAACAAATGATGGAGGGAAGGGGTGGACTCTCTATTCCTTGATGTCTTTAATTCAAACCCTTGTGCCTTTAAGGAAAAGAGTTTAGTTTTAGGTGGTCCTGCAAGGTGGCAAGGAGTTGGCCTTGATGATCCTTATGGGTTTTTCCAATTCAGTATTCTATGAAAATTCAGTTTAATGGCTACATATCTGGAAATTTGGGTCTACTATACAGGAGTAAAGTGGTGAAGCAGAATGGTGGTGACTCAGGCTAAAGTCCTGACTCTGGTCTTCACCTTAACCTCACAACCTTCTGCAGATGGTATGTTGATGGGTAGATGGAGACAGCTGACTGTCTCTTGGAAGACAACTGACGGCAGTTTACACAGAGTGAGATGAATTTTGCACATGAGTTTTACCCAAAAACAGTTTCTCATTATGAGCTCAGTCTTTCTAAGTCACTCAGTCTTTCTTATTTTATTTTGATCAATTAGTGGTGTCAGAAGAATAGAAGGGCAAATCAAACAGTCCATTTGGTTCATCGAATTTTTCTTACACGGCCTTTGGCAAAGAAAAACTCTGTGTTTTTTACTGCAAGTCGTATGACCAAGTGAGAATATGGCTCTGCTGTGTGGTGGTGATGTGATCTGGGGAGGTGACAGAGCACTGCCTGGGTACAGGCCCACTATTCTTGCCCAAAAGTGTGTTGACGGGGTATTGCCTGGGGGAATGAGATTCCTTATGGTATCAAGTCCCCCGTGCTTTATATTGAGCTTTTAAAATTCCAGGGGTAACCTTCAAATGCCTTGTGTGTGGGAATTTTTATATGGGGAAAACCTGCTTTTGCTATAGGGCATCAAGAAGGGAAATAATGGCTTTTAAATGCCTTTTGCTAGAAGTAATGAGAAAGCCCAAAGGTTTTGGAAACTGGGGATTATGATTAGGAACAGAAGAGGTTTGCTGCCTGTAACTCAGCATCTCAGAAAAATTTTTTAAAATCCCTTGGAAATTAGTTAGTCAGGAAAAACCTCTTAGAAACAGCAACAGTAAAACTAATGATACAAATAGAGAAATGTAATTAGCTGGAAAATACAAATGCATATGGATCAGGCCAGCTGAACAGAATATAACCTAGCATGCAGCAGGAATGAGATAAAGACATTCCTGAGGCCATGCACATTATTTTAGAGAGACAGGGAGGCAGAGAATTTACCACAAAGCTTAAGAGAAGACAAGGGAATAGCATTTTTCAAAGAGTGAGTGTAATGCTGCTTTTGCCTGTAGGAAATGCAACAAATTAAAAGGAAAATAACCAAGGGCAAGATCTTGGATCCCATTTTTCCTGATGTGTAATAGCTGGTTCCTGAAACAAAAGTGTTGATGGATAGACACTGTTCAAAATATTGAGGTTTTTTTTTTTTCCCAATTGTTTCCTGCCACTGGGCTTAATAAATCACCATTGTTCACCACGACTTCCTTTGTGCACAATTCTTGAAATTAACCTGTTGATGTGACAATCCAACAGCCAGTGTATCCATACAGCTTTCAGCTCCAGTTTTAATCATGCAGTAGAAAATTGTGCAGTTTGTCTAGGATGTCAGACGGCTGTAAATACTTATTTTCAGTAATTCCCATTCTCACAAAGGATCTAAGCTTTCTGTCTAAAGCTGAATCCTGGAAAGCAACAACTGATCACAGAGGCCAAGCTTCCCTAACCTAAGACCTTTCATTTAGCTTGGAGAAAACCTTGGGCGTGTAAGACATGAAGAACAGGAACTGTTTGTTGACTTCTTGAATTTATATTTAGTAGTAGTCAAGATGACTTCTAGCAGGCAGTTTGAATATGAACACTTTACCCAATAATAATTGAGAAGTACAGTAAGTGAGATAGTCCTATGCTATAACTGTGTGATGTTGTAGCTGGCACAGCTGTTGGACTGCCTTGCACGAGAGGATAGGCAGGCAATTTCGGGGAAAGAGATTTGTCAGGTCTGAGATAAAAGTAGATAACAACTGGAATATGGCAATGCTGGCTTGGATAGAATGATAATTTAGGACTGAAAAAAATCCCCAACTCTGGTTTTGATGGAGTTTGGAAAGACAGCTTGTAAAATCTTCTGAGATCAGCTCAATTTCTGGTGCCAGGCACTCATTGCATTGTCAGAAGAAGGTAAATGGTTCTCATCTGTAACATGAAATTCTAGAAAATAGGTACTTTTTAACCTACATATTTAGCATTAGAAAGGAAGGCAGCCTCTGACTGAATTATGCTTTTCGTAAGAACCTGGCAAGGCCAACTAAAAAAGAAAAAGGAAAGAAAATAAAAGAACTAATTCTTTCAAGTCACTGAACATCGCTTTGTTTCCTTTTCCTTTGTGTTGGTAGTATTCCCTTTAGAAATTCCCAGAGGGCATATGACTTGAAGACACATACTCTGCCTTTTTGTTGCAAGCTAATATATGGGATACACCCAGACTGACCCAGCAATGGGATAAAAGGAAATTTTCCATTCCATTACCCTTTATCCTGGCTCTCTAAAAGGTAGAGCTGTTGACAATGTGCCAAACGTAGCACATAATGAACCTTATGAATCACAGTCATTGTTCCTTGGGGGTAAAGGCACAGTACAAAGGTTATTGTATATATTAACCACTTCAGTGATTCAGGTCTTACTTGGGAAGGAAAAGATATTGAATTGTCACTTGGATGTGTTTCTTTTCATATACGTATGAAAGAGTTTACTGGTCCTTCACGCACTGAAGATGCTGCACAGGTGACAGATCCAGTTCCACCCTCAGGAAAGCAATGAGGATCGAGCATCGAGTTCAATAGGAGCAAAGAGGAAAGCTGAGGAACACAGGAGCAGAACTTTACCATGGCCATCTCCGAAGCTGACTGTTGAAAATGACTGAATAGCTGCATAGAGCCTGCACATTAACCCACACTGATGCTCTATTAGATTGTCTCTTCTGTTGATTTTGACATGAAGTAGGTGACTTCTCTGGAATAGGCGTTGGAGCTCTGTTTTCCTTACCTGCATGCTGATGGATTATCTGCAAAAGATCTCAGAACACTCTAGTCCTGAAAGGCACTGTGTGTACTGCATCAGTAGGAATTAAATTCTATATTTACTATAATAAGTTGAATATATCATAGTTTGTTGATATCAATTGGCTAACCTTGATGCAATTAAAACTGGAACCTCAGAAATGTAGTAGAGCTTCCATGGCTTTTTCTAAATGAAGAGTTGGCCCCGTACATTGAATCCTGTTTTTTTAATTCTTTTTCATTTTTTCTAAAATAGAAAGCAACACTTACGAAAGCCTTTATGCTTTTTTCTTTTTCCTTTAATAGCTATTAAATTTACTCCATGGGAAATAAAAATAGAAAAAGCTTTGCTTAATAATGTAAAAATTGCTTCCTGTTCCACACAAAGACTGCAGATATATATGCAGATATATATTTTATATATGTTTGCAATGCCACGTATAGGCATTGTGAATAATCACAGAAGACATGGAAGGAAAATAACAGACTTCTGGCACACAATGCCCATTTTTTTGAGCAGGAAAGCTCGATCTGTACTACAGTTAAATAGTGTCAGGGTCCATTCTCTGCTGCAGAAGTCAACTGGCACAATCTGAACAGCTCTACAGAAAAGGTATTAAAACATAAAATCTACATAGATTGTGGGCTAATTTAGCTTGGAAGAGGAAGATGGAGATCAGGTAATCCAAACCCACTCTCAAATAGGGTTATCTTCAAGATAACTTGGGTTTCACAGGGCACTTCCATGTCCAGCTCAGTTTGAGTATTCAAAGGTGGCAATTCCATGAGTTTTCTGAGCAACCTGTTTGGCTATTTGACTACCCTTACGGTGAAATAATTTTTACCTTGTATCTCATAAAAATTTCCTTTGTAGTGTTTTGTGCCCCTTGTCACTTTTCCTCTCATTTTGCTCATCTGTATACAACTCTGGCTTTATCTGTATTCCCTAACCCAAATTATACTGTGGAAGTCTCCTATGAGACCTGCCACGTGGCTTTCTTTTTAATAGTCTGAATAAATCCCACTTCCTCAGCCTGCCTATGTCATGTAGTTCTCCAGCCCCTGACCATCTCAGTTAACTTTAGCTGGAATCCCCCCAGTTTGGCAATGTCCTTATTGTACTGGGAGGGGAGGTATGTCATTGGACACTACAAGACAAAATTTGGACCAAATGCATCACATTTTTATCCCTAATTGTGTCTAGAAGCCTAAGCCCATCTTCTATAGCCCTCAGTTATATGTGCAGCCATGTAACTCTCATGATACAAATGGTTCAGGCAATGGGCTACTACAGAGAAAAAAATGGGGAAATATTGAAATATTTTTCAGTCAGAGTTTGGGTCTCTGCAGAATGTCAACAAGTTTGATCCCAGGTTATGAAAAGCATGCACAGTTTTTTCATGTGAACAGAAAACTTCTGAAATTTAGTTTAGTTTAGGGTGATCTATATGAAAACCAATAAGTAAATAAATAAAACAATAGGGGAAAAATAATAAAAATAATAAAAATATAAACCCCATAGGTAAATAGGTAAAATTTGCTCTGGTTTATCACTTGTGCAGCTCTACATATTGGGGCACAAGGAAAATATTGTGCTAGTGAATAAAAAAAGCAACAATCTAGAAAGATTAGTCTTTGGAGACAAAACAATATGGAATAAAAGTAAAAGTTGGCACCTAGATAAACAAAGGAATGAAGGTGATAAGACAGATTCCCTCTTGATGTGGAGCCATTTTCAAGGTGGAATCATGGGTAAGGATACTCTCAGGGTAGAAGTGGTGTTTCTGCCCTGAATTCTTCTTTTTGTAAACACTTAGCATAAAATATTGTTGACTGATTTACCAGTCACCTTCACACTTCACTACTTGAGAACGTTTTGTTTGTGCTTAATGAAGGCAAAGAGCTTTCTGCAGTTTGGGCTGCCTGTTTTAAATGTAAATATGAAGACATATGTTTGCTTTTGTTTTTGACCTTTCTTGGTGACTCCTGCAACTGATGAATCTGAAATGACGAGAGGCTTTCTTCCCAGCTGATATTTCTGCTAAAACTTTGGCTAATTGTAAAACATGAAGGAAAATAGAGGAGCTGGCTGTAAAATTGCTGTACTCAATAACCTCAGTATGGGCCATTGACGTCAAAACAGGATGATCAATTCCTGAAACAAAGATTTAAAGACCCACTAGAGAAGAATCTCAATTTTTAAGAGAGCTGAAAGCTATTTCTTATTAACTCAGGACTGTTCTATATATACCAGGAGCAGAATGCATATCTTGATTAGAAATTCATATTTATGCATAATGTATAGCAGAAAAATGTGGATTTTAGGATCCTTTGGAGATCCTAGAGAATTTAGTCATCACAGAAAGCTATGCTGAACAATCTCATTGAACTGTGTTTTCATTTGCAACCACCCTTATTAATGAAGACAGTGTAATTTGGTGTGCTGAAAACAAATGCTCTGTATAAATTTTTCGCTCTGTATCAATTTACTAATACTGACACTGGTAAATGCAGAATGTGGAGCACCATATGAGGAGAGGATCCCATTTTTGAAGAGTGTGCATTTCAATAAGTGTCTCAGCTGGAGGGGGAGTCTGGGCTGTGTTTCCCTGATTAGCCCCTTGGCCTCCTGACCCATGCAAATAACAGATGCAGGATTGTAACCACTGCAAAATTCCTCCTCACTTACCATGATGCAAAGTGACTGACTTATAAAACTTAAATGATTCAAATATGACCCTCTTTGGGTGCTCTTCTCCACTGTTAAATAGGTGAGATGGAAACCAGTACACTTGACTTAGGGACGAACTCAGGAATTCACCACACTGAATTTTGCCAAGGGAAATCATCTCCATGTGCACAGTCTTGCCTGGGTGTTTATATGTATGGAGCTACATCAGAGATTAACTTCAAATCAGTCATGGCACAGCTTCCTGAAAAGAGAATTCATCCCAGCCTTTGAGAACTTCTGTTCCCCACAGTCAGACGTTTTCAGCTACAGTTGCTATTGATATCCCAGGAAAAGTCCTCACCTTTATTCACAAATGTTCAAAGAAAATTAATGGGCTCTTTGCAAAACAGTGAGCTGTTTGAGGTGAAAACAAAGGCAAGAACATGAAACAGGCAAAATAGGAAATACCAAAGCTTAAATAGTATAAAAATGGCCTAAATATTTTAGAGCTGCTGTAATTATCTTGTAAGCATTAATGTGGAAAGGGTGGCAGGAAACTGATTTTTGACATTACAGCTGTTATAAACTGTGGTCCAGACAATATCTTTTGACTACGCTTAGTGCTGCTTTTGCAGAGATGAGAGACTGTAGGTATTCCATAATGGGCTTAATGGACTATTTGTGTCTGCAAAGGGATGCCTTTTGCATGAGGCTGATCTTGAGTGTTTCAAAGATGAAACAAACAAGAGCAGGGAGGAAGGGAAACAAAAACCAGAAAATGGATTAACCTTCCTCTGAAAGGCCAAAAATACCAGTGTGCCCAAGGCTTCTAAAATAAACAAGTACTTCTGAAAAATACATTTCTGTCTCAGGAACCACAGGAGTGGCATGAGAATTTTCCATGAAAGAAAAGAAAGGAATAGAAATTTGAGGGGTTTCTTAATTAATGTGATCCCACTGAAAGGCTGAGATTCTGACATGGATTGTTAATGCTACAGCATTAAATATGCTTACAAGAGGAGACATGATGAGAGTATGCAGAGCAATGACTGATTTAGGGGTGGTCAAAGAGAAATCTACAGCACAAGGCCAACAAAAAATCAAGTAGTGGAAAATTTTACACCCTGGAATAGGGCATTTTTTTTCAGATGATTTATGGTCTGTGGAATTCCTGCTCTCAGCAGTACTATGTGGACCATGGTGACCTTCAAAGAGGGAGTGAGTGATTGCAAGGATAACAAGAATGGCAAGAGAAATTCTAGTAAATAAGAACATAAAACCCCTTGCATTGTTAGGGGGTTTGAATCTTGTCTTCCAGACAGTTTTTTCATACCTAGTGGGCATTCACTCCTTCTTGATGGTGTTAAGAAGTCCCTCCCATATGAAAGAGTGGTGGCATGTGTTGGTTTTGGCAGGACTTATCAAGGAATTTCACCTCACTCATGGAAATCCAGAGCTTGGATTGATCTCATCTCTAGTGGAATAAAAATTGAAGCACAAACCTTGTGTCTTTGGTTTCTCTGGGTAGTCGGTGGAGAGGTGAGGATGGGATAATCTGCCATACATCAATGTAACAGTGATACAATCCCCTGGCACAGCTCTGCCGCTTTCAGAACATCAGGCACATGCATCAAAAAATGGGTAGGCTGAATTTGAAATTAATGCCAGGTTAATCATTTAGAGGGATGGCCCTGTTGTGTGTTTTATCCACATGCACTGGCAACTGCTTTCAGCCCAGGGCCGTGGGAATAGTTGTCTTTGCAAATGCAGCAAACCACTTTATTTCACATTACTATCCCCCAAAGACAGAAAATACATGCACAGTTATTTTCTTTATTTGACAAATCTTTAATTAGAAAATCAGTCTTTTCTTTATTATAAAATTTCACAGGCTGATAAATCTCAGTAGGTTATAGAGAGAATATTTTTTTTCATGGACCTAATATAAAAGTTAAAATAAATAACTGCATTCATCAGATTATCTCTCCCCCCTCCCACCATGTTACCTATTACAAAAAACCCTATAGTCATCAATTTTTGTTTAAAAATCATAAATGTATATTGCAGCCTTTTATGACTTGAAGGGATGATATTAATATTTGATGGTTTATTAATCATTTTCTGTGACTCTCACTGGCAGGAGTGGAAAATGCAACAGGCTTGGATCTAAACACATACATGGAATTTTAATGTTCTAAACTCAGCAAAACAACAACCTGCAGGGGAGCACATAGTAAAGTTGATGATTATAACACTGTCTTTTTAAAAAGAAAAATCCAAGTATCAATTGGCATGAAAAGATTAAATTGATTACACAGTAAAGCTTGCAGTTTTACATACAGATTTTGCACTGGAGAGCTACTAACGTTATGCTGGTGTGTTGTGCTGCCTATGAAGTGTGGGCATGCCTATGGATCAGGATGCTCCAGCTGAACACTCCATTCACATGGGACTGGCACAAAGAGACTTTGACTAAAGGTGCAACACTGTAACCTGGACAGCTTTATAAAACTGCATTAAATGACATGATCACTACTTAACTCAACCATGCACAGACATGCGAGGGTACTTAAAAAAGCCCAAAGTTTGTTTACAAAGCAGCTGCTTCCCTGGAAAGAAGTGTACAAGCAGTGAAATGAAATCTCATATGAAAAATGAATATACAGTATCTACATCACCTTATGTTCCTCATTTAATTATGAACAGTTTATCACTCATATCTAATTAAGAGAACAGAGCCTAAAGTCTGGGATTTTGTATCTATTTTGCATAGTCCATTTAATACCCGGTAGTATCTTGCTTGCATGATTAGTGTCTAGGACAAACAGTTAAATAAATACACAGTCATTTACACAATGTCACTGTTTATTTAAAGCATTTTGAAGCTGAAATGATGAAAAGAGGACTGGGTAAATTACTTGGCAAACTGTACTTAATTTATTACTACACTGAGCAAGTATATTGCACTGTCTAAAATAGTCACTGTTAAATTACCAACTTTTAGACACTGTCTAGATAATTTTCCGTGATTTCACCCCACTCCCCACCAAGTTAATAAACATACAGCTTTAAGTTTGGATTGTAATGGAAGCCCTACTGAAAATAGTTAATTGTTGTCACTCCATTGGGATCAGCAATGAAACAGCAATAATGCACCTCCTCTTGGTAGACACTTTATTGCTGATTCCCCTGTAGGTGCTTTGTCAAAACATTTCTCAGATTGTTCTCTCACCTTGTTCTGAAGCCCCCTGGTGCTCATAAAAATATTATTCTTGTTTCTAGGCTTCAGGCAGGTGTCAGGATATGCCCTACCTGATCTTTGTAGTTTTCCTGTTATTCCCTGGGAATAAGTTTGCTAGATATTTGGCTGTACCCATTGCTCTGTCTGTTGGCTGTCATCCCCAGAGGAGATGTGTTCTAAAAGAAATCCTTTCAGAATCACACTCACCTCATCTTGCTGCTGGAATGTCATCTGTGCATGAACCAGAGCATCTGATAGTCCATCTATGCATCAACTAGGGCTCCCAAGCTTCCTTACTCATCATCAGAAAGAAGTAGGTACTTTCAGGGCACAATCCATTTCTCCTGTTTTCTTCCACCTTTATTATGACACAACAGGTTGTGCCCAGGAAGTGTCTGCTTCTGTCTTTTGGCCACACACGGACTCTAGAAATGGCCTTATTTTGATCAGGAAATTCTCAGGCTCTCGTGTCGGAGGCTTCTTTCATGCTTACATCCTTGGGCTGAAAGTCTCAAAAGCAGTCATCACTTGTCGACACTGATCAAGGTCAGACAAAGTTTAACTGCAGAAGCCAGTGAGGTTGTTTAGCTCAAACATACTAAAAAGCCTGATTTAAATACTTTTCAGGAAACTGCTACCTTGAAATTGCACAGAGGTTCCTAACCACAGGATTTGCTGGAGGATGGATTTGTCTTAGCTAAGAAAACACAGTTGGATAGGAGATTCTGTCAAGAAAATAGAATGAAATTGAGTTATCTCTTTTTTTGTGTCAGTTAATCATCATTCAAAGAATCAACATTATGGTGTGCAGGTGGTTTGGCTGAACACATGAATATATTTCAAGCTCTTCCACATGTTTCAAAATGTTGAATAACTAGAAGTACTGTATACTTAAGAAGTGTAAGATAAATCTTACATATTGAATCTTTTGTTATTAATGAGTCTGAAGTTTGGACTTAACTGAGCTGGTGCTCAATTTCAAACATGAAGTTGAGTTTTGAGTTCAGAAGGTAACTTCATGTAATAAATGCAAACATTCTCCCTTCTTATTTTATGTCCTGAAATTTAAAAACAAGAAGGAAAGGTCAAAATAAAACAGCTCAAAAAGCATGGCATTATCTCCTCTTTGTCCTGAAAACACCATTAATAACTGAATGGATCTTGGGAAAAATTTGGACCCAAAATATAAGATTGATGTGAGTGATATTACCCTGGGGATTTTTCTAGCATTTGTCCTTGTATTACTGTTCAATCTATCTACCTCTGTATAAAAAGCTGAAGTCACTTATATTTCAGTCAAGTCATGCCAATGATTTTGGAAATAGCCCACTCTTGTCCTTCTGCACAGCTGATGCAAAACCCTGCTGCAGTCAAAGGGAGCATTTCCAACAGTTCCAGGAGGCTGTGGAGAAATCCTCAGTGCAAGTAAGTGAAATGCAGAATGAGCAAAGTGGGAGCCTCTATCCAAAAGGACTCAAGTCTTAAAAGCTATCACATAACTAATCCTCTCAAGCTTTTACAGGACTCAAAATGTTTGAGGTTCATATAGTCATGGCATGAAAGGGTGCAAAGAGCCTCACAAACAGCTGTTAGGCCAACACTAGACACGCTGCCCCTACAAGAGCATAATCTAAAGGATTTTACTAAAATGCTGGACAATTTAATGCTCAGTGGTAACTAATAACAGGAAATGCTGGAGCACAGAAACAGAAAATGAGGAGTTTTCTGTTTGAATTGTGCACGAGACATCAGCCATTGTTATGCATGTGCTGAGAAAGCAGAACTCTTTGCTGATTCATACAGTAAATTTTCATCCTCACAGAGCCTGAACTAAACTCTGGGTCATGAGCTAGTAAAACTTATCATTTGATTACAAACAGCTCTTTAAATATATATATATACACCTATAAAATAAATTAATAATTTATTTACACTTGGCAATAAAACATGAGGTTGCTCATCCATTATTTATCCCTGCAGTGGAAAACAAGAATAGGGATGCAAAATTTCACTGCAACTTTTCTTGCTAGCGCTGTACAACATCTTTTTGTGAAGCAAAATCCCTGGTGTCCCTCCTCCCTTAAATTTTGATCCAGAGCAATCAGCAAAACTTCTGCACAGATGGGAAAACACATGGCATTCCTTCCCCAGGCCTTCAAGCAGAGAAGAAATAGCATCTTGCTCCTTTATTTTTGCTATATTTTGTTGCTGTTTTTGTTGTTGAGCATAGCCTAATTCCACCTGCCACAAGAGAAAACCTAAGGCAATTATGAAAGTAAGAGGGAGATGTGAGGGCTGAATCTCTGAGGTTTTTTTGGCACAATAAATCTATTGCAAGTCTGTTAAATTTTACCAGCAGTGGAGTGGTATCATCTTGGTAGGATAGTGTGGGAAATTTCATAGGCAACTGTTATCAGCACATTTTCATTATTTCTTCTGCCTAAATCTGTGTGTCTTTCTCCACATCCCCTCCCCAGATCTGTAGCTGCCTTGGTGAATCTTTGGGTTCTTTGGTGTCAAGAGATCCTGGACAGCAGAGCCCTGTGAGCTCTGCAGCACAACTAATGGTTCAGCACAAACCCCTTTCTTGTTTCTTGTCCTTGGAAAATGATACTTTATTAACAGCTTTTCTTACAAATGGCTTGAAAAGCTGGACTTTACCATTGGTTTTGACTATTATTAATTACTATTATTAATTATATTCCTAAATTGTGAAATAGATGGATTTATAAATTATTCATTTTGGTGTGTTTGAAATGGGATTAAGCATTTTAATATTTTTCACCTCAAAATACTATGTTTCAGTTTGTTGAACTTACTCAAATTCTTTCAGTTCTTGTCCTTGGGATATTAAACTGTATTTCCCTGTTATGGGAATTTGCCTCCTCTTAGGCCTTGTGGTTTCAGTATCCTGACTGGCTCAAAGCTGGGCTACCTCTCTATGCCAACAAAATTCCCCTGGGATTCAATGCTTCCATGACCCCCTTCTTCAGGGAGACTTATAGATCCCCCACCTTGGCCCTCCATTGAGATGTGCCATTTGGCTGTAGAGCCAGAACAGTACATGGTGGAGAAATAGAACTTTGTATAAAAGCTCTTCAATATACTGAAAATTATTAAACCAGCAAATGGGGTTTAACATTGAGCTGATGTTGAGGAGTCAGTTTACTGTGTGTGATTTGGGGAATCTTACCAGCTCTGATCATGATTAACAGCCTCAAGGTTAGCAGAAACTCCACTGTTGCCTTGAGAACTTGATAACAGCTCAACCAAGGAGTCTTCCCACCTGTGACCACTCTATTGTTTGACATTTGTTTCAGATTTACACAGAGAAAACTTGATAGGATATGTAGCTGATCACAGAAAGGCTTGGGTTGGGAGGGCCATGATGGTTAACCTATCATACAGGGAAAACTTAACTCTCAGCACTTCTTTAAGCAAAGAATTTTCCTTGACCACTTGCAAATATACACACAAGGTGTTTACACACCTCTCTCAGGACAACAGGTATCCACAATGCCAGCAGAAAAATAATTGTATCCTTCTATCCGAAAGGGTACCAAAGCAAACCTGCTTTGTCCAGGAGAACACTGTTTCAGGTTAAGCATAGTATTCACTTGCTTACAGCTGTGCAAATGCCTACACACAAAGGTAACACCGTGGGCAATGTGCTAAAGCAGAGAGATGTGCACAATGAGGAGCACATGAATATCTTTCAGAGACATAATCCATGACAGGACGAAATAATTCAGTGTACTTAGCACAGCTCCTTACAACTCCTTCAAGAAGCTGCTCATGCAGATTAACACTCTAACAATTTCCTTTTATTCTGTTGCTATCTACTGTATCTCCCTTCACCTCCTCAATAAACTTTTCACTGTGTTATCTTGCATTTCACGCTTTATCACTGCTCAGGCTACATCAAGGAATTATGTTTCTAGGAATGTCAGTCTGTCAGCTACTAAGATGACATAAAAAGAAATTTCTGATATGCCCTTATCTAAAGCCTCAGATCTAATTCCTCACACACTCTAGAATTTTGAATTCTTTTGTTCCTATTGATCTTAGAGAAATTAATGGTACCTGGCCATAATAATCCAAGAGCAATACACTACATAACAAGTTTTCTCTCTGCCATTCCCGACAGCCCTGTGGATGCATTTATTGTGGTGTTAAGTTTCCCAGATCCCTGTGGTCTGCACAGTTCCCTCATTTTTCAAAGATTTTTGTTTATAGAGCTAATTATAAATTAGATGCCCATAACAACATATTTTTGGTAGAGGCCTTTGGTGTAGAAATAGTTTGTCTCTTCTGTTTGCTTTATCTAATTAAAAAGTAAGATCCTATTTTGCTTTGCTCTACTTAAACTTTATCAAGATTTAGGTCACAGGGATAAATCATTCTATGTCCTGGCTTACTCAGCTAAAAGGTGCACAGTGACTTGACAATCTTTGTTCTGCTCTTATTTACATGGTTTTCAGTTTCTGACAAGCATTCAGGTACAGTTGTTCCCAAACTTCAAAACAGAAACACAAACCATATTAGCTCTCAGTTTTACACCAAATCCAAAATGCTGCAGTGAGTGAAACAAAATCCCCAGGTCCAAGCTGTCTCCACTTTATAATGACCTAAATGACAGTAGGTATACAATTCATTTCTCATATAAGCAACTCTGTCATTTTAAATTGTAATCCAAAGATTATGGCTCAGGATGAGTGCTCTCAAATCATCAGTGAGCTCTCTGAAACAGTTCTGTAGGACCTGAGACATGCCAGGGCAGTTCAGACCACCTGCAGAACAGAGGGGAGAAGGGCAATGTGCTGCCTAAATATTAAAAAAATTTTGTTTGTAGAGATTCTCTTCTTCCTTCTCAACTATGTACATCTCCCTTGCCTCTCCTCCACCTACATGCAATGTCCACAGAACTGTCTGGCATATTTCTCAAATTATTTTCAATTTTAGCACTTAAACTGTGATTAAACAGGATTCAATTTTTGCTTGGATTTATCTTCCAGAATACAGACATTGTTTTTGAGGGGCTGATCATGCAAGTGGGTCAGCTCTATAAAATGTGACTGATTTCACTGAGTCTCTTCCTGGATCTAGGGAACAGCACTGAGCTTTTCCTTTGTGTTGTTGAAGGTAGAGGGTTGAGACATCAAAGGGATTCTGGTAGGATTTAAAAATGCTTCTTTAAGTTGACTCTACCTGAATCAATAGTGGAACCTATACCTTACATTATTAAAAATGAATGACTTTTTAAAAGATTAATATATTTTTAACTGGCTTTGCTTCCCATTTCTTTCTGCAATACACTTTTCAAAAGCAGTGAAACTTTTTTGGTCTATTTCAAGGTTCTATTTCTAGTTTTATTTCTAAGCAAGTTCATATTTTTTGGGTTCTCCCATTAACACGAGGATGGCCAGGATATTCAATCACATCTAAGGATTTTTAAGTGCTTGATTAGATATCCCTTACTGGGTACAAAAGCAATGAAAGTACAAGCTCTGAAAAATGGGCTTCTTGAAGTTCTCAGTCTGGTGAGCTCCACTAACAAGGCAATCTCAAAGCTGCTGTACAGCCAGGCTTTTCAAAGCTTTTACAATGATAAAAGTATACTTCTGCTAGGTTTTTAAAAAATCCTAAGCACTGAGCCTCAATGGGGAGCCAAGCACCACCTTTAGGAATATCCTAAAAATTCTACCTTGTTTTCTGACTTTTGTGGACATTGGCCACATTGGGTCATTAGTTTTTATGGAGGTTGCTTATACTTTTGGCAGTGTTTCAAGGGGGTTTCTGTTACATCAAAACTTGTATTTTGGTTCAACCACATCTATTTTTAGCAAGTCAGCACATTAATCACATTTTTCAGGAACCAGCTGTCAAGGGACTCCTTGTTAGATTTTATAAGCAGGAGATCCCTTACAGTTCTGCAATCTTAAAAGAACTGTCCCTCTGGGAATTCCTCAGAAGAATTAAAAATAGAAACTTGGCTGATTGAGAACATGAGTGCAAATTTATGCTAAAGAGATGAGCTATTTATAACAGGTTGGACAAAATGATATGGTAAAACTATTTAGAGATCTTGCTGTATAATGTCCCAACGAAATTTTAAGGAAGAAGGACCATCAGTGTTTGAATGTCAGGACCCAAATCAAATGCTTGAAAAATGAGAGAATGACAACATACAGAAGTACACGAAATTCATATACTACCAAGCTGTCAGTTGTTACCAATTACATTCTCTTTAAACTGAGGCTTTTCCATTATAGGGATGCCAGAAAAAAATGAGATCACCTTTATTTGTATTCCATCCATGTACAAGTTGATATGGGAAAGAGTTTTAATGTTACAGTGCAGAAACGGATACCTTTTCATTTAGAAAGGTGTCTGTCATCTCTGTGGCTGAATATGGATGGGAAATATGTGCCAGTGTAACCGAATTTTTATGATCACAGTTATAATCTTAATAATAATCTTAAAATTTACAGCAAAAGCTGAAATATTGCTGATAGCAGGAAAAAAGGATTTCAATGAATGACTAATTATTTTGCCTGGTGGGTGTAGCACAGTACTTTCCAGATGCAACTCTTGCCTGAACTGCCTGTAAATATCAAACCTTGAATTTAGTTTCTTTTGGAGCTCTCAGAGGTTAAAAGCCAAGGACAGTGTTGTGGCTGAGCACAACCATCCCTGATTACAGCACATATCATCAGATCTTCTGTTGGTGTTGCTTTAATTACCCCCAGCCATATTTCAGAACTGTCATTAGGAAGAGATTCTTTACTGTGAGGAACTGGAGGTTGCCCAGAGGAGCTGTGGATGCCACATCCCTGGAAGTGTTCAAGGCAAAATTGGATGGGCCTCTGAGTAATCTGGTCTAGTGGGAGGTGTCCCTGCCCATGGCAGGAGTTTGGAGCTGGATGATCCTTAAGGTCCCTTCCAACCCAAACCATTCTCTGACTCTACGATATGACTCGTGAGAAAGGGAAAAAAAAGGCTGAGAGAGTAAAATGGAATATGCAGCTCACATATGGAGCCAGGGATTTGAAACAACATAAACATCTCCATCCATCACAAGCCTGTGACATTATCCAGAGGGAGTGGGGTTTCTGTGGAAAGGGTGACTTGACTAGTTTGGGGTGTTGGAACCTCTGTGCAGGAAGGACAGATAAGCCTGTAGAACACACCAGGAAAGTGAAGATGTAAAAATAACCAAGACTACAACCAGAGTGGAGCATAGATCTGAAAAGTGTCTGCGGGAGACTTCTTGATTTGAATCAAGGGGAAAGACAAGAGACTTTCTGTGAGCCAGAGAAGCTGCTTCCTCCTGTGTCTTTCACATGCCTCATAGGTGAAAGAGGAGGATGCTGAAGAAATAGCTGAGTTCTTTATTGATTTCTCCTGCCAACAGAAATGACTGCAATCTCCAAAATATGGATAATTGCCAGGAAGGGAAAGGAAAAAAAAAATAAAGCTCTAAAAATAGATCTATTCCTTTCATTTTTATTTATTTTTTTTGGCTGGAATTAGAAATTATAAGTGTAGAAGGGGAGCGATTTTTCCCTTGCCTTCTGCTACAGTAGATTTACTAAAACTCTGAGGGCTCTGGACTCCTTCAGAGATGCTCTCTTTTAAGATATACTCTGAGAAAATGATTAGGACTGTGAACTTACAGCCATTTGTTGAGAGATATTTGCAAGTACCTTTGAAAGAAAATGCTGCATGACTCTGAAATTATTCTGAAAACGCTGGAGCCTGGAGAGGTTTTCTAGATTACAGTTCTGTACTGCCACAGGTACACAGTTTATTGACTAGTCCTGAAAAGAAGATGCTTGGTAGTATTTTTCAGGGATATTTTTCAAAACTGTTTCTGCTTAGCTGACATCATTACCTTCAAACAAAATGTTTATTCCTTAAGTAACATGAATTTGAACTGACATTAGAAAGAGCTGGCTTCCCAAAATCTTTGGCCAAAAACTAGAGAAATTAGGTAAAATTTGAGCTGGTCCACACACACTCAAGGGATTCTATTTTGTCAGCTACTTAGAAGAGACTGATCTGCACAACACAATGGAACAGAGACGGAGAGATAAGAACCATATTTACCTTATCTGAAGAGAGAATAAATACCAGTCTGATGTATATGATCAGTCATAAGTCATAAGCTTCAAATTTATGGTCATAATGAGTGACTCAATCATTATATTTGACACTATTTCCTCAGCAAAAAAACATATTAGATAGAAATTTTCAAGTCTATCTGAAAATCTGGTAAAACAGGCTCCAGCACCACATGAACTGAAAAGATGGCACATCAACAAATTCTGAATTATTGCCTTAATTTTATCATCTGTACCCAGAAGCATTTAATGTTCTAACAAGAAGCCAAGAAGCAACAGCATGGTTATGATATGGCTGCTTCTTTGCATTTCTAAATTTCATTTTTAGCTTTGTAGCTTTTTTTTCTCAACCAAGAACAAAGGAAATCCCATTTGCAACTGGCCTTTTTTTTTCTGCCTTGGAGGGAATTAAATACTCAGCTACTTACAGTTCAATAAACTCCTCAAATCCTGCATGAACAAAGCTCATAAACACACCCTTCTCTCCTACAGACACCAGTGGGGTGTGCTTGTGCTTGAAGGATATGGGTAAAAAAGGATCTGCCTGTGCTTGAAGGATATGGGTAAAAAAGTGGGAATGTTTGTGCTTGTAAAGCTATACCAGGTTATAGATACCAGTGTTAGTTGTAGAGGATCTGAGTAAAGGTACTAATTTGGTTTTGAAAGCGGCACAGCTGTGCTGGTGGATGTTCCTCACAGGACAGCCTTGTTTCAATGCAGGAGGGATGAGCTCCAGCACAGAGCTGTGCTGACACAGCCCTGCATCTGTGCCTGCAAACCGCCTTGTCTTCTCATCATCACAGCACTACTCAGTGTAGAAAGATTCTCTGCAAGGCTACAGGTTTGCACAGATTTTTAATCCAGTAAATCCTTGCACACTGCAGGATGAGCCTAAGTAAACAGTGTTTACATTAATCAGTGGTGATTCTTCTACATCATGCCTGATATTTCTGGCTTTTTCAAACTTACATCACAGGCCAAGTGTTTGCAGCTGGAATGATAAGCAGCAAACCTAAGGCCACACAGCAAAGAGGGTGTTTTGGGACCTTGGTGCCAAGTTTTGAACTGTTAAGAGTAATTCCTGGGAAGCATCAGTGCTGGAAAGCCCCTGAGAGCATCTGCAGGAGCTTTCACCTTCGCAGAGTAGCAGGGAAAAGCTGTTGTAAGCTGTGATGTAGCACTGATTGCAAGAAACAATGATTGCGTGACGAGACTGAGCTCCCCTACTTGCTCCTTCAACTCAAGGGGACCGAAGACTTTCCAGACCACATCAGTGACAAAGCTCTTAAAATGCCAAGGGTTTGGAAATGGAGGATCAATGATAAGAAGATTACATTGCCTTGGCTTCCTCCTTTCAGCCCCTCAGGACTCCATACCTGGGATTTCTCTCAAATCACATGAAGAAAGAGCATCTATAGGATGAAAGCAAAGGGCTTGTGCCCTGGATCTTGAACTCGGTATTTTTGTGTTCCTCTGGAATCAGCTGAATGTCTTCAACTGAAGAGTAGGAGAGATTGAAATGGTTATGAATGAAAAAGCTCAATATCAGCAGAATATCACACAGTGGATAAATTGCAGAACAGAGATGACCTCCTTGTCTATCATAGCTCAAGAAGCATTATGGGATTCCAATTTAATGGGATAAAATGTCATCACGAACATGAAATTTTAAAGCCATCACTCAATGATTATAATTAGCCCATGGCAAACTGCTCTGAATACTAAAGCAACTATAAAGGGTGAAAACTGTCTTCATTAGCAAAGATGCAGAAAACGTGTGAGACTGAATCACGGCTGGGAAGGCTCCAATTAACCTGGCCCAGATTGAGATAATTAGGAGGGCAGCTCCAATTGTGTAAAGGATGAAAAAACTTCTAGTGTGGTATGAGGTCTTGTATTTTTCCATCCCTGGGCCCATTCTTCAGTGCTACCTTCAGGCACATCATCTGTTAACATAAAATTGTTTCCTGAACTGTCTGCTGAAAACCAGACCTAAATCCAGGAAGCCCTGAGGATACTCTGCAAATCTTTTTGGATATTAACTCTTTCAGTAAGTACAACCTGTACAGCAAGATTTCTGCCTGGATGCTACACAGACTTGTCCAAGCTCTTGTTCAATACTATTGTAAGGAAGTCTAGACCAAAAGGATTGGTAAAATTACTAGCCCAGCCTAATAAAAAGCAAGAAACCATTTCTATCCATATAGTGGAATCTTTTGGACACACCATCTCACAGTGGGTCTCTGATCATTGTATTGTAGTTGAAAAACTGCTTAGCTTTGACCAATCTTACACCTAACAAATTCTGTGGCTGCTTCTCATTGAAGAGTGAATGGTCTTTAAACTGTCAGTGGTCAAGGGAAGACTGTGCCACCTCCTTCAGATTCAGAGCACAGGAATACTGTTCTGACCTGTCCTGCCCTGCCAAGCACTATACAAACCCAGGGAACTGCAGTGGGTGTGGGAGCCACAGGTTCATTTACTTTTAACAGCAGTAGCAAAGTTAATACTGATAACAAGTGCAACAGGGATTTCTGCACAAGCCAATCACTCAGGCACTTACTCAGCTTCTCAGAAATGTTTTGTTTGCATCCCATACTCTAGGACTCACATGTGTCTGTATGAGCTGCAGTCATATCACTGCATTACATGCTAGAAAAAGCATTAAATGATTGTATTCCTTTAAAGGAGAAATAAAGAAGAAGCCACCAGCACAACAGCAGCATTCCCAAGTGAAATGTAAATTGCACCTAGAAATTCAAAAGTGATTGTGAATGAAATAGCAGAGTAAAACATGATCAAACTTTTCCAATCTCTGATATTTCCACAGACACCCACAATCAGCCAAAATACAGGTCAGTTCTTGTCAGGTGATGAGTTCTTACAGCACCAGCAATATTTCTGAAACACTCTATTTGCTGTAAGAAATTATGCCAAACCTTTGAGCTGAGGGACAAATACATGCTGCTGTATGATACCATGAGCTTCAGTGCTGACAACCACTGTATAATTTCTCTGTGTGCTGCCATGAATGTTCCACCTGCTTTCCATACTATTCATGGACTTCTGAGACACATGGGAGAGGACCAGCAACTCAGAACAGATCTAATCAACACACCACCAAAATCCATATGGATCCAACATTGAGAGTATAAGGGAGCTATTTGCATAACAGCAGGAATGAACATGGACGTGTTTTTGGCAGAACTAAACTTAAAATGTAACTCTGCATCTAAAAATTACTTAATTGAAAGTCATATTAACTGGGAACAGTTTAACTCTAGTGAGAAGTTAGCTTTTAAAACTTTAGGTCCAAAATTATGTATTTATATTTTTTCCATGTTATGTTTTTAAAGCCATGCTACTTTTTATTTCTCACATTAAATTGATCTGTATTTATTCTTAGTTTTTAAAAAACTATTTATAAAATTTACTGGAGCTATATTATTATTATTATCTTTAGACAAGAACTGGCTAAAATTCTGGGCTGAGGAGTGCAGTTTTTAGTGTGAATTGAGCAAAGACCAGAAATAAATTGCTACAGAAGTCTAGAGTACAGATTGGAACAACTCTGTTTATCACTGGAGGGCAGCACAAGTACCAATATAAGCTAAAACAGAAAACCCCAGTATCTTCAGCTAAGTGACTTTATCTGCCAGAACAGTAATTGCTGCTTCTTTATAGTGACCAGCTACAAACAAGAGATGCTGCAGCCAGTAGATCAGACCTGCCTCTGAAAGACACATTTGTCATTTATTTTCCTTAATTGTTAAAAGTTCCCGGGTGAAACCTGGGTTGGGAAGGAGAGAAACTTCCCATGGCCAGAGAGCTCCTGGAAGTGATATTTGTTTCCAAAACTCATACTGAACGTTTCTCTAATTTTAATAGCAAACATATTTGCAGAAGCCCTTATCATGTTATGGCTACTACCAAACTTGCACACACTCCCAAGCCTTTGGAATAACTCACTTATAGCCAGATATGGACTACTCTTTTCTAGGAGCTCAGCAGGTTTAGGGCCTTGCTGGTTTAAATTTCTGTTGCAACTTACACAGAAAACTTTGTCAAACTTTTCTCTGTCCTTGGCAATGAAGAGGAGAATTTAATTTCAGTTTTGGACTACCTTTTTTCACTCACATCAATCTATGAAGTTTCTGAACTATTCCTTGGAGTACAGTGAAAAAAGCTTTTTTGTTTTCTAGGGTACCTCTGTAACTTTGGGTCAAATCTGCATCCCCCCTCATGGAAGTGAAACTAGCACAGAATGAACACAAGTAGAAATGGGAGCACCGAGCTCAGGCCAGAAGAAACAGAATCATAGAATCATAGAATCGTTTGGGTGGGAGGGACCTTAAAGATCATTTTGTTCCAACCCCCATACCATGGGCAGGGACACCTCCCACTAGACCAGGTTGCTCCAAGCCCCATCCAACCTGACCTTGAACAGTTCCAGGGATGTGGCATCCACAGCTTCTCTGGGCAACCTTGAAACTGTTGGCACTGACTTTGGTACCAGTGCCTTGCCACCCTCACAGGGAAGATTTTCTTCCTAATATCTAATTCAAAAACTTTTGTCTTTCTGTTTAAAGCCACTATATAGTGTTGATTTCTGGTTTTATTCAAAGCCAGAGCCTCTGAGGCATCAGTGGCTCCCTGCTTCATTCACCTTGGCTGGTCTGAACTCTGTCTCCCAAGCAAGGCTATATAAGTAGCTATGACATAATCAAAGAAAATTCTTTTACCCCTTTAAATAACTCTGTCAGAAGAAGAATGGAAAAGATTGTTTACTTTATACCAAATTAGTTAAATGAAATAAAAAGAGAAAATGGAAGAAAAAGAAATAAAGTCTTATGGCAATGTTAGTAAAGTAGTTGGTTAAAGAGTTTTGATACAAAAGCCTTAAGTCAGACATAGAAATCTGAAGACAAAGTCCCCAACAGGTGAGAAACTGTGCTTCATAGGCAGCTATATGATTCAGGCTGACTTATATCAGCTGAGATGTTTGGCTGTACATGCAGGACCCACTCTGGTAAGCTATAATTAGCTTGATTTCCATAAGATTTCCAATGTCCAGTGGATTGACAGGAGGGCATTTGACATGATACCAGCACAGATACTTTGCTACAGCTGAGTGTCTATTGTGTAGGCTGCAGCATCTGGTAGTCCTGAATTTCTAGACAGAAACTTGGAAAACTGCTGTCGTATGACTAGTGATTTGCAACATCAACCATGCAATTTTGATGACAAACAATATTTCAACTGAAGTAATTTCACGACTTCTTGCAATTCAGCTGAACACCCTCACTATTATTATACCAGAATCTGTTTTTTGCCCTTGTTATTACCCATGTTTGGCAATGGAGGTGTTTAGCAGCTCAAAGACACAATAGAGATATTCCTTTACCATGTGAAATGACAACCTGTCTCTTTCACTAAGGGGAGTTTTCCAGCAAATCTAGTAGAGATAGTTTTCTAGCAGTGTCCTTTTCTTCAATGTCTTTTGAGGCCACTAGCTGGAAAACTCACCTGGGGAAATGGTAATTGATTTAGAAATGGAAAATCAGTGTATCTGTGGAAAATAACCTGACAAAGATGGACAGACCTACATGCTGGGTCAGGTGTTCTTTCCAATATGACTGGCAAGGTCATGTCTTCTGATCCTGCACCACCCCCTCCTTTCCACACAGAATCGTAGAATGGTTCAGGTTGGAAGGGACCACTGGAGGACATCTAGTAAACCTCCCTCAATCAGGATCCCTTAGAGCATATTACTCAGGATCATGTCCAGATGGTTTTTTAATATCTCAAGAGAAGAAGATTCCAAAACCTCTCTGGGAAATCTGTTCCAGTGTTCAGTCACCCTCATAATAAATAAGTTCTTCCTCAGTTAGAACTTCCTGGTCTCTATTTTCTGCCTATTTTCACTTGAAAGGCAACCAAATACATGGGTGAAGACAGAGTCTTAGTCCAGTACATTCTGTCTGGACAGGGTCCCACAGACCAAGACTTCGGGATACAACAGAGACTTCAAGGCAAAACCCAAAGTTTCCCATTTGCACTAGATAGACAAAATGTAAAATACAAGATTTAAGGTGTCCTTCTGAGCTCACTATTTACTCAAGGATCTGAGAGATGCTCATGCTGGTAGCTGCACTATCAAGGTCAAGAGGAGTGGTTGCACAGAGGCAGGGGCAGATCTCCCAGCCATGGGGCAGCGCTGGGTGCAGTGTGGGCAGGTGCCCTTGGCCTTCCCAGAGATGGTCAAGAAAACCTGGGAAAACTATGCCCCATGCCTTTCTACGGAAAGATCTTGAAATCCCAACTCTACCACTGTGGGAAGAGGAGCTGAGAGCTACCAGGGTTGTGAGGAGAGGAGAGAAGCCTGAAGGAGAAAGCAAGAGAAAACTTGGTGAGAAAGTATCTGTTGGCATCAGTGTTTGGTGAAGAATGGAACTAGATTATGTTCTAGGGAGACCATTATGTGGTCAGCTCTGTCTGGAGAACTGAAACATTTGCTTGCATGTAGTGTAGCTTCAGGGCACCTGGAAATTGTCTACCTGCAGGTAGTCTGTGAGGGGCCATATGCCAGCTCAGGTTTGCCAATTTCCTGACTCTGACCCACTCTTCCCGAGTCCTGAAATGCCCTGCTCGTTCCGTGAGGATGGAGGTGCCAGTTCCTGCTGCTGCCCAAGGTCTTAGCTCCACATTTTGTCTTTAAGAAACCTGTTAATTTCCTCTAAAACTACATGTAAGGAATAGCACCTGAAAAAAATGGTCCTGTAATATGGATTAATACTCAATATCTTTCTGCTGAAGAAAGGGAAAATTCTAATATTTATGAGTAACATATTTTATTGAAGATTTCAGTCTTTAAAAGACATAAGTATTTGGTATAGAATTTCAAGCTCAATAAAAGGCTGTGTACAAATATGGTCATGGTAGAATCTTGAAAAATATTAACAGTTTCCAGCAACAAGGGAGCTTTACAAGGGAGGAAAATCAATATTGACTTATGGTGTTTATTTGTAGCATAGTAAAATTGCCTACACCTGAGAAATCCCAGTAATTAAACATCTAATCTAAATTCATATAAAAAAAGGTTAAGCAAACTCTGCAACTTAAAGGGAGATAGAAAAGCTGACCATTACTGGCTAAAAAAAAAAAAAAAAGTAATAAGCATTACATTAAAATAAGTTGCAAATGGAAATAAATAACAGTTGGAAAAAAAATTACCTGCATCTTCCCTAGAGAATTTGCTTGATTCACTCCTTTTTGTAGTGACTCTTGGCTGCCTACAGCTGCATTCTTTGCACTGCTCCAGTCATTCAGCTGCCCTCCTGGAGCCCTGATGACCCACCTTAACCCCCCAACAAACAAAGTGAACAGTCAAACTGATTACTGCCCATCACCCCAAAATTACTTCTCAGCATTTTCCCTGCAGTTACAATGAACGGAGATGCCTCAGAGGGATTAGTCTGACCCCACTTTATACACGTGCCCTCAAGTGTATGAACTGGTTATCCCAGACTATTCACCAGCTCTGGTCTTTGCTGCCAGATGTGTGAGAGGGCCCTCATCCTAAAGTAACTGTCTGAGCTCCATGAATTGTAGTACATGTCTCCTTTGACTACAGCCTAGGAGGGGAGACCTCTAATATCTGATTTTTACGTGTCCCTTTCCATCTGATCATGTGTTTCCCTAAAGTATTGGCTACAGACTTCCCAGGGGAAGGCTTGTTTCATGAAAAGACGCTGTTTGTCATGAGCCTCTTAAATGTTTATAGTGCCTGTGTATCTATTGAATTTATGTTTTCAGGCAAAGTTTTTTAAAAAGCAGAGATCAGTTCCACTGAACCTTTATAAGAACATTGAGGAAATATCTGACTTAAGAACTTCTATTTCCTTTTCGGATTAGAATATCAATTTATCCCAGTCCTCAGACTGGCAAAGACTTATGGGCAAATCTGTATGTGCATCCTGATAGCTCCACTGAAGCCAATGGGATTATTCAAAATGTTTATGGCTTGGCAGCTGCATCTGGTTTTGCAGGAGTGGGGACTTGATTTCTTTTCCTGTTGTACATAAGTGTTCCTTACCAGATGCAGCCCTAGGACATGTACAGTTTGATTTCCACTTCTGTCCCATTTATGCCACTGTTCACATTTAATTTAATTAAAAAGCAACAGATGCCATGGAAAATTTTACACTGGCACAAAGCCAGCTTTTGTGGTTTTTTTATTGTTATATTTTTAATTGGTAAAGCTGGATTTAACTTCATCAAGCAATTTTCCTCTCTTATCCATAATAGAGGCATATCCAGCACTTCTCCAGAGTGTCACTTGTAAGAAATAATGAATTACATTAAATGAAAAGTTTCATTTTTTCTTTTAGAAATGAGCTTTGACATCATAAAATACTGTATTCTCATTCTGAGTCAAATATCTTGCTATTTTTTTCCAGGAAAAGTGCTCAGCAAGACTTTGTTCTTGCCTGTGTGTTGTATGACTCTAACAAATCACTAAAATGTCCCTGAGATGTCTTACATCAGGGAAATTGAAACCCTGAAAAATATATGTGCTTGGCACAGTTTTTCTATATATTGTGAAATTGCTACTATAATTGTAGGATTTAGTATGTTATGGGAAAAAGACCTTTTCTTTTAAGACCTCTTTTTCTTCAAAGATCCTATTTAACTTGAAGCACAGGGATAAGTGCATTCTTATTTAGTTCAGTATTTAAACACATGCTTAAATTTAACGATGTCCCAGTCCATGAGACTGAAGAATTTGATTAAACTGAATCATTTACTTGAGTGCTTTGCCAGATGAAGATCTTCAGAAGTAAAATACCACCACGAATATAGGCTGCATTGCTGTCTAAAGTTATAACTTTGCGAGTGAATCAGGCAATGTCAGGATTACTCTGCAGTCCCAAAGGAGGCTGATGTGGTCTGTCAATGTCCATACTATAAAACACTCCTGTGGTCTGAAAAATGAGCAACTGTAAACAAGTTGTCTGGTGGGAATGGTCCCTGGTCTGTGCCAGCACCCAGATTGTTCCCAGGAATTGCTGGGGAAAGAGCTGGTTTTCTGGAGCAAAGCTGTGGCAGGGACTTCTCTAGATAATAATTTTGAAGATTAAATTCCAATGTCATTAAATTAAATACCTGTGTCTTTACAAAACCTGGAATCACTTGGTCTTAAGAACATGCACCCTAAGTTCTGTGCTTCAACTGACTTTATCATGCCCAGGACTTAGATCAGGTTTCATGATGTTGGTCAGGAGCAGAGTAGTTTTACAGATGTGGCTCTCTGAGGTAGTGAGTAGAGAACAAATTCTTATTCAGGGCAAGATACTGTCACTGCTTAGGCTTTCATAGCTAGATAAGCCTTCTCTGAAGTTCTCACACAGGCACAGTAATTGCAGTTAGGCTGATACATTGGTCACTCTTTGCTTTCCCACCTCATGGTACAATCAGAACTGAATTTTACAACAACCTCTTCTTTTTCTATAGAGGCAAAATCACACATCCCACAAATCCTACATATTTAGTATTTGGGTCTGCTGGTCAGGAAGGAGGGTCTATGTCTGGATAGGTGCATACTAACACCACTGCTATGCCAGATGTTGCAAAATCATCCTTGACATGGAGTTGAAACCAATGGGATTTCCTCCAAGAGAATGCTTCTGGCAGACAGGATGTTTTTGTAGGTCAGGGATTATCTTCAGTGTGATAAGTGTGAAAAAACTTCAGTCCTTATTGATGAAAGGAAATAAGATCAGAGAAGTTTCATGCCAGAATTGCAAGATGTTTTGGACTAAGATTTCTCTATTCATGGAGACTTTTACTCTATTCAATTGACATCTTTATTCAAATTCTTATGTAAAAATTTCTAACTGTGACTAAACAGAAAATATTTCATGTCTTATCCTCAAATGGCTTATTGAAAGAAAAGTGATGCTTTTTGTCCTTTACAAAGGAACTCAGTGCAATATCCAACCTACAGATGGGAAACTGAGAAGCAGTTTTAGAGTAGAGGCTGCCCCACTGCCTTAGCTTGGGATATATCCAATCTCCAGCAAAAGCTGTGCTAATCTTTTTATGATTTTACTGTGTAAGCAGGGTAGATTTTGATGTGTGCTCAGGAGAACTATACAGATGATATTGTCCACACAATGGTGGTAGTAATGAGGAAAAGACCATTATCAACCTACGTTAGGAATACTTCCTGGAGTATCCAGCAGGCTGATGCAGAGGGATTGAAGTTAAGCAGGACACTGTTGACGTACTAATCATTTTTCTCTGGTTAAGGCCATATCAGCATTTTCACTGGAATACTTGTTTCCAGGGGTATGTATAATTCAGGCTGGAAAATATGCTCTGGACAGAAAATTGGCACAAAATGTTCCAAGCAGGGGCAATAATTTATTTTTGAGGGTATGTCCATTTATTTTTGTGGCTGAGAGAGAAAAGCAGAGAAAACCTAGGCATTTCCATGATAAAAGCGTGCTGAAAAAAAAGAAATGCCTACGGTGAAAGAATCATAAGAAGTAGAAGTTTATGAGATAAAAAAATGGAAATTTAGGCTTAATTATTTTCCAAGTTTTCTTACAGACAGTTTTCTGTCTGAAGAAAGTATTTAGCTATTTGGGCACTGTTATAAATTAGTTAGTTCTGTACCACAGGCTGCACTTTAAAAGCATCCAGGCATCTTCCATTTATTTCAACAGAGTTATGCTCTCATAATTTTCAAATATAAATAGGAAAATTTTGAAGAGGTTGAGAGCACACAGAGAAGAATAAAGTACAAAATAAGTGAAGCTGCAAAGGGAAGATAGCCTCAGGGAGTGGGGAAAAGAAACTGCTTTTTTAATGAGGAGGCAGGAAAAAAATGAGAATAGTGTTGTGGACAGCTCGATATGTCAGCGAGGAAACAAAGAGAACTAGGAAAGATGAAGTTCAGAACTGCTTCACATTTGCTTGTTTTCAGCAGGGTTTTGTTGGCCTGCCTGGGCTAGGAAGCCAAATGTCTGTGTTTGGCCTGAAAGCCAATAACCCACCTCAGCCTTGTGGTTAAGTAATGATGTTTCGCATCACTATGGGTAGGATGAGCATCCAAACTTTGCGTGGGAGACATGGCTTTTAAGCCATGAAGGAAGTAGAAACAGATGGGGAAATGATTGAGAAAAAAAAAAAAAAAAAAAAAAAGACTGAGTTTGGGAAAAGCCTTGAGGATTAAAAGCAAAAGATCCCAGAAAACTTTCTTCTACCTGACTTCCATCTCAGAAGAAGTTGCACCTCTCCAGTGTTGGGCAGGTGAGGTGAGGTGTGGGGCTTTGTAGTGAGAAGTGGGTATCTTTCAAAGAACATCTCTAAAAAAATCCCTGAAGTCTTTGGTCAGAGATCTATCAGCTTGTGTCAGCTTGTGAACTGCTGTGATCACAAAATACAGGTTACTCCCAGGGAAATTATGAATGCTGGCACTTAGTGAGGTTGGTTCATGCTGTTGCTGCTCATGAGAAGGCGGGGAGAGAATAAGGGGAGCATGCAGTACCTGTGCTTGCAGTGTGGTGTTCATCTTTCAGCTCTCATTCACACGCAGTTCTGTCAGGCAAGGAAGCAGCACTGAATCTCCTCCCCAGGGGCGTGTGAAACCCAAGATGGAATCCCTTCCTTATACATGGAAAACAGGACATGGAGAGGCCCATGCTGAGGTGGGACAACCTGGACTCACTTGCTGTGTGACATTGTTTATGCAAGACTGCAGTGAAGTAAATCATTTTAAGTGGTGGATGAGGTGCTTTCTGTATTCAGTTTCCTTCCCTGTTCAAATGTATTCTTGCTTGTGTAAGAAGTTCTGGAAGAAAAATCAAAGTTTTGGCTGTCTATGATTTGATTACACTACCCTCCCAACAAGGTTTTACTTGGTTTCCACTTCACATTAATCTTCTGATATATCCTTAGCATCATTTTTTATTTAAAGCCTTGTTGGATATACCCTGCCTCTTTGTGAAGAGGCAACACTACAACATGTCTCTTGCTCACTGACTGACTAACTTTGCTTCCTTATAGTGTTTCCTAGAACGTCAAATGAGAGCTTGAGGTACTCAAAAACCTAGTGTTGCAATGAAAAATAACTTATTAAAGTTTATAATTACTGAAAAATTAATCAGAGACTTAGCATGGTACTTGCATAAAGACAATAAGCCAAGCTCTTGTCACTATGAAATATGGAATAACTCCGTTGAAATAAATCTTAATTATGCTAGAGTCACTACTCAGTGTGACTTAATTAAGAGTAGAGCAATGAAAGCCTTTGGGGAAAAAAGAACACTGATTACACAACTACTTAACTGCATATTTCTTCCTTCCCCCCTGGTTCTTTTCTTCCCCATTGGAGAAAATTTCAGAACTAGACTTGTTCAAGGAACTTGAATAGATATTAGCTTTCTGAAGAGAAATTGTTTGAAGTAAAAGGTTGAGAACAATAACCCTGAAGATAATCTCTTCAAATTATACATGCAAGGTGCCATGAATCCATACCTATCTTGGCCATAAAAAGTATGATGCTTAGTCAGGCAATAAATTTACGAAATATAGAAACATAGAATGGTTTGGATGTGAAGAGACCTTAAAGATCATCTCGTTTCAACCCCCCTGCCACAGGCAGGGATACTTTCCACTAAACCAAGTTGCTCAAAGCCCCATCCAACCTGGCCTTGAACATTTCCAGGGATGGGGCAGTCACAGCTTCCCTGAGCAACCTGTGCCAGGGCCTCACCACCCTCACAGCAAAGAATTTCTTCCAAACACCTAATCCAAATCTATATCAAGTACTGCACTATAGAGCTGAAGGCTTAACTCTAACAAAAAGAGACAATGAATAGATCAAGGTTAAGCAGCCCACAGAGGAAAGTGTCAAGAAATATTCCTTCACTGCAGCCTCCTGAAGGCAGCATGCAACAGTGGCTATATAGTATAGACAGATATATTGTTCAACAAGCATATCAACAATGTAAGAGGTTCATTTGTCATGATTTCACTTCTTACCAGATAGAAAGCATGCAAAGTCAGATATATCATGGCAATAAATCTGCTGACTTCAACAGAGTTATCTCAACAATGAATTCAAACCAATATACTTTGAGAAAATGAAACCAAACCAAGCAGGAGATACACAAAGGGTTCTTGGCAGATTATCTAGATCGTATATAAAATCAGACATTAAAGGAATATGTGCAATATTGCAAGGGAGTTATGATAACTGGGAAAAAATATGCAGCAGGTATCAGAGTGTCAAATTCCTTTGCTTGATCTATGCCCTTTCTTCACAGGTGTAGCTCCAGTTGAGCTGGAAAAGTGCTATAGAAAAAGGTGCAATTTTTTAAAAATGACTGAAAGAAAAATCAGCAAAAAAAGGGAGAAGGAATTAAATAATGTGGACTATCCATCCCAAAATTATTCCAGTATGAACTGGGTTATAGAAGAAAATAATCTATTTTTAGGTTGAAGTGAAAGCTTTCCTTGTTCCACAGAGACCAATGTATCTGCAGAAGTAACAGCTGCACTGGCCTTTTTTTGATAGATGTGGAAAATGATTGGCAAAAAGTAACAAAATGACAACCATGGAAGATCTGGTTTGTTTTCTTCTCCACTCCTGCACTGGTATGGAAATAAAGGCTTCTAGTCCCAGTTCTGTGTGATCTGTATATCAGGTGTTTGTTATACAAGTGCTCCTGCACATGCATGATATTGAGAGGAGCTGGTTTGACACTTCATCAAACTCTAGTTCATTTATGTGAGCCCACCTTCAATATTGACATCTGATTTCTTGGCTCACCATTCTGTCCTAGGGGAATTCCAGGGGTGATTTTTAAACAATCTGTTCTGCATAAAAGCCTCATAAGCAAAACATAAAATTTAATCTGAGTTACTCCTGGGATTTATGCCTAAAATAGAAGCTTAGGAGGCAAGTTTCTACGGCTTTTATCTTTGCTCTTTCACCTGATATTTGGTAATTTTAAGCGAGGTTAATCTCACCAGCTCTGGATGCGTCTGCATTTCCTATGTCTGTGTTTGAACTAATTGTGCTGAGCTTCCTTGATCACCAATGGGCAGAAATCTGCATTTTAAAAAGTGTGATTTGTTTACTCCCAATGCACAACTGTAAAATGGATCAGAAGTGTTTGTCCCTCTCTTATGGCCATAAAGGAAGTTCAAATATAAATGCCTATGTTGTCAACATCTGAAGTTAGATGAGATGAATCCTGGCTCTGATGGCTTTGGAAAGTGGTATTTTCCTCAATATAGTGCATGACAGACATCCCTGGGATACATCTGGGCGGTACAAAAGAAGACCAGGAATTTCCCAGGTGACAGCTCCAGAAGTGATAACCAAGGGTCACAGTGCTACAACAATCCAGGTTTTGTGTGGACAGTGGAGGAAATGGGAAGCTTGACATTCATAATGGACAGTTCTAAAAAGGAAGGATATTGCACAATGTCTTCAAGATGCAAATTAGCGTCAGTAAATACTTCCAAATAGAGACACATCTGAGCCATAACCCAACATTAAAACATCCCCTGCCCCTAAATCTTACTAAACTACTTAGATCTCAGTTTTGCAGCTGGCCCTTGAATCTTTTGGGTCAAACCAGTAACCTTGATCTATCTACCCCTGAAGTTTAGGTCTGGATTCAAACTTTAGAAGCTTTGCCTGTCTAGAAAGTTTACCTTTCTTTAATATCTGTTGCAATCAAAAGGTTCCTCAAACAATCAAGAGCTCTGACCACTCCTAAAACACAGAGGTCATTTTTGGCAAATGATAATGGCAAAGCACAGAAAGTATAGAGAGGAGGTGAAATTGCATTCCTTGGAAAGAGAAGCAGCTCATGAACATTAGAACTGGCATTCAAATGGCTTTTCTTTGTGCTGCAGGTGAATTTTTTCTGGCTCTCCCTAATCACAAAACAGTAGGAAGAAGTGAGACATATCACATAGCAAAGAATTAATGTCTTGCAGAGAGCTTTTTAGTAAAACATATGTACACACCCTCATCAGCAAACTCTGCAGGCTTAAGACCGAGTTGTCAGCCACATATAGACATGTATACACATTTTGGAAGGCAAGCAGCTTCCAGATAATCTTTTAAAGGTACCCACAAGTAATACAAAGTAGACAAACACTCCATATAGTGATATCTTTACATAGTGTCCTCATGGATACTATAGATTCAGGAAGACATTGCTCATGGAAGTGATGCTATACCATATTCCAGAGAGTAGAAAGCAAGCCCTTTTAAAATACTAAAAGGAGAGATCGACATGGCAAGGTCCAGTGCAGCACTGGGCCGAGAGCAAACTGAAATGGCTAGATCTGTTTTCATCCCTTCTCTTGGGCTACTAAGCTGAATAGTTTACAAAGCAGAGAAAGTAATTCATAGTCCTTTACAGTACAATTTCTAGTGTCACAGAGTAACTGCGGATTTACAGCACTCTCCTGTGAAATTTCAACTGCCATAACAAAGCTTTATGTTGCAGATGATGAACACTCAAATATTTAGGAATAATAATAAAAAAGACATTTCATCCTCCCCTTCCCACAGGGGACCAATCTGTCTTTTTAGAACTAGGTGTTGATCCAGCCCTGTGCAAACCTTTACAAGATTTTTTTTTTTTGTGTGTGTGTGTGTGGCAATTATTTGACTGACGTTTTGCTTAAAGAAGGGGAAAATCCCACTTCCTGCAGCATATTGCAGGGACCAGCAAACATATCCCTTCGTCCATTGGACCAAATATATAGTGATAATACTGTGCAGGTGCTGCAGAGCTGACTCAGCTGTTACCTGATCACGTTATGCCTGTGATATGCAATCCATCATTACATTTAAAGCTCCTGCTTGATTAATACTCAGTATTTCATGTCAACACTGATAAATTAGAATTCAAAAGTGTTACACTGCAGGAACTGCAAACAGTTCTGCAGTGTTGATGGCCTGTGTTAATTTTGTGAGATCTGTTATTTCAAGGGGAAATTCACAATTCAGAAATACCAAAATGTGTGTGTGGTATTAACTTCCAACCGTGACCTCGGGATAACAATGATATGTTACATTTAAAGGAACTGGACAAATTTCCAAATGTCTATGGTATTTCTTCTCCTATATAAACAGTACCTCTATCCCTTAGCTTTGCCAACCGTATTTGCAATAATGCTCTAATTGTGGTGTTACAGATATATATGGTATACCAGAATTGGAAAGTACTTTGGCTTAGATTGTTTTAAACATTTACTTCCCAAGTGCATAGGTTTTATCTTAACCAACTCGCTCAAGAAAATAAGAAAAGAGTGCCATGGCATTTTTAATCTCTCTCGGTCTTGTAACCTTTTCTCATTTGAAATGTTGTTTCTTTTTCTTTTCCATGGACAATTTAATAAAAAAAATCTACCTTTTCCCCTACTGCTTACTTAATGGTAACTATTTTTTTCACCTTTGCTCCAGGCCTACATAAGACAAATTAAGCAATTCCCATTAGAGCTACAGTTTGAGATTCAGGAACACTTAATGGCCAACAGCCTCTTCCCTGGTGGAGAATGAGGATTCAAAGGAAACATTTGAGATTATTTTACTTTCATTATTTTGTTAAAAAAAGTTTGCACCTTGAGGTGTCATGAATACCCCTTCTTGATCTTCCTTTGCCTTGTCAGACCTGGCCAGCACAAGCAGCTGAGATCTTTGCTCTATTTTCCCTGCATCTCTGTGCAACACTTTTTTAAAAAGAGAATATACTATTATTTTTTCTAAACCTTTCAGACTGCTGTAACATGATCAGGATTCTCCTGAATCTCTATGCATTCGATCTCTTCTCGTTCCTTCCTTTTGGCCCGTTTCTTTTTCTTGTGGTGCTTTTTTGAAGGTGGGAAAAAGGTTAGAAAGACAGGCAAAATAACAAAACAGTGCAGAAGTGTGCAACTGCCAGCAAGCAGCAAGCATTTGAACAGTGTGAAGGTCAAGTTTGAAGGCACAAAGAGAAGGGGGACCAACCCAATAAGAAAAGAAGAAACGTTCTGCAAAATGGCTGTCCCATGCTCTTGGAGGGAGTTCTTTATACACTGAGTTCGGGTGTGCTCAGTAGCGAGTACAAATGTATAAAGCAGGGGTGCACAGTGATCTATGGCAAAATTCAAAGTGTAAATAAGGCACAGTATAGAAATGCAATCCATGTCTACATTCCATAAGGTCATCAAGCCAAGGACACCCAGCTCTATTGAGGTGACACTGAGAATTAACCAGAAATTTCCCAGAGGATGGATAACCAGGAAAAAGGTCAGTATTAACACCAGCAGGATGCCAAAACCAGAAATCAGGACAGGCATAGTTACTGATAAACGATAGTGGTCCATGAAAACAAAAGTAGGATTGAACACAATGAACTTGATGCTCTGTATAAGAGAGAGTGGCCTCAGCTTCTCCAGCAATTCCACTGCTTCCCTCTGTGTGTTTTCACTAGTCCTGGCCACAAGGTACAAACGCGAAGCAATTATGTTGTTCTCATCTCCAGCTTTGGAGAAAATTATGTCATTTTTGAAGTGCTGGAATTCTGGCTTTTTTAAAAAGGAGCTCTGGAGAATGCTGATAAAGTCACTTTTGTTGGTTGCACTGATGTTACCCACCCGAAGGTACTGGTAATACTGTTCAATCCAGGACACTGTATTGAACCCCTGGCTTAGTGTTTTTAGGTCTTCTTGCACAGTACCATTCCAGTACTCCAGAGGTTCATAAATGTAGAAGCCTATCACTGGGCTGTAGTTGCTGAAATACTTTTGCTGTATGAGGGCATAGGAGACACTTGGAGACTCACTGGCAAGAAGGTTGATGATGTTGGCTCCATCACTGATCTGTAAGCACCCCATAAAGGAGAAAGAGGCATAGATGAGATACAGTATCACCACAAATGGCTTGACATAGATGTTGGTAATCCACTCGTTGTAGTGCTCTCGGAGGAAATGCTGGATAAAGTGGTGCTGGTATGGGTTGGTCTCGTGGTGGGAAGTGTGCTGATGGCCGTCGTTCATCATGGTCTGGAACCACACAGGTTTCCGATCCAGGTACTCTGCTGAAGGGATTTTGCAGCAGAAGATGCTGTGGTAACGGTTCTGCTCCAACTGGCCAGCAAAGACCAGGCAGGAGCCAAAGAAGGAGAAGATATAGAAGTAGTTCAACAGGATGGAGACGCACATGTTCTGGCAAAAGACTTTTACAGCTTCGATGTTGGTGAATGGGCTTGCACCCATGCCAAAGGCTATGAAATACAAGGAGCTTGTCATTGTGTAGGAGACCATGACATCTGAGTAGGCATCTGCTACCCGGTCCTTGAATGGCAGATTCTCTCTGGTTCGACGCCATCCTGAAAGAAGTTCAAACACTCCTTTGGTTCCATGACCTGAAATGAGAAAACAAAGTGTATACATGTGCATACATATAAGGGGGGGGGGGCGCAGTCATCCTTCAGGTTTTTCATCCTCCATCAGTAAAAAACATTTGTCAGCTAAGTTTTGTTCTTTTTTTTCGTGACCAGTTAAACAAATGGAAAATTGTGAATTGTCTGTCTAAAGCTGGATACCAGAATTCATATGCAGGTGCTTAAATTAACAGGCCTGATATTCTGAGACTCTCCATGCTCAGAAAAGAAAGTATGAAATACCCTTTAAAAGACATTCCTTGATTTTAATGGACATTGAATTAGTTTCCGAAGGGACTGCAAATATAGGAGAATATGAAGTTTGGTTCAAGCCTTGGGTTCATTCTTGAAATTCCTTGTGGCATCCATCTACATCCTTCAAAGCTCAAGGAATTCAAACACTTAAAAATACAAATAACAACATTTTCTTCCAAAGAGCATAAATTAAAGGCGTTGGTTTGAGAAATGAGTGGGTGTGATCAAGAAGGGAACACCCTGGTTCTTCATGCTGGATGAAGGAGAAACTATACGGTAAGTACAAATAACCAGAAAAATTTGTATCATGATTCTCTGTCTACTGAGTGAAATTGAAACTTCTCAGTGGTAGTACACAAGTTTTCACACAATATGAAAGTTGACATGCTGGTGGTAATGATGGAGAGTATAATGATGGAGAGTATAATAATGGAGAGTATAATAATGGTTAAGTCATTGGTCCATGTTAATTGTCTAAAAAATATGTGGGTTATTTTCTATGATTATAACTCCTCTGTCTCTTTCTCTCTCAGCTATCCAGAGCTCCTCCTGGTGACAAGGAATTCCCTTAGCTCACGAGAGAGGACAGTCAGAAAAGTCAGACCATCAGTGCTCCATGACACATTCTTACTTCATATTCTGCCCTAAGAAGTATTTTAGGGGTATGATTTTTTAATAAACTAATGCTTAATACAGACTTACTTTCATTTTACTTATCACAGTCACAGTCTATGAAGTCTACAGTATTAAACTTTGTGACAGAATGGTAAGAAAGATCAGAAGCTGATCTTATTAGTTTAACTAGTTTAGCTTAGGTTTACCTAGTAAAGTTATTATGTATACACATTCCTGTAATGTATATGTGGAAAAAAATAGATACACACTCACATACATGTTCTTTTTTTTTTTTTCTCCATTAGAGAATTTCAATTTGGGGGAAAATATAAAAACTAAGATTCAAAAAAGAGCCAAAGTGGTTTGGTTTTCAAATAAAAACAAAAATTTGGGTTCAGATGAGAAAGTGGAAAGTTCTCTGCACTTTGGATCAAGCCCTGACAAAATCCTGGCCAATGTAAGGAAATATACTACTGAGCAGGAAAAGAAGTAGAAGCAAATTGTCTCTGTTTGTGGGCCTTCACTTTCTCTAGCAGAAGAATTGCATGAACCAAAGCATGCACAAAGGCAATTTTCTTGTATCAAAACCAGAAATATGACAACAAGAGATTTGCAAATAATCAAGTATGTACAACTAAAGGACTGTTGAGTTTGTCCTTAGATTTAAATTGTTTGGGATTCATACAGCTGCTTGTGTTGCCCAAAACAGACTCCTGACAGCCATTCAAGACAGGGAAAATTACAGCATAAACTGCCAGGTTCTATGAGTGTTACCTGCTTTACTGCAAATCGGTGTCCCCAGTGAAAGATAAACCTACAGTACTACAGAAGTCTTGCAGTTAGAAAAAGGCCTGTGTGGAAATGCTGCTCTGTTATGAATCAGCATCTCAGTTCAGGAGGGACCTTGAATTCCCTGGTAAGTTTAGGGTGAGTTGTTCAAATTCTCAAGGCACAGCTGTCGTTGGCACAGCTGTCATTGCACACTGTCATTTCCAGACCACCAAGCAGAAAGAACTGGCTCCTTCAGCTGAGTAAAGCTGCAGAATCCAGTGACTTGGATACAGTCTTATAATTTTCTTAAGCAGGTGCCTAAGTATCCTGCAGTGTGTGGACCAGACAGGCTGGTCACCACTTCCAGTGCCCATGTCCTGGCATGACTAAATTTAATGGTATAGGAATCATCGAATCATTTAAGTTAGAAGTGACCTTTGAGGTCATGGAGTCCAACTGTTGACCCTGCAGTGCCAAGTTCACCACTAAACCATGTCCCTTAGTGCCACATCTTCCCATCTTTTAATACCTCCAGGGATGGTAATTCTCCCACTTCCCTGGGCAGCTTCTTCCACCGCTTGAAATGGAAATGTTCCCTATTATCCAATCTAAACCTCCAATGGCACAGCTTGAGGCCACTTCCTCTTGTCCTGTTTTTTGTTACCTGGGAGAAGAGACCAACCCCCACCTGGCTACAACCTCCTGTCAGGGAGTTGTAGGGAAGCTCCCTCAGTGACTCCTCAGCAGATTTATCTCCAGACCCTTCACCAGCTGCATTGCCCTTCTCTGTACATTCCTCAGCCCCAGGCTGGGTCAAGCAATGCTCTTACAGCTCTATCAACAATTAACAGTAATATTGGCTTTTCTCTGCTTATTCAAAAATCTCACTTATCTGCCGTCCTGCAAGTTTATGTTCACAGTTGCATCTTTGTCATGTTTTTATTATTATTAGTTTAAAAATTTTAGCATATCACACTCAGTGAAGAATTCCTGAGTGCATTTGATCTTAGGGTAGGTATGCAATGACTAATAGAAAGGAGCTTTATATTGTCAAACATATGTATAAAGGAATACTCAAGAGTAAGCACTAATGAGTGAGCACAAACTTGTGAAAATATTGAAAATTAAAATACTGTAATTAAACTCTAGACTTTTTTACAAATAGAACAAGTAGTAACTTAAGGAAAAAAATATTGATATTTGTAACTTCTATGAGGATAAAAATTGGCAATGATTTTCTTAGGATTGTTAATACACAAATGCAAAATTTCAACTTATCCCCCTTTTACAAATAGCTTTAGTTCTATCACACAAATACAGATACTGGAGAATACAGTGCAGTAATTTCCTTGCTGCCACAAGAAGAAACCTTTACCTGACTAGTTTGCCCCCATCATCACTTGGATACCAAATTTTCCAGTCAGCCTCTGTTGCTCTCCTCACATAAACAGGTCTATCCCCCTTCCCCAACAGGGGTACAAATCCATTTTTTTCCTGAACATTATCTGACAATTCTGATGATTCAGACACCACACTCACTCTGTAAGATTCTGTTCCTTCAGCTTCATTGCTATGTCACTGACAACTCTGACAGTGGAGTTAAGTTCACTGAGCAGTTCTAGGAGAGTTCAGAGGGTCTTTGACTCTGGGTCAAAACTGCCAAGTTTCTCTGGTACTAACATGACATAAATGAAGTACAGCAATTTTTTATTTGTCAGACAGGCAATGGTCTATGACTACTTAAGAAGAAGAGACGAGAATTTTTATCCCATTACTTGTGAGGTTAAGAAAGCAAGTGAGGGAGGCTGCAGAGAAGATGGAAATAAATAATTTTTTTTCTGCCTCAAATTCAAAATCAAAAGATTAATTGTGAGCAGATATTTAAAATAAATTTGAAGAGGATAGGGATAGAAAAAAGAAGAGTGAAATAACAGATTAAAGACCCCTTGATTGAGGTAAGCTTATTCAAGCTGGAAGAGCCTGGAGAAATGAATCAATTAAAAAATTAAGCCAAACCAACCTCAGAACTATTAGAAGTCATCTTAGAGAATGAATGTAGATGGGATAGTCCAAGAAGAATGGAGAGAAGCAGCAAAGTATGTATCTTCAAAAAGGAGAACTGGAGTGCTGTTTTGAAAAGGGGCATGGTATTTTCATTGGATCACAGAAAGATTTGGGTTGGAAGGGACCTTTAAAGATCATTTAGTTCCAGACCTCTGATGCGAGTGGGGACATTTAAAAAAAAAAAAAGGAAAAATGAAGGTGAACACCCTGGGGAATAAAACCAGCAAACAGTGGTCTGTTATTAAAAAATGAAAAGCATAAAGAAAAACTGAATTAGTTGGACTTTTTCCTCTTATAGACTGGAACTTCGGTAGTAACTCAACAACATTTAACATGAAAGAAGTTATTAAGAAGGGGACAGAAATCAATTCTTTCTCATTTCTACTTGGAGAAGGACATGGTTTCATTTGCACAAAAACCCTCCATTTAGATTAGACACCAGAAAAAAACAAATATTTTTTTCTTTAAGGTTCATTAAACACTGGAACACACTTTACAAGAGGGTCATAAAGTCTTCTTCATTACAAGTCTAAAGGTTAGATTAATAAATGTTAATGGGAGTGCTAGGTACATCCTGTCTTAATGCTTCAAGGCAGATCCTATTCAGACTCCGGAGATCTCTTTTGTCCCATCATACCTAAATTTGACTTAAGATGCTTAGGATTGTTTAAGCATGAAAACCAGTCTGTCTTCAGTGTTTCATTAACCAAAGCATGCCTGTTCAGCGTTTAGCTACTGCTTCTGCCACAACCAGTCAGCTTCCTGGCATAGGAGTTTGATCTGCATTTATCACTCCACATAATACCCACTGAGACCGCAGTCTGAAGCCATAAGGCAGTGCTGGAAGGAGAGGTTGGATGCTGCCAGCCTTTGTAAACTTTCTAGGAAGGAAGATCATAGTGAGTCTGCACTTTTTTGGATCAACACATAAAGAAGATTATTTGCTGCTATAGGTGATAGCAGTCAATGTGATGATAACCTTGTTGTCTAGGTTATATTTCAAACAAGTCTTAGAAGTACGTGCCATAGCACAGCTCTACTCAGCATTTCTACACTAAGAAACCAAAATATTTTAATCAGTTTTCATTAAGAGCCACACATATAAACTTTCCATGTATACACAGGATGCAGAGACAACTTTTAAATCATAGTGGTGGGCAGTAAGTATAATTTTACATTATAATTCTTTGCTGTGAGTCTACTGGAAAAAAACTTTATTTTATTTGTGGAAATGACTTTTTTTTTTCCACGTGAATAAGCAAACAGGGCACATGAAGATTTTTTTTCTTTAGTAGTAGAAAGGCCAATTCACACCCTGGAAAAACTCATCTTGTTTTATCTAATCAATACCCTGTGATAGTAGAGGCCATGTACAATAGTATGATATTGAAACACAGAATTATAGAATCCTAGAATTGGTGGGGACCATAAAGACCATTTAGTTCCAACTCCCTGCCATGGGCAGGGACACCTTCCACTAGACCATGTTCCTGGTTCTTTTCTAGACTAGCTCCAGCAGGGCAATGTGGATCTTATGCTGGGGACCCCATTTTAGATAATTTAGGGTCATATCATCACTTTCTTACAGAGGAGGAGTTTGCATCCCAACACAGTGCAATGTAGGAGGCATTTGTTCTGCTAAATCACTAACATTAGTGTCATTAATATTAGCATCCCCACTTACACTTAAAAAATGAAGCACAGAGATTAAACAAATTAATCACAGTCACCAAGGACCATCCATATCTCACAGAGGGAAGAAGAAATAGAAACAAATTATTAAACTACTTCTTTGAGAAGAATCAGTAAATCCTTGGGGTCTTTGACGCAGAAGGCAAAGAGAATCTGGAGCTTGGTAATATTTTAAGTAGCTGTGGGATACACAAGGAAATGTGTTCCGAATCTAGATCCTGTTCCATAGAGGTAAGTCTCAGCACAATGCATCCAGAGAAGAAGTGGACCTTAACCACAACTCTGAGAAAAAAAATTACCAGCTTGATTAAGGATAAGGAAAAAATAGAGAACATTTTTTAAAACTAATCTAAAGTGTAGGTAGGAAAAGAATGGTTTTAATTTTACATCTGTCTACATACTTGTAAAATGATTGTAATTGAATTGTTCACACAGAAGGGTTGTTGACCATTTCTTCTTTATTTAGTTTTCCTTTAGCTGTTGTGCTGTGTTAGTGGTAACTAGAGTAACTAAGGGGGCCTGATGAAGGACTAAATCACGCCCACAGTGTTTAATGGTTTACTCTTTCTGCAGAATCTCACTACAAGAGGTGAAGTCAGACCTCATCCTTTCAGTAAAATATCTGTGAAGGTTCAGATTTTGGGAATGGAGGGTCTAACTGTGGAATCAATGCACTGCTGACTAACACTGTCCAAAGAGAGGAGTTTCCTTGAGCTGTAGGAATATCAGTGATGTTACAATATTTACATCTTCTGAATGTCACAGAGCTTACAGCAACAAATATATAACGTACAGTCAAGATCTGCTTCTGAATTTCCTGCAGAAATTTTGTTTTGACTAAACTTAAAATTCTTTATTTCATTTGATAAATGGCATTTTGTGATAGTCAAAAGCATCTAGACAGAAATTAAATCCTTGTGATGCCACAATATCACAATTTCTTCTCTAATCAGTTTTATGCAGACATGCTGACAGAGGGGTTTACACCCTGCTGTGCCTTTCCTTCTCAAAAAGTATTCAGGGTAGAATTGTTCTTTTGAGTAATAGATCCCTAGCATAACAAATTGGCTAATTCACAGAGCTGGGTATTATAGCAAGAGTGTTTAACCAAGTGCAATGAAACCTCAGCCAGTTGAACCATGAGTCTTTAGTGACAAGGACCTCAGGGAAACCTCTAGTGCTACACAAGAGATTTCTTTATTCTTGGATTTAGCACTTCTGACAAATACAGCAAATGAACATAAATCTATCACAAATATCATAAACGAAGTCAGTTTTGCTTAATAGATATTTTGATTTTCTTAAAAATGTTTCTGCCAAACTATGGCCACTTTGCAGGCCTGAACACGTCAGTGACTTTCAGCTCCCAAGTTCTGGTGTATCCCCATTACAATGTGAACCCCTTTAAAAAAAGCAACAGTGCACCGTGGGGCACTTCTGCTAACCACACAGACTGTGACTGATGCCTTCATGTGTACTCCAAGTAACTGCACTTATTTCTGCTCACATGAGCACTTGTGAAAGCCTTTTGAATAATTCTGGGAATTGCTGATGAGACCAAAACATAAAAGAGTTAGTCTCCTTGTGGGCATTTCAGTGGAGCCTGGCAGATAGCAACCCCATGAAAGTTTGAGTCTGAAGAGCACTGAGGAGAGGGGAAAACATTTGATTCTGTCTGGTTTTGGCCACATAGTGACATTTCAGAAATCTCAGTATCAGCCTAACACTGTTCCCATAAAATTCTGCCAACTTCTCAACCACAGCCATAGCTGTAGATGCCTGTAGAAGAAGAAAATGGTGCAATGATGTGGCAGTTGTAGCTGAGTTCCTGCCTTGCCTTCCAATTTTCTAAGAAACACCAGTCTGTAAATTAGATTAACATGAATCTGTTGGAAATATAGATTAAAAGTGATGGTTCATGTGCTCTTCTGGTCTCCTTTCTGGTATGTTCCCTCTTCAGCTAATTAGTTCCACAGTCCTTGACAGCCCCCTCACTATACCCTTTCCCATCCCTCTCGAAATAAATGTTGTCCCAGATAACATGCAGAAGCCCAAACAACTATGGGAGCTGGGCTAAACCACATGGTGATCATTTGCTTACACATCACATCCTCTAGGCACATCCTCAATCTTTCATCAATTTTTGTTTCTCATTTTGCAGACTCTCAAGCCAAACACTGTTATCCCTGTTTACACAGAGACCAGCATGATGGGACCTTGATCTTGATTTGAATTAAGAATAATTAATGCTAACAAGAATTTGGCATCTCTGATTTTGAATCTTATCCAGTTTTGGATCTTTCATATTGAAAAGACCTTTCCAGAGCTTCACCATAAGCATCCCTGGGTAGAAGCCCAGGGCTGAGCACTGGAGGTGAGCCAAAGAACTGCTAGTCCAGACATAAACATATTTCTGACTGAACTGTAGTGACATCACTTTGTATTCAAGGTTCATTTGCTATAGTTCATTTTAAGGTCAAATTTTACAATTTTTCATGCTTAGAAGCTCCCCTTCATCTTGTTAGAAGGAAGAGAAATATTTAATAGCACACACCCCCTGTCCCCCATGCATTGAAATAGAGCTGAACACAGAGAACATTTCAATGGATGTGATCAGTCATTGGGCTGCACACCTCATTACGGGAGATTTAGGTTTGAGCTAACATATACTGCTTGCAAATTGTACATAAAGTTGGAATCCTGCTTAGTTTTCTGCTGTGCTTAGCAATGAATTAAAATGCACTTTTCGCTGTTTATCATTTAAGCCTTTTAATGAACATTGAAAACAAGAACTGCACATATGGAATCTGCTATTTATTGATGGGAGATTAAGTGACATAGAAGACAAGATAACTAATTTAGATCAAGCCACTGATGAATTTATTATATATTCATTTATGCTAAAAGCATAGGAGGGATTTGTGACACTGATCAGAACACTTTATCACCTGGGTTTGATAGTTTGGTAACATCTAAAAGAGTAAGGTACCAGTTTCCTTTCAAGAAAGGAAAATGCTTTGATCAAGTGTAGATTCTGGCATCCAGAAAAATAATCTATACTTGAATCATTACAGAAATAATACATTTGGTAATTTGCTGATTTCTGGCAGAGAAAGAGGAATTATGAATTCTTCAAGGAAAAGGAAAAGTGGTTAAATAGTTGGAGAAGTAAATAGAAGGTGTAAAAGAATACATGTCCAAAAAATGACCAGTGCACTTGTAAGTTTGAGCTAATAAAGACAGTGAAGGAATGCTTGAAGGGAATGGGACCTATTTCTGGAGGCAAGTGCATAATATTATCAGTGGAGGGACCCAGTTTTGAAAGGGAAAAACCTTTCTTCCCTTGACAAGATACATTTGTCTGCACAATCTGAAGTTTCTGCAGGATTCCATAGCATAACAAGCAATAAGCAGAAAAAGTTCATTCTTAACTTTCCCCAGTGAAATTAGTCATCAGAACAACAAGAGTCCCTTTTCCTTGAGCAGACAGAAAAACACCTGGGCAAAGCTTTGTGGGGATTTGTCTCTCTTTGAAAGGGATATAGTCTCTCTGATCATGAGTGTTTTTCATACAGCTCCAAAGTCTAATGGGGCACCATCTTTTCACTCGGGCTGAAGATCTGGCGCTGTGGTTAGCTTGCTTTGTAATATACTAAGGAGTGAGTGCTGCATCTTGGCTAAAGTAGATAATTTTCACTTGCAAGCCTAAGGCCAAGTTCTATCTGATTAAAGCAGGGCTGGCTTCTACCTTGATAATTGATGGCTCAAATCCTGTCAAATTCCTACACTAATAATTTCTATTTGGAAATTACTCCAGCTGGTGACACTTATGTTCTTCCCTCAGCCACTGAGGTTTCCATCTAGACTTCTTATCTTGATGTAAAAACACACCTTTTCTGCAGTGAAGAGATAGCTTCAGACCAAAGGCAATGAACCCATCTGCTGAAAGGGTGATATTTTTAACAGTGCTGTTAGTCCAAGATTTGCTGACATTTGTTTACTTCAGAAAAGGGAAGGGAAGGCAGAGCAGGAGGCGACATTAACCTTTCGTTTCTGTTTGCTGTGAGTGAAGGAAATATGGGGACTGACTCAGCAGTTTGAAAAGTAGGTATTAAATCTCCTTTTTCCTTCCCAGAAAGCCCAGGTTCTGCATTGCACTGGAATGTGGAGAAAGGCTGCTCCACTGCCCTTGCCAAGCCTGGGATGGTTTTTGGAGCACTGCAGCACCACGAATCTGGCTCAGGTTGTCCCACCAGTGGGACTGTTCCTGCTGGGAAGCATCCTCCTATTTGTCTGCTTCAGAGACACATGCAGCTGCCAAGCAGCTGATGCAGAGACGTGGCTGCTGCCCTACTCTGTGATACACAGGCTGTGCTGCTCACACAGTAACACTTCAGGGGAGCAGCAGCCTCTCCTCTGTTCCCACTTTGGGCTTATAAATTTAGCCTAGGGATCACAGGTTGCCAGTGTGGGATGTGTAGGTTACATATATACCATTTATCAAGCAGCAGTGCCAGGGAATGCTGTAGATGCAGGAATTCATCCAGGTGAACTGCCAAATGGTTATAAAGATCCCCAGAATGCCACTGCGTGGGCAAAAGCCTTTCCTTGGACCTAAAGGTTTCCTCTCATTAGACAAAGAGTGAAAAGCAAAATGAACCAAAGAGAGAAGAAATGACTTATCCAATGACTGGAATAAAATCCTACTCCTTCCTTTCCATTATGCAGCTCTATTGAAAAATGAAAACTGTGACATACTGCTGCTCTGCCTGCTGCTTGAGGGCTGTCAGATACCCTTGTGTCAAATTGGTTCAAAACCCTGTAACACTAATATAGACCATTCAGGAAGTTAAAAGAACTTGCACACATTCAGGGAGAAAAACTCCATGGAAAGGGTCAGTAAAGTCAGAGACAACATATTTGGCTGCAGCAGCCACTGAGCCAAGAAGCAGCTGGAGCCTAGGGGAATGTTTTGGGAAAGTATGACTTGATGCTTGATCTGTTGAAAACCTCATTTTTAAAGCATTTGCCATTGGTTGCTATCAGAAATAAGATGCTGAGCTAGATAAACCCTTTGGCCTGAATCAGTCTGGAAGCTTTTACATCCCTGTGTATTCATGGACCTGATTGCACTAAAATCCAAATGCACAGGAAGAATGAATTAAAGTCGTGCAGCTCTTCTGGCCCTTAATTCTGGCATTTAAGTTTTTGACTTTACTAATTTTAGCATTGTATCAGTACCATTTAGAAATCTGTCTTTAAATTGCTATGGATACTTACCTCTTTCACTGCCTGGTCTCAGGTCCCATTTACCCTCACCACTTGTGCAGAGAACCGATTAAAAATTGATTATTTTGCCATGGGTTGATATAGCAGTGCATGCATCAGTTCCCTCATGCATTGCATATATGAATGACTATCATGACTTCTGTGAGATTGTTATGGGTATTACACCAATTTTATGGCTTTGAAATTGAGGCAAAAAGAAATCTAGTTTCAAACTACCAGAAGGATGACTAGAAGTGAACACATGGCATTGACCAGCCTTGTTCTCACGTAGCACAGGATTTTTTTTTTTCAATTTGTATGCTTAAAGCCTGCTATCAATCAATATATAATGTATCATACTTTGGGGATTTGTATCTTGGGTGTTAGACCAAGACACAGAGGAAGTAAACCATCAAAACTTAAAAAATATGTTGCTTCCGCAATTTTTAAGATAGCACATGACTTCTGCTTTTTCTGCAAGCCCTAAACTCCTTCCCTCATTGTTCTTCAGCCTTTCCAAGGGCTGCCACCACCGAAGGACTCCTTCCCTGCATGGCTCTGATTCACTCCCTGAATCACTGGCCAGAGGACCCTGTGAAGAGCTGGAATTAGACCAACAAGCTCTTTCTCAGTTTGTGGGGCATGGCTTCACCTTCAAGCTGCTTCTCATAAACTCTGGTGAAATGGTTGTAAATAAAGCACACGAGGAGCTTTCTTTTCATGGCAAAACTCCCACAGACATATGATATGCCTGGTGTTGGCATTAAAAACTTGAGTGAGCTGGCTTGTGTAGGACTTAAAAAAAGCCTTTCCGAGTTAGCAGCATTTAGCAGCTCATTAATGTATCTGAAACCTGACCTTTAGCAGTCCATCTCAGGGGGGAGATTATTAAGGTTTTCTCTTAATTATTATTCTGGCTAAACTCAGCCTGAAAGTTTAAGGCTATACTATGGTCTTAGAACAATAAATAAGACACATCCATAGTTTCAGATGGGAATAATTTTGATCATGAAATTAGTTTGAACATGCTTAACACCTCAAGGAGTCTGGAGAGGGAGTGCTTTGTCTGATGAATTTTTGTTGTGCATAGGTTCCTATGGAGGTCATTGGAGATTCCTAATCTACATCCATTCTAATGAATTAATTATTTCTAGGGTTAATTTTCTGTCACAGAAGCCAGCTGGTGCAATCTAAGCACGTAAACTATGGTATGTTACTCCTTTAGCCTCTAGAACAGAATGGCCATGCACAAACCTTAATTTGCACCAGGGAATTATTTGGGAAAGTGCCATGAACAGGGCAGAGTCATGCCAGGGAGCATAAAAAAATTTAATACTCTTTAAACAGTCACAGGCCTGGCCCTGCTCTGATTTCTAGTAAAGGCTTTAGCCAAAGGGTGATGCTGTTCTGCCACCTCAAGTGCAAAAGAATCCCATTGATGTTGAATTTCTGAGTCTTGTTGAGGTAGCTAACTTTCATGTATATACCTATACACTTGGGGGATGTGTGTCTTAATCCCTTTGTGGACATTATAAAAAAGCACAGTGTACTAATTAGGTTTATCATATTTTTATAGAGATGGCTTCACTGATTGAAAGCGTAATGGTGTGAGGGCGAGGGGCTGCCTTGCTTTGTAGGGTGACTGACAAAACAGTGTATCACTAATGCCAACTTTAGGGCCAAAAACCTTAGCTGTTTTGAGCCCATCACTTCCACTTGACTTTATTGTAACGTAACGTAACGTAACGTGGCCAGTCTTCGCGAACGAAGATCTGGGAAAGGCGTTTTTACCCTTCAAGCCTGCGCAATGGATTTTTTAGGTGAGACACAGCCTGCGCTGAACTGAGCCCACCCTTTAATCCTAAGGTTCATCTGCCGGGCCAAGCAGGCTTGGACAATGGCAGTGAGGTCCTCAGGACGTAGGTTTGTTTTAGGTCCTTCTCTTAGATTGACTTTATTGTGTGCATTCATTAATTTCTATGGTCGTTAAAACCAGCATATATAATAAAAACTGAGGAGATGATCTCTTCCTCTCTTTTCATCTGTCATGCTGCTTCAGTGGTCCTTCCTCCCTAAAAAGTATGACAAATAGACTACCCTTTATAAGAAGCTCAAAGCTGTGAAAGGAAGAGGGGGAATGAGGAAATTGCTGGATCAAACTACTTTAAACTCTTTGTTTTTAGTGCTTTTTATACATTTTAAAATGTTACGTTGTCAGTCATTGCAATGGGTGTAAGTCAGAGATAACCCAAACCCGGACTACCAATCCCATTTAATAGCTTGGTACATATAACTCAGAGATGTAAAAAATCTGGAGAGAAGCAGCCTCTTAAGTCTGTTACTAAAAGAGTATTTTGCTTGCTAAACTCAGAAGAAAGAAAATTATAATCTACACCAGAAGCAAGGTGTTGACAGTTCTCAATGAATTACTGATCTCACAGACTGCTTAGTTTTATTACTTTTATGTCAGCAAAGCTTTGTGAGAAGCACTTCATGATGTACTCTCAGCACATTGAATTTACTCGGAAAGTCAAATAACAATAAATATAAGCCAAATTGTATTTGTAAATCAGTGCAATTTAAATGTGGGACAGAATGTAAAGTTATGTTTTGTTTTAGAAAGAGATTTTAAGATTACTTGCCTCCTACAGGAACCTATATATCAGTTTATTTTAGTTGATTGCTTCTGAGAATGTTGCCCATTCATCCAAACAATGACATCGCAAATTGCTCTTTCCCTTCAGTTTTAAAGAACTAAAAGTGATTTTAGATATTGTCATGAGTTATCATTACAAGACTGAGCCAGAAATTTGTACCTTTTCAGCCTATATCTCTCAAGCTGATAAATGATTGTTATAATGGTGTTTTCATTCATAATGCTCCAACTGCAGAGTACTAGCTTAAAAGATTGCTAAAAAGTAACCAGAGCACCAGGGCAAAATATAAAAATGTGACAGCAAGGAGTATTAAAATTCATTTTCTTGCAACAATAGTATCTGCAGTCTGTGAGACTGTGTGGAAAGTGGAAGGTGTTCCTGCCCATGGCAGGAGGATTGGAACTGGATGATCTTTAAGGTCCCTTCCAACCTAAACCATTGTCTGACTCTTGGATTCCAAAGAGGATTTTTCAAGAGAAGCAGTAAGTTACCAAAAAAAAAAAAAAAAGTTTACTCCGCTAAAAAATTGCTACACAATCTGTATTTTATAACCTCTTTTTAGATACAATGTTATTCTTTCATATGAAATATTAAAATTGAGCATCTTTTCATTTTACATGGGAAGATGAAATCTTCACATACCCATGTATATGGAGTTCTGATGCTCTAGCACAAGATCACTGCAGTTCTGTGCTGTTTTCTTGGGCTGAGTACCTCAGCCTTCTCCTCACCTGTTACTACCAGCTTGCCAGCCTTTTTTGTCGGGGGTGGTGGTGAATGCCTTCTTTGACCTTCCTTTTCTGGCTGACACACCTTTAGGAGCCCTTCTTGTTATTTGTGTCTCTTGCCAAATTCAGCTCCAGGTGCCCCTTGGCCTTCCTCACCCCATCCTTACACAAGAAGATTGTGTCCCTGTAATCTTTCCAGGATACTTGTCCCACTTCCACTGCCTGTGCATTTTCTTCTTGCCCTTCAATTTGACCAGCAGGTCCCTACTCAGCCATGCTGGTCTCTTGCCTTCCTTGTCCAATTCCTGCCTCTTGGGGATTTCTTGCTCTTGAGCTTTATGGAATATTTCCTTAAAGATCTGCCAGCTATGTTCCCCTCTTTTGTCCCTGAGGACAGTTTCCCAGGGGAATGGCCACTAGGTCACAGCTTTCTAGCAGCACGATGGTTTTCAACCTCTCCTGTTTGTTACTTGTGCTGCATGTATTCATTAGAGGCACTTCAGCTGGGCTGTCAGCTGTCTTGCCTTCCTAGAGGTACACCTCTTAATTCCTTTGATGTATTTCCCTGGTGCTTCCCTTCTGGCTTCTCTTACCTCAGGGGACCATGGCTCATCTCTGTAAGACTTCAAGTGTGCTCCAGTGTACTCAGCTTATCTCAGAGTAACAATCTCAGGGTCCTGAATAGCACCCCATCCTTCTAACCTTGGCCTGTCATCCCACAGCTTGTCATATGCAGACCAGATATTATCCCCCTTTCCCTTCAATTCTAGGACAATCTAGCTTGTCTGTTGAAGAACTACAGGTGTCTGTCCCCTTCCATTGACATAGAGGAAGCTCAAGGAGACAGAGCTTCAGATGTCAGCAGCTCAGTTATGTCAGGTGGGTTGAATCCAGGTGTGTGTAAATAAAGACCACAATTATCTCTGAGAAATGGGCTTATTTGGTGAGGTAGGGATTTGTACTGAATCCAAAGAGGTGGCTGGCAAAGCTGAGTTTCCACATCATGAAGTGATCAAGCAGATGGTCACATTTTGGCTGGTATGTGTTGGGGTTGTCTCCATGGGGTATTTGAGACCTTACAAAAATATTTGCCGATATGGAGTGAGAGTTGTTGTGGCATTATTATTGTTAGGAGGTCTGCCTTGTCCATGCCAGTAACAGCTACAAGAGATGCCCTTGCACAGTAAAGAGAGCAATATCTGATTAGCAGGGAATAAAACCGTGGCATCAGCAGATAGTACAAATGTTATGGTTGCAAACTGCCAAGAAGCCTGTTGTCAATTAATTTTCTCACAAACCACTCTGCAGAAAATTCTTCTTTGCCTTTGTCACTAGCAGAGCAATGATGGCAGATTTCATTACTTCTGGAACAGCAGACTGGGAGGTGGTGTGTCCAAGCAGACTTGCCAGCAGCCCAGATGAAGGCAGGGTGTGCTTATATATCTTCTCTTTGTCTGCTTTCTGGTCTTTCAGGTATGAACTAAGTAGAACAGAAAACAAAATGTTCATTCTCTTATTGGCCTTTTTTCTACTTTTTTTTTTCTCCTTTTTTCCTTTAGCATAGGTGGTTGACAGACCTTTCTCAATTTCTTTTTGCAGATTCGTTTATTCAGGTGTAACTGTCTTCTCAAGGTCTACTCCTTGGTTGAAGGGTGTTCAATGTCCCCTGGTACTTGGTGACTCCCTCTGCTATGATTCTTGCAACTTGTCAGGAAACCCAATCCCAGCCTTATTGCGAATTATCTCACTTTTTCTGTGACCCCTATTTTTGTCTCTGAGAGCAAAAACTTCAACACTAGTCAAGTTAGCCCTGAGCTTGCCTTAAAGAGAAGGCAAATTTCTGATGGAAATCACAAGTTTTTGTTCAAAGGAAGAAGCAATTTTAAGACTTTAGGTTACATGGATGAAGAGTCTAAACTGAAAAATGCAAGTATAGAAGTTACTTCAAGCAAGGATCCTGTTTAGTCTATTCTTTCAGGTTTCTTAGCCAGGGATCTTGTTCACACATTCACGCCACAAACACTATACCTTGAAGAAGGACTTTGGAGACATACACTAACATGTACAGGAACAATTTAACTTGAATATTGACTCGAAGAAGTCAATATTCATAACGAGATATATGCAAACCTTTTATTGTGGTTGTATTCAGCAACTTCCATCACTTGGCTCTTGAAATATCCTGTCATGTCTCAATAATCCTTTCCACCCACCTCTTATTTTTCACTAAAGAGGAGGAGTTATTTTACTTGTTGGTAAGTATTCAGCATCCAGAAGAGTGTCTTAGTCTTATCTGGGAGTAGATTTCGAACAAAGAGGAATCTTGGTGTGATTTTCTTTTATCTTTATTCGGTCAGGACTGAATTGTTGGCATTATATCTCACTTTAGAATCACAGGACCATGAAGGTTGAGAAGGACCTCTCAGATCATCAAGTCCAACCATTAACCAAGCACTTCTAAGTCTATCACTAAACCATGTCTCTAAACACTGCATGAGCCTTTTGAACACTTCCAGGCATGGTGACTCCACCACTTTCCTTGGCAGCCTGTCCCAGTGCCTGAACACCCTTTCACTGAAGAAATTTTTCATAATATCTGACTTCTCCTGGTGCAACTTGAGGCCATTTGCTCTTGTCCTATCACTTGTTACTTGGGAGAAGTGACCAACTTCCCCTGGCTACAACCTCCTTCCAGGAAGTTGTGGAGAGTGATAAGGTCCCCCCTGAGCCTCCTCTTCTCTAGGCTAAACAATCCTCTTCCCTCTACCAGTCCTCATCAGACTTGTGCTCCAGACCCCTCCCCAGCTTTGCTGCCCTTCTCTGGACACACTCCAGCACCTCAATGACCTTCTTGTCATGAGGGGCCTGAAACTGAACAGGGTGAGGCCTCACCAGTGCCCAGTACAGGGCGACCACGGCCTTGGTCCTGATGGCCACACTATTGCTGATACAAGTTGCTGTCTTGCACCATAAAGTCTGGGTTTGCTTTGTTGTAAATTTACAGACTGCACATGTAGCCAACTAAATTTTCTCCTTTTTGTAGAAACACATAATTCTTTCCTCCCCCGTTCTTAGGAGTTGGCTTTAAAAGTGCCTTTTAAGTGCCTAAGCCAAGCAGGATGAGAGAACAGAGATTGACTGCCTTGTTTGGGGATTATGTCACTCATCTGGGACGGAATCCAGTGACATCTCAATTCAATCTCAATTCAACAAATATTGCCAGGGCAGACTAACAGTGCCTAGATAGGCACTGCCTCATCCCCAGTGCTCCTGCTGCATGGTGATGCAGAGACTGTGCTGGACTGTGAACCAAGGGGGTGCTAATTCTCTCTGAGGAATTAACAGAGGAATTAACCCTGGAACTGGATCTAAGCAAGTGTAGACTCTCTGTCCATTGATCTACTCACAGGAGGGGGATAGTTTTCATCATTTGTTAATGCAGGGTTTTGTTGTTGGTGGTGGTGTTTTTTTTTCTTTGCTTTATTTTCCCCCAGGGTCTAAAAAAAGTGATTCAGGACAAATAGAATGCTTTATGTCAAAGAATTTTTTTTTTTAACTTGTCTTTTTCTAGCAATAAAAGGATGAAGAGTTAAATGCAAGTTTTTCAGACATGAGACTCTCCAACTTGAACCTGAATTTTACAAATTCATGAAGAACTTTTCCTATAGAAAATCCTTAGGTGCTTAAA
>JAWWLV010000121.1:108955883-109012429 GCA_035041135.1 Platyrinchus mystaceus | reverse complement strand
AAAAAAAAGTGTTTTTTGAAGAGCAGAATCAATGTTTTTCTTTTGTTTTTGTCAAACAAGTATTGCCCCAGGGGGGAAAAGCATGTGCTCTCATGTAGAAATTTTTAAGCTGAGAATGTTTTCAACAAATTGTTTTCTGATCAGCGAGGCTTTAGAAAGAAAAAAAAAAAAAGAGGAATATAAATGCAAATCCTCCAAACTCCTTGCATAAATTCCGTAATGAAGCATAACTTTATGTCCCACTTCCTTAGTTACTGCATTGCCATCTCAGGGCATCTAGAGGTGTCTGAAAATGGAGATTCTTCTATTGTAGAAATGAATCAGTTCATAGAAAAGATGAAGTTATGGACACAAGTGGTGGTTGGAAGTCATCTTCCCTACTTTCAGCCAAGGGGAAAGGAATCTATATCAAAATGATCACCTCTGCTCCCTTGCTGGGTACCGGAGAGAGAAAAGAAACCCCCCAGGTAACTAAGAGGTACATCTTTTTACTGAGAAATGTTAAGAAGTATTTGATAATAATTATAGCCTTTTTATTTCAAAATAATATCCAAAGACTTGATTATGCTAGTCAACACACAGGATATAAAGAGATCTTTTTCTCTCAAGTTCCCCATTTTCTTCCCTACTGTAATGACTGATCTTCTTAAAGAGTTTAATCTCTCAAAAGAGTCTTTATGAAGACCGATGTGTAGGTGAGATCTGAAATTTTAAAGTATCACAAATCTTCAGAGTCTAAGAAAAAGTAAATAGACATTGACCTTCAAGAGAGAGAGCTTTGTGACTGGTTCGATATGAAGCAAAAGTGGCTAATCTCAACAGTTAACACCTTTGAGTGGGAAAGGTATTCCAACAGAGCTTTGAAATTCCACATACACTGTTTGCCATGTAGCACAGTTTGGGTTGGAAGGGACCTTTAAAGGTTGTCTAATCCACTGCCCTGCCATGAGCAGGGACATCAACTAGATCAAGTTCTTCAAAGCTTGGTCCCACCTGGCCTTGGAAGTCTGCAGGAATGGAGCATCTACAACCTCCCTGTGCAAATGGTGGTAGTGTTTTACCACCATCATTGTAAAAAAACTTCTTCTTTATATCTAATCTAAATCTGCCCTCTTTCAGTTTAAAACAGTTGCCCCTTGTCCAGTTGTAACAGGCCGTGCTAAAATTGTCCTTCCCCATCTCTTTTATTAGGCCCTGATTTTCCTAACAATCATTCATGGTGCTGTACAGACCTACTGACTAAATTTTCAAAATATAATGGTGAAGTAACTGCAGCTGTTTGGAAGAAAATAAGGGATCTAAATTATCTTTTTTAGTAGAAATATAAAGTCAAAATGATTTTAAACACAGAGCCACAAGCCAAGTGCATAACAAACAGTAAGGTTGTTCTAAAATATCACTTACAAGTTTAAGTTTCCCATTCTGAGTGCCTGTGAAGTGTGACATTATTTAAATATACTGCACATCATAAAATGTGAACATTGCTCTAGACTCTAGGTTGTGATTCAAGAAAGCATCCCATTAGGAAATACTTAAGCATGTATTTAAGTGATTGGATTTTAATGCATGTTTAAGGCTAAGCATGAACAGAGATGGAGTTATGTCTGTGCTTAAATACTTTGCCGAATTGTCATCTCAATTATACTGTCTTAAACCCAAGTACATCTGCTACAATTTCTTAAATTACTTTGGATTCACTTCTGTATAAATGACCTCCATTGGTTCAGCTTCATTTTATTCAAAGTAGATCTCTAGTCATCTAAGCTGCACCAAGGATGAGGCTATCCTGATGGAAATTAGGGAAGGTGTGATTTTATTCTGTCACAGCCCCAAGGCAATATAAATACACTGTCATTTCAGTAATTCTCTATGGAACTCTTCAAGCATCCCTATGGTGGAAAACCAGAGGTGCAACATTCATGAAAAACAATATAGAGGAGACCAAAAAGATTTTTTTTCAAGCACATTTAAAATGGTTGGGGTTTATTTTGTTTTAAAAACCCCTGAGAACAAAAACATTCAGTATGTAGGTTGGCTACTAGAAAAAAAGTCTTTTTTTGTTCTTAAATATATTGGATTTAGCTTCCTTATGAAATGTTTGTTATGTTCTCTGTTCTTCTTTTGAGCCCGTAGGGATTTTTCAACCTCGTTAAAATGTGCCATCTGCTAGAGACATCCGTTATAAAATTACAACAGCATAAATTTATGTTCCTGCTTCATCCTTAGGAGAAACACCAACACCTTGAAGGTAAAAGAAAATAGCAGGATTTTAGAGACCAATTTTCATAAATTTGCTTACCTCAATTACCACAGTAAAGGCAAATAAAATAAGTTCTCACTAGCACTAAATAGAGAGAAAATAATTTCCCTTTTGAGGCCAGCTAAGATTATATGATTATTCCCATCCCAATTTCCAGTTCACAAAAATTAAATTTTTGCTTGGCTCCTCGAAGTATGGAATAAATAATAACTAAAAAAAAAAAGAAAAAAGAAAAAAGGCTATAAATATTCCCAACTGCATAAAACATTGTACTTTTACTAATATCGTTATTTAATTATAGGGCACTCAAAATCTTGTGTTATTTTGCACTAAGGAAAATCATTTGCAGAGCCTGGCTCTTGCAAGACCACAGATGTGGAAGTATTCCTATTCATGTCAGTCAAATAGCTAATCCGTAGACTTTTTTCCTTTTGGCAAAAGTTGTCAACAAAGAAATATATTAAAGTCATAAATCATGCAATATTCCCTGGTTGTGGTGAATGATGCTGAATGCAATTATCACAGAATTCTACAGCAAAGCTTAGACGAGATTTTGTTCTCATATTTTAGCCTCCCAGGCTCCAGCTTCGCTGCTCAGAGTGGTACACAATTCATTAATTCAAAAATAAAGGAAATAAAGTTTTAGAGAAATCAAAGAACAAGAGATCACCTTCAGTTTGCCAGAGTGGTGGGAGGTCCATCTCTTTGCAAAGGAGATCATCTCTTTTGAACCTCTTTTCTCCTATCCTGGGCTGACTGTCTCTCAAAAATGACACTAACAAAACTCAACAGAATTATTTTCATGGACAGAAGTCACAATGAAAATTGTTATGAAAAAAGCAATCCTATAACTTCTGTGAGTAAAGATGGAGTAACAAGTGATGTTTAATGCTGAAAATTTCCAGATCTAGCAGATAATTTTTGTACTACATGTTTTCAAAGAAAGGTTCATCTAGCTTAGGTCAGCAGTAGCCTGGAAATGGGGAGGGTAAGATGAATCTACAGCTTCTGCATGGAATCTGGCATTCAGTTTACATGCTGCTTCCTGGCTTCATCCCACTCAATTTTAGGCAATTAAGAGGTATCTACACCAGTATTTTTTGCACTGGTCTTTCTTTTTATCACTGAGAAGAGTGGTTACTCTGAAACACCTGCTGGGTATCCTTCTTTCCTTTTGGCTATAGGGAGCCTTGGGAAAGCAGGAATCTCAGAGTGCCTGAAGTTAGGAGAGAGCAGAGGGAGCCTTAGGGTACATCAGAGAAAGGTCTTGAATAGACGATATGATGAGTTTCCAGGAAACTAAAAATGAGTTGAAGAAAGAGCTCTGATGAAGAGGCTGTTCTTGATGACTTTCTGTCTTCAAAACCCGGTGAGGAAGGAAGTTTTTATATCATGCTCTGAGGAAAATAAAAAAATGATGCAAAGAGAGCGCAGTATCAAATATCAGAGGAGTGTGTGCATCAGGGAAGGAACAAAATCTGGCCATACCAACTTCACCCAACAATCTTTTTCCCTGTGCTACAAGTGAGTACTTAAGAGTTGCTTTTGTGTCTGAGTAAGGACTACGTAATCATTAGAGGAGTGAGGTGTAATGCTGTGCAAAGTAGGAGTGAATGAGAAATGAACTCACAACAGAAAGAAAAAATGTGTTTCTCAGCAATGACTAGGATGTCCTGCAGGGTCAGCAATGCTCTCTGCAGCCCAAGGACTGCAGGGGGAATAACTGCACCAACAGGGGCTGGAAGTGGGGAAACATCCACACAGTGATGACAACGGTGGGTTTTTTGTTATTTTTTTCAACATGTGACTGCTGATTGTCAGTGTTACAGGCTATGAGGTGGTGAGAAGCCTGGAGTGTGTACACCACTTCCATCTCACTAAAAAATATTTCTGTCATGTCCAGTCCTTAAATAAATTCACTTTTTCTTTCCCTTTGGCTTAGTTCTTTTCCTCTTTATGAAAGTTCCTTCTCTTTCTTGTTTTGTTTTGTTTTTTTTTTCCCCCTTTGCAACAGCCAGGTTTCCTTTGGGGTGTCATTACTGACAAACTCACTGGAACTGTACCTCTGCCAAGGGCTTCTCCCTGCTCCCATACTCTCCTCATGAATGTGTTTATTCCTCATGATCACATTCCTTCCCAGTTGCCATCTGCCTGTTGCCTGTTTTCCTCCTGTCTGACCCAATCCACTGGCCTTGGGGTATAACAAGATTGCAGCCTATATTTTCAGATGTTTTCTGTCACTTTGGGGTACCATCTTGAAAAAATCTCCATCTGTGCTTTTGACAAAGGCCATGAATCTGGGGCTCATACCAAATTCAGTGGAGTTGAAGTAAGTAACAGCACAAGGAGGATGAGAGCTTCCCATCTTTCATTCTTTTCCTTCTTTATTTGCTTGGTTCCAGAAATTCAAGAATTTCTATTGTTAGTCCTGGAAGGGAGGTCACATCAGAAAGCACAAAATGGTGCTTTTGTTATTCTGTTCTACAAGAATTTGTTGTTCTTTAAAGTTTTGTATGAAAACTGCCAGCACCAGCTGCTTTTCCTCTTGGAGGAAGGATCTCTTGGCACACCCCAATGCAATGTGGCATTAAAAACCTTCATAAAAACCCCAGCCTTCAGCAAACCTGAAATAATACTCTCCTATCTCTTGGGAGTGGAGTAGGCACCATTACTATATCAGGAGACCTTCAACCCTCATCTGCCAACACTGTGAAATTCATTTGGTTTAATCAGCCCAGAGAGAATGTTCCTACTTTGCCAGAGCTCAGATTCAGCTGCAGAAAAATTGCAAAGCTCTCACAAATTAAATGAGACACTTAAATTCTATCCTCAGAAATACAAACACACATATATACAGTTACTTCTAGTTTAAGATCACTTTCCCATCTCATTGGATAAAGTAACTAAATGCCAGCCTGATTAGGGAATTTAAAATTTTGATATCTAGTTGCAGTACATGCACTAGGTTTATGGCAATTAAAGACAAATCACATTATTTTGCTCTCAAGCAAAGTTTAATCTCAAGGATGCCTGGACTATTATTCCCAGAGGCAACTTTTACAGTGATTTCTAAGACAAGAGAGAAAGATGTTTGGAAAAAAAAAGAAAAAGAGGAGAGGAGAAGGGAGAGGAGGGAAGGGGATTTAAGGGATTAATTTCTGTTCCTTTTTGTACTCATATACCTGTTTCCAGAAAGTCAAGTTTCTTATGTTGCCAGCTGATACCTTATGAAATTCTAGAACAGATAGTTTTTCTACTACCTGTTTTTTCTGTGTAATTTTCCAGCATTGTGGTTAAAAAGTGAGCCCAGTAATACTTGGTAGCAATGCCAGCCTGATGCATATGGACACGCTGCTGGGGAGTGTGATTGGGTCTGTGAACCTGTGCCGTGTGAATCAATGGGCTCCATTGGAGCGTCACCCAGGGCTGAAAATAATGCTCAGGGAAAAATATTTGGATAAAACAACAGAGCTGAATTTGTGGTAAGCTTCATCAAACCAAGACTGATTGATGTTGACTCCACCACACATTTGTGTGCTACTTTGAGCTGGAAATTCTAGTCTAATAGAACTGGAAATTTTTATATCATTCCTCAAGAGCATCAGAATTTAAAACAGGAAGGAGAGTATGGAAAAATTGCTGTAGAATTTTGTGTCCCTATGTTGTTTTATGTATGCTGTGTTATGATAATAGTAGGTAGGATGATAGCGAAATCCTTTTTGTCACGTTGTAGCCCTGCATCATTGTCTGTCTGGAAACCAGGAAATTCAGATCAAAATATCAAAAGTGCCCTCTGGCAATAATTTGGACTAAGATCAGGAAGGAATTTAGAAAACAGAGAAGGTTGGTGATTTCCAAGAGACTGTAGAGACTTTTATCATCTTGTTTTCTTTCTCTGTTATCAGTTGGTATTGCAAGGGAAACCAAAACTGCCAGGACATTTTTCAGTGAAGCCAAGTGCTATTTAAAGCCTGTATTTGGAAGTCTTTTCATCTCTTACAAATGTTTACATGGCATGCCATAAGAGGTTTGTCTCATGAGCACAAAAGCTACATAGATCTCACATTACTCTCAGAGAAGCTGCAGATGAGCAATGAGCTGGTACCCACCAGGTAATTCAGCACACACAGTGGGTCTTTCAGGCAGGTGTTGTCTTTAAATAACACTCATGTTTAATGTCAGCAAGCTAGAAATGTCGATGTCTTCCGACCTGTGGTTTCATAACTCCTCCTCTACAAGAGATCAAACAAATTCCCCCTTCTCCTTTCCCCTCCCCCCTAGCTTTGAATACTGCAGTAAAAATACATCCTTTGCCTTGCTCTAAATGCAGTGCAGTTTTAAATTTAGGAGCACGTGGACATTTATCTACCGCACAGGTGGGATTCATCTCACTAATTTTAAACATCTGAAAGTTGTGAATCTGGTCCAGACTGAATCTCAGAGTTCATCTACAGACAGTGGAGAGACACAGACGCCTCACTAAATAGGTAAAATATCTAGGCCTGATCACTTTCTAGGGTACCTTTCTTGTCAACAGCAATTACCAAAAGAGTTAAGACAATTAATTAGTCTATAACCCTAAGTTTTGGATAGCTAAGATACACAAGATGAACTTTTATGAAGGCATTTACCTTGCTCCACAGCGTCCGAAGTTACCAAGTGTCTTTCAGCCCTGGATAATAAGGAGCTCAAATGGTTCTTTGAGCTTCAATCTCATGTTAGTTGTTAAAATTAGTCTTTGACAGAAAGTTAAACAATCTAAATAAAACTCCAAATGTATTTAAAAAATGGTGGATTTAAATCAAGCCCAATTGCATTGATTAGATTAAAAGCTGATGTGGTTTTATTTATCTTATTACCAATGATGGCTTTAAAAATAGGAAACATAGACTTAACCAAGGAAACATAGACTTAACCAATTTTGTTTTATAGAAAAAGCTTTTCGCTCAGCAGTCTTGGTGACTCAGCACTCAAATTACCATATTTCGATATATGACCCAATGTAATTAGGACAATATATTTTTTTAGCTGGTTGTTACTTTTATGCTGTAGCTGAGTCTCCAGAACTAGTAATTTATCTCCAGTGATGAGTCTGCCCTCTTTTCAGTATTAAATGGCTCATACATTGTAGCTGTTAGTTGAAGCAGGAGAGATTGGAAGACTAGGGACTATTTTTTTGGAAAGCTGTTTTCTGCCAAATGTCCTGTTTTCCACAGGGGCAGACGTTTGCATTTTAAAACCTAGGTTTTTTCACCATTTTTTGTATTTAATGGCACTTTTTCTGTTCTCACATAAAGCATGTGAGAGTATTTCAGAAACCCCAAGTATGAAATTAATCTCACCTAACTTTAGCCATGCAGAGCTTGTCAAACAGAGAAAGTGAAGAACATTAACAGGGATTCAAAACTATTTCCACCTCTCACCTTGGGGTGAGAAGAAGCATTCCCTGAAGGTGCTGCTCTGCTTGTCCACCTCAGGCTCAGCCTGGACAAGTCACTGGCTTAGACAGGGTGCCTTGGTTTTCAGTAGCTAATGTTAAGTAAGATGCATTCTTGTACAAATCTTCTTTACATGGCAAGTCAGACCCTCTGCTGCACAGGGCTTGAGAAGGCTTCAGGGAAAATTGTGTCTGTTTTTTCTTGAGGGAGTACCTCCTGACAGACACATGGGATGCAGAAACAACAAGCACAGAGTGACAGGGTAGGTAGGTTGAAAAAGGCATCCTGACACAAGAGGACAGGGGAGGGAAGAAGGAAAAGTGCAAAGAAACACCACAGAGCATGAAGGTGGACTGTAAAAAGAATGCTAAAGCAGCAGCAAACCTGCCATTTTCTGCTGTGATATGAATTCCCCAGCTCTGCAGGGTAGTATTGAAGGTCCTATCCTGCCTCAGAACGATGGGGGAGAGGAGCAGACAGGTAAGGTAAGACACAGGAAGCTACAAGCTACAATATCCTCCTCGCTACCTCCACTCGAGGCCATGGGACAACAGTGTTGTCTGATCTGCAGTCCCAGTACCATAATGGGATCTTGACAGTGGAAGAGGAAAGGTCTTGCCTTCCTCAGCTCACAAGCTTTTTCTATCTGTACCCTGATTTACAAGTTCTCCGTCCAACAAGCGAAAAACATCCAATGACTTGATCTGCAGAGTCAGCCCGACCAACTTCAGTAGCTTATTAAATATGGGTTGATGAAAAACCTCTCCCCATATCATGCAAATTAGGTAATTAACTGGGTTTTGCTTCATTAAAAGATAAATCAGAGCAATAAGAGTCTATCTAAATACTAGCTATGCATTTTTCCAAAAATAGGGCATCTAATGCAATTATTTATATTAGGTCTTTTGTATGTGATCACAGAGCATAAAAAGAAATTAGAGTTCCATGTTTATTGTTATTAAAGAATCCCCCTAGCCTCTTTATTTCATTTGGTTTAAAATAGACAGCAATGTTGCTATTGTAATTCATTAATTATCAGACTCACAACTTAAATCATAAGTCAAAAATTCCTACTTTCAGCATGTTCCCATTTATCCTGCTGTTAAGGGTATGTTAGAAGGACAGAAATCTAAAGCTGAAATTATAATAAAATCCTCAGATAAGCAAAGAAGACAGATACTATATACTAATCTGTATTTTTTAATATTTTATTTAAAACAAATAAGTATGAGTGAACTGAAACTTTTTAACATGGGCCCTTCCATGGAGCTGCTATGTCAGCTGAAGAAAGAATCATTAATATTTTTTAAGGCATCTGGCTTTGGTTTCCTACCAGATCTGCCACTACAGTATGTGATCACTTCAAAAGTTTCCAAATATACAACTCAAATGGCTGTACACTTCATTATATAAAACTACTTTTGGAGGGTAGTAGCATTTCCATTATGCTGTAATTTGGAAGCTGCTTCTGTATAACTGTATTTTGGAGTAAAATGCTTTTGTTACCTTTTTTACACCACAAAGTGGGCTTATTAAGCAAGAAATAAATAATTTAGAAAATCAATAACTCCATCATGTAAGTGAACTGTTAATTACATGAAAAGGAGGCATGAAAATTATCTCAAAGTTAGCTGCAATGGAGTTATGTTATTGTTTCATCATAACTACAGTGTAATTGTAATAGCTGTTCCTGAGAATACATCACTTGTGCCTTTTCTTCTGTCAGAGTAGGAATTTATTTCAATGGAAAGATATTAAAAATACTTTAGCTAGTACAAAGAAGAAGTCATTAAAGTCATCAGAAGAGACAAAAGGTTCAGGATGTGTGGTTGTCTCTTTTGGGGTAAAGTGGTTTTATTTTATATTTTTTTTTCTTTGTTTTTATTTATTTTTTCCTTTGGTCCTGAGCTTCATCTTGAATATCTTCACCTGTTCAAGGACTACCTTTCAATTAAATTATTTATCACCATATTTTCTCTATATTAGATAGATTTTTCATTTTCTTGCAAGAAAGTGTTACTGGCAGAAGAGCCTAAAGGTGCTTATTGTTGCTCATTTTGTGTCTAGTAGCAATTACCTAGTCAGTAATTTTCCAAGTTTTAACCTTCTTATCTACTCAATAAAACATGTTTAAAGGAGAAAATCTGGATTTAATCCATGTTTAAGTGGAAACTTCGGGACTTTTTCTTACTTAGATGCATTGCAATGCTGGAGGATGAAACAGGGTAAAGCCTTATCGACTGCCTTGCAATGATGCTGCTGTTTGCCTGTCCCAGATGGGCTGGCACCCACTAAGCTGAGTCTCTTCATAAAATCACTACATGATGCAGGAACAGCTGTACAAAATTGCCTGTTGGTGTTTTCTGGGGAGGTAGTGCCTTCTCTGGCGTGAAAACACCTGTCAGCTGAACTGTGTATTAAAGAAGAATGCAATCCGTCAATAGTACCTTCCTGACCATAGTTACATAGCACACTACTCCTTTGGCAACCTCATGCCTCTTAACTCTGCATGCCCTTTGCACCTACTTCTGAGATAAAAAAAAAAAAAGTTCTCTTACAAAAGCTCAGCCTTTGTATCTCATCACTAGCATATTTCATTCCTACAAATGCTCATATATCTGTGAAATGCCATATGCCAATTTTCTGGTAAGAATTTTATATGACTTTTCTGCTCACGTATGTGACAGTAAATATGCTTTCAGTGCAAGTCTCTTCAGGAGATTGCTGATCTTATAACCCAGACAAGGTTAATTATTCTATGACTTCAGTTAGGTACTTGAACAGAAGGATGCTGATATGAGCTGGGGATTACTAAAACTATTTACCATTGCTGTTGCTACTTCTCCAGTGAAGCTGGCGCCTGTAGCAATTCTGCTGGCACCATGGCTGATCTCTTGTTCATTTATCTTTTCATTGAGCAAAGAGGTTTTCCTCTTTTCTCCTTTATCATCCAATGTCTGAGGCATTTCCAGCAAAATTCTGACCTTCCCAATATCACTATGGCTTTCCTAAGCAGATATGATAATTCTTTCTTGCTCATAGCTCTTTAGGCGAACGTGTCTGGGTATAGACCAGCAGATGAGCGAGATGCAACCCTTCTTTACCCTTTTTCACCTTAAATGCTAATCTGCCCTTGAATGGAGGTCCCAGAGTGCACAGCATAGACATATATAGCTTTAGAGCAGCTGTCTCAGTCCTCATGACAGAATTTTGGTGGTGGCTCACAGCCAAACATGAAGGAAACAGCTCTGCCCCAGTGGTGCAATGCACCTCCACCTCTGCAGCAATACTCTCCTCAGCCAAGTAACCTATGTCCTGATTACAACCCAATTCAGTCACATCTACTACAAATAAATGCTTTGTAGTGAGAGAAAATATTTCAATCACAAGTATATCAAATTAGAAAGGAGTTTTAGCAGCTTCTTCTCTAATTTTACAGAGTGATGGCAAGCCCTAAGCACTTTCCCAAGCAGACATCTGGCCTCCTCTGTGGTTACTCCCATCCATGTTCTATAACAGTTGGGTGGTGTGGTCCAAAATCAGACCATGCAAGGAAGCCATAAGGCACATGTTAAATTTTTAAAGCCAGGTCTCCTCTGCAGCATTGATCAAATCGTTCTGTTTTCCTTTCTCTCATTCTCTGAAGTGAGTTTGCTTCACAGAGTCCTCAGAACTTGGAATGGATCTTACATAAAAGGGCCATGCTATGAGCACAGCAATAATAAAAGAAGTCAATAGCACATCTGTTGCAAGATATCCCAGACAAATTAATTTCTGAGGCAATTCCATTGACTTTGATGGACTAACTCTGTGAATTCAACCATAAAAAAGGAGAAGCCAAGGAGAAAAGGACATGATTTCTGCCATTTCCACACTGATTTATTGCAAAGAGTTTTGGGAAAGGGTAAGATTGATGAAAGGTAAAGTAGAGAAGCCCTTCTCTGACACACCACATACATATTTTGTCTGACTACGAGGCCAACAACATTTTTTTTCCTAATGCAAAAATACAGATACATTTTAATAAAGTATTTGGAAGTATCTGGTACAAGGAGCTCTCCTGTTTCACAGTGCTCCAATTTCTCTGCTCTTACCAGGACCAAACCATCAGGTCCTTCTTGACACAGGCATTGTGGGCCTCTTCAGTGCTCAGTCCAGTCAGTGGAGATTGTTACTGTAGGCCCTTGTTTGATGGGATAAGATGGGAGTTTGAGAGGCAGCTAAAACCTTAAGAGCTGGACTCTGCCTGAAGGAGCATGAACAGATCCCACTTGGGCAATCAGGAACACAGCTACTGCAGCCCATGGCAGGTTTTCACCCATCAGAATCCAAAAAGCAAAGTGCAGATTAACAGTATAGGCGGGATCATTTTACCAACACATTATCTGAAGAGCAATGAAACAATTCCAAAAGGTGTAGAAAAAGGTGACAGGATGCTGAGAGCCAAGTACTACCTTCTAGTCAGTCAGATCCTTAAGTATTCCCCACCACAGTCCTACTCCCACCCCTCACAAGAAACTGTGTTTTCCCAGATCCTGGGAGCTGCTGTGGGGAGACGCTACAAACCAGCACCTGGGTGAGCAGGCAGCACGTATCACAGAGTTACTTGTTGAGATAGGCTGGGAGAAAATTCCCCTTCCAGCCTTACTGGCGGCTTGGATCCTCTGCTGCTCCATGCAGATAAGCTGAGGCCTTAGTTGTCACTTGGAAGATTATTGTGTTCGACTATGAAAAGACCAGCGTTAGCAAATATGAAGAGGCAACAAGGAGACTATGGATTATGGTTTGACAATGTCACCTCGTTTGGGGATTATCAGTGCAGGCAGCATGCATCTAGCACAGAGGGATTTACAAGGATGCTGCCTCTAAGAAGAGGTAGTGGGGAAACACTGTTTTCCTGGATTCTTTAGGAACCAAAGAAGAGATTTGAAAAGCAGTTCGAGGAGATTCATGGACACATGTCATGTGCTTTATGCAAATAGGAATCAAATGCTATAACTGAAAACAGAGAAAAAAGAAAGACCACAGTTTTATTCTGAGGAACTGAGGCCATATAAGGTTATGGGAAGAAAGGATGAGGGAAGAACATTTCATGAACTACATCAACCAGGGGAAGCCTGGAGTACAGAAGGCAAAAATAGAGTGGGGGAAAAAAAAGTACGAATAGCTGAATCTGTGGAAGCAGGGAAATAATATGGCCATATCTCTAGGAGATGGTCAGCAGCAAGTAAAATTGTCATAACAGGGATAAAAAGGGAAAAAAGCAATATAACTGCTTTATTTCCATTTCCCTTAAAAATTGCTCCCTTCTGGTATTAATTCTAAACATAGACTGCACCAGCAGCAGTTTCTGATTTCCGGAAAGCACTAGGTTCCCAAATGGTTTGGATATTGACCTAATCTGTTATACTGGAAAACCAGTACCCAGCAGTGATCCGAGGAATGCAAGCTACCAAAAGAAAGCCATAAAAGGATTAAAGGGATATCTATGATGAGAGAAAACTTTAAGTTGCCTATTCCTGCCCTGTGTTACAATCTGACTCACTGCCTACAGGCTTTAATCGGCTGTGAAATCCAGATTGTGATGATCACAGAATTACCAAGTTCGTCAAAAGGCAAGTGCTAAAATTTGGATCAAGAAGAGCTTTAATTTGAGCTCTTACTGAGGTTTCTTCCTTCAGTGCATTTCATAAATACGATATACTCAGCCTTCTCACATACTCTACCAGTGTGAAGGGAATGTTGTGACCAGTTTCACTGAATTACTACCATCAGTTTGCATTGGAAAGACATAAAAAAGAGTGTCAAAGGACTGAAGATGTGAGGAACTAATGATGCCCATCTTATGAGTTAGAGTGCAGCAATTGCTAACCACTGAAACCAGCTTTAATGTCTAGGCAAAAGGGAAAATCAGTATTAAAGAGGAACACCATTAAGAAGGTACCAGATAAGGGAAGTAGGTGAAATTAATCCCTGTGCTGAACGGCAACACACGATTTAATAGATATATGAGCATTTCACCTGCTCTCTTGGGACTCCACAAGGTAGAAACCCTGGAAGTGTTTATGGAAGAACAGTGTTGTTAAGACCAATGTGTAGCAGGAAGTGATATGAAAACAGAAACCACTAGAAGGGATGAAGCATGTCCTGGTTAGATAAAATCCTCATGATGCAACACCTCATGCAGTCCTACTGTTGTATGAGTTCAAACAAAATGTGAGCAAAAGCCAGTGAGCCATCTGAAAAATGAGCTTTCCAGTATTTTTTATACATATTGTATTTATATGAGCAAAAACCGTGAAGGCCTGGAAGAGTCTATTGTGTTAGTCAAAGCTGCTCTGAAGAGCCTAAAATGTAGAAACTTTCTAGAACAAATGAAGCAAAACACCAAAACATTTGTGTACATCAAATGGTCAGTGGACCTTGGGTGCATATCAAAGTTTTCTAAGAAGAAAGATTTGGGAAGTTACTTTGGATTTTTGATATGTTGGCTGTACCGTTACAGTCTTAAAAAATGCCATTAAATAGCAGAGTGGTTTTTGTTATCAGAGTCTTGCAAAATAGGAGATATGTAACAGAGGTATGAACATAAGAATATTCTGGAGGAATTTGTAGAAGTCTGGTGAGTAAAGACAATTATCTGAAGTTCCCTAAGGGCAGGTATAAAATAGGAATAGTGTGATAAAATTGAGAAGATGAAAATTTAAGTTGAGAGGTTGAAAATTTACGGTTGAGCATAAACAAAGCTGATATATTAGACAGAAAGAAGACAATTCTGTTCTTCCAGAGCAGAAACTTCATAGATTTTAAGACTAGTGAAAACCATTCTGATCACATGCCAAAACATTGCAACCTTTCATTTCCACATCAAAATCGCAGTTTTGAGATCTGGCCTGTATGCTACAAAATGCAGTCTTAGTCTTAATTTTTTATTCATATGGAGTCCATCAACCAATCCCTGAAAAATTGGTCCAGTGGTGAATTGCTTTCCATGTAAAAGAATTGCATCTTTATTCTGGTATCAAGTGTTTTACCTGCAGCTTCCAGACATTGTTATGTCCTCTCCACCTGCCCTATTCAGCTGCCTGCTGTTGAGTACACCAGGAACATTGCACTTCTCCCCATGAAGGACTCCTGTTTTGTAGTCTATTTTGAAAAATGCTCTAGGAAGGGCTTAGTTGTACCCTAGAGTCAGTGGATACATGATAGGCATCTACATTTTACAAGATGAATCCACCCGAAATGCCAACCAGCACCTCCCTAAAGTTGTTCTCCTGACTGATGTCACCTTCCCATTCTTTCCCTAACAGACATTTGCCATTTCATCCTTCCATGTAAACAGCAACACCACAGTGGGAATTCACATTCACTGCATTATCTACTGTGATCTCATTGTTTCTCATTTTTGGGGAATGCAATTGCTCATCTTGCAAATGTGAATACATTCTTTGTTTCTAGCTGCATAATCCAGCACTTAACTGTGATGGAGCACATGCCGACAAAATGAGCTGCTTAACGATGTGCTTGGGCTGTGTTTTCATTATTTTTTATCTGCCAAACCTTGCATTATCCAAGAAGTTTACTACTATTGATTTCTTTTTCATTCTAGAACATGGAGAAAGATGTTGAATAGCATAGATGAAAAATTTTTTTGCCTGATTATTTATGTCTTCACAGAGGGAAGAGCATACATTTATGATTTAATATTTCATTATGATATTTAATATAAGCTACAGTGATTTAATGCAGTACAAATACATGCATGCATCAAAATATTGTGCAGGAGTAAATCAAATTACCATTATTTAAATAGACTATACCAGCATGGTTTCTTTTCTCCTGTAAGCTTGGAGATTAATTTTTAAAAATCAGGTTTATCTAGTAAGACATATTTTCCATGATATCATGCAGAAAATTATTGTACCATTTAAAAAAATCACTTTATGCCATAAAATTTACTGATTTTTTTTCCAGATGTCTGATCTAGGGGGTTAAAATATCTGTTGCCGTCATATTTAGCATAAAGGTTTTAGAAGATAAAATTGTTGGAACCTTTGTACTTAAATCTTTTATTTAATAAAATGTATTCTTTTTCTCTCCTTCATGTTTACAATTTAAAAAGCAAAAGGAACTCCTAGATGTTTTCCTTTATTCATTTTCTCACATCTAGTTTTTTTTCTTTGCCTTTTTCTCTGTTTCCTTTTTTTTTTTTTTTTTTCCCCAGAGGAAAAGTAAAATGAGGTTTTAGAATTAGAAAGTTATCACAGGAAGTAAAAAGTTTCTTACACTTGGACTACTGACATGATTTTTGACCATTCCTTTTCAAAGGAATTTATGAGAAATGGCTGATTTTGCTGGCGTTTTGCGAAATCTGAATTGAAAACTTTAATGTAATGGAATTCATCCAGAGGAGAGCAATCAGGCTAGTGGAAGGGCTGGAAGGAATATCCTGTGAGGAGAGGCTGAGGGCTCTGGGTTTGTCTGGTTTGGAGAAGAGGAGGCTGAGGGGTGACCTCATTGCTCTCTACAGCATCCTGAGGAGGGGATGTGGAGAGGGAGGTGCTGAGCTCTTCTGCCTGGGATCCAGTGAGAGGATGGATTGGACAGTTGGATTCAATGACCGAAATTTCCTTTTTAATTTTACCTATTACTCAATATACCAAACTCAGTAGAGGGATATTAGTCTAAAATTTATCATCCTGAATGTCAGCTTTGTTTTGTCATGTAAAGTTAAACCAATCTTCTCTATGAGAAAACAAAAGTAATTCTTAACAACTTTATCAGTGTACTCCATTTTCCTACCAAAGTTATTAGTGGATCAGTGGCACAGTTTCACACACTGTTATGGGAAAAGTTGTGAAAGAACCTGATCTGCAGGTTACAAAAAGACTTTATTTTTCAACAGTATCTGTGACACTTTCACTTTTCCTTACTAATGTCAGGACAAACAATCCCCTCTAGGAATTAAAAACTTTTCAAGGTGTTCCCATAAAAGACGTTAAACAGGACATTTGTGTCACTGATTAATGAAACTAAAAGTATGCTCATCTTTTCAAAGAAACATTGAATAAACTCCAAGGAGAATTTATCAATAGTTAAACATAAATTTTCCTAAGGAATCCATTGTTTGCTGTGTGTTTGGCAATGCAGTGGCAGGTCCTAGGGAAGTGGTATGCAAACGTGACAGGGTCGGGTAAAAGAGGTCACCAAAGACAAGCAAAGGTCTCCTGGAGTACTGACAATACTCTTGAAATTTAAAAGCTGACAAGCATCTTTTCCAGCTTCTGAACAAAACTCCCGAGGGAATGAGGTTTAACGATTTCATTGCTGCGATACTGAACCACATACATAGTTTTTTACTTTTTCTTTTATATTAAATGGATTGATATTTTTGCCTTGTTTTACCCCAATTTTCTACATTTGTTTATGCATTTGGGCTTGTTCAACTGTCCTTGACCACCAATTACTTTCCTGCCTCCTGACCAATTTCAAAATAATCATAAATTTCCACACTTTTTTTTTTAAATAGTCTGTAAAAGGATTCCATTATTTTCCCCTCAGGGAAAGAATCAGTACATTAGAGGTCAAAATCCACGTAAGAGAGATCTTTTGAGACTTGCTTCATTAACTGCATTGCCTGACTTCCAATAACCTAAGAAAGAGGTAGAACATCTGTATCTATGATTAGTAAAGTCTTTCGCACCTCAATATCCTTCCAAGGTTATTAATTTAAAAGCAGGCTAACTGCATGATAAAGTTCTTACTGTTTCTCAGTTCTGATGGGAGAGAAGTTGAAAGCCCACCTAAGGGACTAAAAATGGCACTGAGCTACTTGGAGAGGGAGTTTGACAAGGGCATGTAGTGACAGAACAAGGGAGAAGGGCTTTAAACTGAAAGAGGGTAGAGTTAGGTTAAATGTTAGGAAGAAGTTCTTTACTGTGAGTGTGGTGAGGCCCTGCTACAAGTTACCAAGTGAAGCTATGGCTTTCCCCATCCCTGAAAATGTTCAAGGTCAGGTTAGATGGGGCTTGGAGCAACCTGGTCTACCAGAAGGTGTCCCTGCCCACAGCATGGGGATTGGAACAAGATGATATATAAGTTCCCTTCCAACCCAAACCGTGATTCTATGATTCTACTTTTTCAGTAATAGAGTAGGTGAGACCAACAGCTCTCACTGCTAGAAATGGTGCCTTGAAGTGGACTGGGAGTGAGATGGGAGGGATATTTGCACTGTGTTTTTTTACTTTTCCCCTGATATAGTCAGCTTTTTTACAGCTCCAGCATGACACTTTCTGGTAATGCTTTCAGTAGTGTAGTTAACACCTCTCCTGTGGGGTCTTCTCTTTCAGCTGCTCCCATGAGAAGATTGTGCATTAGAACAGTTTGGGTTTTGCTCTTTGCACAGTTTCCTTTTGCAGTGGTATTTTCTCTAAGCACAAACCGGCTTTTTGTTCCCAGGTCTCCCAGTCTAGCTTTAGAAGGTTTAAATTGCATTAACAGAAACCTTTGTACTAAACTGTTCTAAGTACTGTAGAAGAGCAGAAGACTTCACTGCTCTGCACTCAGTATGCAGACCCCCACCACCTTCAGCTTCTTGCAGCTCTGTGTCCTCCCTGGAGGATAATAATTTCTCAACAGTAATAGTAAAAACATCAACTAGAAACCTAAAGAAAAATAGAATTTTTCACCCTCTAGGGTCTCACCGGGAACAGTAATCTGCCATTAGGTGCCCTCTCTAAAGCAATGCAAGTGCTCCCTCTAGTAGGTTATATCCGCAGTTCTGAATTTGTACAAAGTTTGCAAAATGACATAGTAACCATTCATGGCAGTGCTAGCAAAATAGTTTTCTTTATAAGCAGGATATCAACAGCAATGGAGCTCATAACACCAGGAAAAGCTACAGTATTTAACATTTCCGGGACAGATTTACATTTGAATATGGGTTGGGATGTGTGGCTTGGGCTGGTCTAAGTGTCATACCAGGCTGTAAAGGAATGCTTTTCTTCCTTGGGCTTTAGGAATACAGAATACGAACAAAATATTCCCTAATGCTGAAATACCAGAGATGACTGCAGGAAAATGCAAAGACAGTGTGCTGAAACACAGCTACGTATTCTCAGGGAACGTGGAGTGATTTTAGAGACTGCTGAGCCACATAATGAGGCCATTGCATTCACCAGTGAAATACAACCACACCTGGGTAAAAACTTCACAGAGCAGCACCTGCACAGTGCTTGGAGCCAGGCAGTGCTCACCAACACTGCATCTAACCTGCTCAGCAGGGGGAACTGGAGGAAGATAGAAATACACTTATCTTCCTTGACAACCAGTCAAGACAGTGAGGACAGTATGCTCAGTCTTGTAGAATAAAAACTAAAGAACTTCTGTAGTGACTCACAGCTGCAAAGGCCTGAGGCTTTCATCCCATTCAGCTGATGGTGCCACCTGCAGCCCTGTGCCTACATCCACTGCTGCTGCAGCTCTCACTGCCACTCTGAGCACCCAAAATAGCACCTCCTTCCTCATCTCGCCATCAGAAAAGTGTGGATGAAACATGACCTGTTTCTCCACATCCAGCAGGAGTAACACATGGAAATTCACAGCTGTCATACCTATGTCTGAAGGCCAGGAACACAAGCATATCATGATGGTGTGAAAGATACTCCTTGAATAACATGGGCTGCTGCTATTATTTGGAGCAGTGAGCCCTGAGCCAGTGTGGGTCCAGCATTCTGTGTGTTACTGCAGGCAGTTACCCCACCAGAGAGGAGAAGTCACTTCATGGGAAGGAAATGGAGTGAAAAAGGATCAGAAATGAAAGGATAAAACTGAATTATTAAAACTTACTAGCTAGTGGCTGCACAAAGGACATATAAATGATACAGTATCAAGTAAGGTCTCTTTAGTTGGCTTAGTATTTGCAATAGACTCTTTAAGCCTTTAATTCTATGCAAAGTTTTTAACATTGCAGATGAACACAGCAGATAAATATTGATTGAGAACATTTGGCAAATGGTCTGTTGAATTCTGTATCCTTTTCCTAACTCTTCAGGGGAAAATTATCAGACTAAAAGAAGGCAGATATGGGAAAATTCTTCACAAGTGAAATTTCTCTGTACCCATTTTTGAACCATGTCTTTGGGCATGGACATTAATTTTTATGCTTCTTCCTTATGGTTATGTTTTAGTGTTGCAATATTATTCAAAATAATGAAGATGTTTTACCTAACTGTGTAAAAATCCAACCCTTTCTGCATCAGGCTGAATTTTGAGACAGAACCATATCTCATGACAGTGAGTTCCAGAAACGATTTGCACACAAAATGTGTTCCAGGAGAAAAAAAAAAAAAGCATTTGCTGCCTTTCGTTTTTACTCAAAACCCAGAGTCACAGCTTTGGATTTCCCTGCAGAGGAACCTGGTGAGCAGACAGCATGCTTGATAGAGCATGGGATCATTCACTCCATGCTTCCTTGCACAGCAGAGCCCACCTTTCCTGCCCAGCTGAAAAGAAACAGCAATACAAGACTGAATTTTTCCACAACACATCAAAGAACACAGGACACATCCTCAGCCTATACCAGATCTGCTCTTTCCTGCAGATCCATTGTGCTCCAACACAGACCAGAAGCCACCATCAATCTTCCCATATGAGTGGAGCTCACAGGTAAGTGCTAACTACAGTAAAATATCTAAGAGAAAAAGATCTGTTAGGAAATAATATCCAAACTGAAATAAGCACATCCTTACACACAAAATAGCTTAAAATTATTTGCATATACAGAAATACTGTGAAAAATTGCACTCCGCAGTCAGGCCAGACAGACTCTGGTGTTATAGGTGCAGCAGTGAAAATGTTAAGAAATACCTTTATAAATATATGGCTGTTTAAGCACTGGAACAAGCTGTCAGGGCAGGTTATGGAATTGCTAGCAATGGTATTATTCAAGGCTGGATTTGTCAGTGCCCTATTAGGGATGATATACGTGGAGCTAAATCATTTCTGCCATGATGCAGCTCCCTTCCAGCCCAAATTAGCCAAATGTAAACGTAATGTGCATCGATATGCACTAACCACAAGGAATGAAACTCCTGCTAAATGAGATCAACACGCAGAAAAGGTGCATCCAATAAAGAACCTTAAATAACCTAGTCGTAGGAATGAGTATTGCCATGGAAGGGTGGAAAAATGAAAGCAAGAGGTGTTCAGACAAATGTGTGAAGCATCTGAAAAGGAAATATCCTTTTTTATCAGAACAGAATTGGTTTATTGATTGGGTATTAAACATACATTTTAAGTGCAAAAGCAAACCATTCCTTTTAGCCTTTGACTTTTTAGCTTTAAGCATACTCTCCTCTCTTATCGAACGACTTTTTCCAAAGGATTTTAGAAATGTTTATAGCAAATTAGAAGCAGCTCAAATGACAGCTACCAGTCTGTTGGCTGCAGACAGAGAGCTGAGGAAGGTGTTTTAATAATAACAATAAAAGACAACTGTAATCGAAGACTTCTCTTGGGACAAATGGGTTAATTGAGTTCTGACTAGAGTCAGAAGGAGGAAGAGTTTAGCTTACTGTTCTCAAACAACAAACCCAGGGAATGTCTTTTGTATTTGCTCTGTCATTGTGGAGGATCTGGAAATGATGGCCTGTGCTTGAACAATGGCCCAAAGGTGGATGCTTTAACCTGTGCTGAACCTCAGAGTCACTGACCAAGAGACCTGCAGACCCATCTCCTGGGGCGCAGCAACTGCCCTAAGGAATGATGACATTTGGATTGATATGAGACCTTCTGGTAAGCCTCTGCAGGAAAAGGAGGGCTAGAATTCAATCTCTAAGGGATTCAAGGCCATTTATGCACATCAGCTGTAAATGGATACATAATTTAGAGCTTATGTACATAACAGAATCACAGACTCAATTAGGTTGGAAGAGATGTCTGAGATCATCGAGTCCAACCTATGACCAAACATCACCTTCTCATCTAGACCATAGCACTGGGTGCCAGGTCCAGCCTTTCCTTAAACACCTCCAGGGATGGTGGCTCCACCACCCACCTCCCTGAGCACCCTGTCCCAATGTTTAATTACCCCTTCTGTGAAGAAATTCTTCCTAATGTCCAACCTAAATGAAATCAACACTCAGAAGAGTGAATCCAATAAAGAACCCTAAATATAATCCAGTCGTAGGAATGAGCCTATTTTAACAGCTGAATAACCACAAGTCTAAGCAGTAACCCCTAGCTTTTTCAGTGATGGATAGAACCTTCCAGAGATTAACACAGTTCATCCCAAATATCTACTAAGCCATGGTCCAAATTACTTGAGTTTCTGATTTCTCCCTCTGGCAGCAAAGGCAGTTAAGATTGTGTCACTTCAGTTAAGGGAGGAACATTTGGAACACCCAAAATTAGGTGCTACAAACCCAGCTGTTGGGACTGAGGCTGACTGGGCTGCTTTGTATATTCTTTTCTGCTGGGTTTGAGAAAGCCCAAAGGACTCGGTCAGAGATAACCTCATCTTGACTCTGTTTGAGGAGAGAAGGACACTCCTGGCTCTGTTGCCTCTCCCCACACATCAATGCTCCAGGACATAGCTGCAGAGCCAGGCTGCATATGATGCAAGGGTAGAAGACTATCCCAGAAAAACTTCACTGTTCTACTCAAATTCCAGGAAAGACTGTTCTTGGGAGATTAACCTTTCCTACAGCCTTCTGCCACTGGGAATAGACTTACCAGGGAATACACCAGGTTATGGGGGAAATCAACTTTACAAATATGGAGAATTTCTAATTCCATTCATATGAATAATTTACGTTATCTGCCCATCCAAATAGGTAATAAACATTTTTATCTCTTTCCATTTTTCCCCCTGCTGACCCATGGTTTTTTTTCTGTTATTCCCATTTCCCACTGTAAAAAGTCAAGAGCAGTCATATTATAATTAAGAACAAGGTATTTCCAAGCCCTTAATGATCTGCTGAGTGAATGGGGACATGAACTGCTGTAACATCTAAAATGACAGATTCACTGCATTTCTAAGGCATGGAGTGGTGGGGGTTCAGGTTAGTAGGTCCCTTTGCTCTAAAGGGTCATTCTCTTGCTCCTTGTAATGATAGGAAGTGATCATATAACTCACATGGGATTTTCTTTACTGCTGCATCAAAAGGACAAAACCAAAGTCAGAGTCATTCTTGAAATATTTCTAAGTCATAGTTGTAATCAGAAAGTCCATTGCTTGAAGCAAAGGTTAAAATACTGTGATACTTCATGTACAGGTAAATAGTGATAACACACACTTTGGCTTTCACATTTGTCTTCTGAGGTTTGAAAAAAAAAAATTCCTCATCTGCACTAAGACTTTGTTTCTGCAATTTTCCACAACTCTACCACTAATGGTAATACTGTGACATCTCAAATATGCTGAAAGGTGATTACCAGTCATTATTTTAACAACTACCATCTGAGAGAGGTTAGCTGGTTTCTATCTGAAATGCTAATAACTGCCTGGAGTCTTGTCTGCTTTTACCTTGATTCCTCCTTCCATTTGAATAACTCAGGGGAAGGAATAATGGGAATTTTAACAGAAAATTCTGCACTGTAAGTACAATCTCTACCATCCATCTCGAACTCTTACATCAGGTATGGGGCTGCTGCTGGATACAGGCAGTCTATTGCTTCCTAAAGTTTTTGTATCTCTTTACTACATCACTACTAGAAGTGTTATTGTCAATAATAGTGGTAGCAATGTTGCAATGTGTTGTGGGTCATCCATTGAGATTAATCTTCTCTAAAGACTCAGCAACAAAGAGCTGTTTCCAAGAAGATCTTATGGTCTTCGTGGCCTGGTCTTACAAATGACAGGAAACATTTCTCACATCCACTGTGAATCCAGTCTCCTAAGAAACACATGCACTTTATAGCACAAAAGGCATAATTGCCCAATTATTATATTGTAGGTGCTTTTTTATCATAAGATTTCCACTAATCTATATAATGAGGTACTTCATGGACTGGCCAAAAACAATTACAATGTAAAATGAAATAATTGATACACCTGTATTTAAAAATATACAGTTGGATCCTCAGCTGAGTTAAATCACTATCTCCCTGATGATATCAGTCTGGTTCTTGTGCATTAAAAAGCAAATCATGGGAGCAATAATATCTCAATTATGCAGTTAACCTTCTGGTTATATTAATTAGTGATGATTAGGCATGGGAAACCATAATTATGTCACGTACTTAACACCCCTTTGAAACTGTGTTGTGAATCCAAACACAAAAGGCAGATGTGAACATCTAAACAGGGCTAGCACAAACCTGAAACTCAATTATTTCACCCTCTATCTCCTATCTGAAACACAGCCAGTGGTGGCAGCTCTGCTGGTGTCAAACTTGCAGCTGAAATTGCAGGTTTTATTTGTCCTAGAAGAGAAATGCAAGGTAGAGTTATCCCATATTCTGATTTCATGTGGAGGCTATTAAAACCTTTTAAAAAAAAAAAAAAAAGGAGAAAAAGACAAATAAAACAACTAGTTCAGTTCCTAAAGGAGGGAGCCCTGAAACTAAAGAAACACCTTTTCACTAACTCAAAATACTTATCCATTTGTCTGGCTTAGGAACAGCTAAAAATCAGCCTCTCTTGCTCCTGTTTGGAGGAGATCCTGGCACCAGAGCATTATTTGCACAGGATCTTTTTCTCACTGACTCCAAAAATGCAGTCCTAGACACTGCACTGATGAAACTGGTTTTCCTGAGGCAGCTGCCTGAGGAAACTGTAACACTGGGAAGAGGGAGCCCAAGCAAGCAGGATTTTCCCCCACTGACCTCATGCCTAAGTAAGAAGTTTTACACCTTCAAGGATAAAGAAGAGAAAAGCCAGTCTGAACTAACACTCTTCCCCCAGTATATCAGAGATGTGATTTATCCCAGCAGACTATTCCCTCAGAGCAGGACTACAGTAAATAATTATGGTGTAGGTCATTCAGTCTAAATTTAGAAAAATATTAAATATTTTTATATAGGCTTCTCTCACCTACTGAAACCGGCAGAAGCTCTGCACGGCCAGAGGAATTGTGGACCTAAACATCCAGGGTTATTCCTGCCATTCAGGAGGCAGCATCCTGCCACCTCTGCAGGGAAAAGGACAAGCACAGAAGAGCACCACAGAATTTCCATTAAAATTAATCCTTTGAAAAGTGAATGGTAGAAGAAACTGTATATTTTTGACCAAACAAATATACTTTAAATGGACAGTTTGCAAATGTCAGTCTGAAGTGTTCCAAAGCCAGAAGCTGCCAGAATTAAAGCTGCCTGTGTACTCCGCATTGTACTTGCAGGGACTTTGTCACTGTTATTGCCTGGCTTTCTTTTTTTAATTTAAGTGACTTGACTTCAAAAGTTTGACTTGCAAATCTGGCATTTGAAGTTCAGGGAAACCCTACCTTGCACACTTTTTCATCTATATTCACTCAATTATTATTTGATGTGTTCTTTGCTTTCTGCTGTGCCAGTAGCAAGGGACACTGATACAAATATGGACCAGAGTTCTTTATTGACTCACAGAATTAACAGTCTTGGGGTTTTCAGTGGATCTGCTCTGTCAGCTCAGTTCATAATAGACTGGGTTCAACAGAAAATGCTGCCCTGTGAGGGCCCAGGTGTCTGAGGCCCTGGCTACATTCTGGGCACAGCAAGGTGTCATTAAATGGCACTGCCATTTAAGGGACTAAAGGCACATGGTTCTTTGCAGGGTCTAACCCAGTAGGACTTTGGTAAGGCATTCTTCCTGACTTTTACTTCACTAAACTATAATACTGTTGCCAAATATTTAAAAGCAGCAGTTCCTAGGCATTGCAAGCTGTTCTCTAATGATATTTCCAATTCACTCTGAGATTCCTGAATGAAATTTCTGTAGAAGAGTTACGTGAATGCTTTCTCTTTCAATCTGAAGTTCACTCAGAATAATATTATAGAAGCAATCCTTGTAAATATTTCACTTCAAGAGAGGTTGGTTTTTTTCCCTTTGCTTTTGCTCTTGGCAGTGGCTGTGACAAGAATGACAGCGCAAAACACAACAGCAAGTTATAAATGTTACTTTTCTTCAGGCAACAAACAAAGTCATGGATTACCTAGGTGGTTAGGTGGGAAACTGAGGCACTCTGCTTTCAGAAACTCCCACTCATGTCTCATCCTGGGGTTGCAGGGAAGCTATAAATTGAAAGCAATGTTACTGCCATTTCAGTTGATGCTCCTGGCCAGTGTGGATGCTGATCCTTTCGAGGTCAGCCCTGAAAATGAATTTCACCGTCAGACACCGGGGCATCTTGGGAGTGACAAGTTTGGGACCTGTCAAGCAAAGAGGATAAGCCACCCATATCTCCAACTATCTAAAAACAGACACCAGCAGAAGAATACACAATTTAGGGAAGGTACTCTTCATCACTTCAGTGGGGTTTTTTTCCTTTACTTCCAGTTGATGCACAAGTGCATTTTAGTCCCTCCTTTGATATGCACCTCTTGACACCCAAGGAAAAGGTTGCCAAAATCTGATAACAAGCATGACCCCCTCTTCCTCACTGTCATCCTTTTCTCCATTTTCTGTGTCCTAAGCCCACACCTTTCACACAAGTCAGGATCCATCCCTGTCACAACCTGGAACGCTGGCATTCTTCCCTTCTCCCCTCTCAGCACTTTCTTTCCATCAACTCCTCTCACACCACAGAACATCTGATGAGCTGGCACAGTGCAGCCCATGTCAGGGGCCATTGTCACAATTTAAAAGTGCAGATGATTGAATTAGAGGCTTTGGCACAGCCTTGTTTATCAGTATTAATGAAGCTGAACCAAACCTGCAATTCCTTGTGGGCTTTTGCCTCACTCTTCTCTTTCCCTTCTGGAATCTTGACCATCCACTCCATCCCAGTCTTTACCACCTCAAGCAGCTGCTCCAGAGATGCTGGGAGCAGGACTTAAGAGGCCACAGCTCAATCCTTTTCATTAGTGACACAGATGTATTATTAGGAGAGAGATGAAATAGGAGGCAGGGAGTTGGGGGATGCATACACTCAGAGGACTTTTCATGAGGGTAAGATCAAGAAACTGTGGTGTTTGGGGAGATTGAAATTTTAAAGAAAAATGTGAGACCCTTCTCCAAACTTTAACTCTAGCTTGTGGCTTTGTATATTACATAACAACACCGTAACAGTACTTGGGCTTGAGGACTAGAAGCATAAATGGAATTTAAGAAATTAACTGTAAAGATGCAGAGCTCTGGCCACAGGTAAGATTTGCTGCCAGCATGGAGGTGTTTGTGTCTGGGCTGCCACTGCTGAGATTTTGCTCAGAGTCATCACTGGGATTCAGACTCGTGACATGGCAAAACTCTGACAAACTTGGATGTGACAGTACTGAGCAATTCTGCCTCCACAGCTGTGCTGGGCACCTTTCCGTCTGCTTTCCCAATGCAACTTCCTGGCAAACTCATTAACCACATGGATGCACTGAAAATACTTGGAACCAGAACGAGAACAGAAGGAATGAAAGCAACTCTGCTGCCTAAGGAGCTGGGATTTACATTTGTTCTTCGTCTGCACCTTCCCCTCTCCGGGTGCAATGCAAAGGAAATCTCTGCAGCTGAGCTGGGACTTCACAAAGCGAGGGATTACCCCCTGCAGATCCTGACAGGCCCCCGTGCTCACAGCCTGGCAAACACCACAACAGTAATCTCCTCTCTGAGATAAAGTCCATCAATCTTATTCTTACAGCAACCCATTCCCCTCTGCCCCTCAGACAGAGCTCGAAGAAAACCCTCCTCAGGAAGGATGCTAAAATCTGCCCTTCCTCAGCACCCTCCTATTTAACTTACTCTTTCAGCTGGCCTCCCATCAAAGTCGGGTCAACACGTACCCATTTTATCTGCTGAGCTGACTAGTTTTCAATAACAATTTCTCCTTCATTCTGTAACAGAGATCAATAAAACTGCCCCTCTCTCACATTGGCCGAGATTCCAGCAATGTCATTTGCTCTTTATTGTTGCTACTGCTTTGTTTTCTTTCAGTTTTTCTTTTTTTTTCCCTTCCTTCTTCCCCCCTCCGCCCCGACCCCCCCTTTCTTTTTTTGGCAAGGCACAGATCAATTCAACAAGATGAAAATGACTTAGACTTTCACTCAAGGTAAAATCTGCACTTTATAACCCAGGATGTAATTTACAATCCTGTCATTAAACTCTGTTAATCCTATTATTATGAAGATAAATAATTACCCATAGCGAAGAAAGGGATTCCCAACAGAGTAGAATTATATTTTCCATCAGTAATGAAAAATATCCCTGCCGCAGTGACACTGGAAATACAGATAGTGAGTACTCCCAGGAGTCCCAGGAAAGGTTTGCTACGCAGGCAGTCCTTCATGGAGCTCGAGAGGGTAGCAGTCAGGAGAATCAGCATCAGGCTCACCAAAACCTTGCCCCTGGCCAAGAGACTGGTCTGGTGGAAGTCCTTCCAGAGGCTAAAGGATGCTAGAGAGTACAGCTGCAGATCTTGGTGATCCACTTGCATCTTGTGCATCAGTTTACAGAATTCACTCTCCCACTTCTCCCCAATGAGGTCCTGGGTGACAGAGCCATACGTTTGGAGGTAGTAAGTGATTTGGATGGCTCTGGCTGATTTGACTCTCTGGTCCTTGCTGTTTGGCACTTCCATGACCCCTCCGAGCTGGTGGCCAATAAAACTGCTCCTTCCATCCTGGGAGAGAAAGCAAAAGAAACAAGCATGTCGTTATCCTGCATATGATGTGATACAGTGATAGTGTTTGACTCTGCCTTACTATCACAGACACGGCCAGAGCTCCACTCAAAGGCCACTGCACTGAGCAGGAGCTGTGCCATTCACTACAGTGGGCTTTGTGATCTATCCCTGCTCCTTGAAACAAGTCTGTCTTACTCATTATAGACTCCGTTGCACTTCTGTGCTGCAGTCACAGATGTTCTCAGACGTTCAGGGAACAAAACCTGGATGCAAGCTCCTTGCCTCATTCCACATTTAACTCTGATGGACAAATCTCCAATTACTGTGAAAAGTTTAAGATGAAGATCAATATTTGGAAAATTTGTGGTTTCTTGACACTTTGGAAATGGTTCTTAAAAATTGGAAATGTACAGAAGATGAAGCCTGTTTCCTCAGTATACAGGTGTAAATGTAGACAGATCCACAAAGCTTAATAGCTACTCTGTCTTTAGAAAAATATAATTTAAATCAGACTTTTTGAATTGTTTATTTGAGATTTCATGGATTTATATCAGTGGCACAGAGAAAAGAATCTACCTTACACCTGGATTTAACCAGAATATGGGGTTTATATATATACATATATATTAAGAATATAAACCTTACTCTGGTCTTACTTTTTTTGGTATATGCTAGGACACAAAAAACTCCATGGCAATCAGTAAAGGACACATCAGGTACATTCAAGATCAACCTCTGTCTATTTACAAGACTGGACCTTTTTTCTTTTATTGAAGAAAGGGTTCAGTAAGAAAGGTCCTGTAAGGAAGTTCCTTCGTCTTAAGCCACTGGTAATTCTAGTTTTCTAGGACAACTGTATATGCCCCTTCCAAAACAAGGGAAGCTTGTGTGGATTTAGAAGATTAAATCCACTTGCAAAATGAGAAAGAAGACTCAGTGGATAAAACTGTCCCAGCACAAGTAATATCTTTGATCAAAAAAGTCTAAACCCAGGGATTACATGTCTGTTGCACACCAAATAACATTTTGCTTTTTCCCCCACATAAACTGGATTATGAGTTTTCAGATTTATTTCCTCTTGTATTTAATAAAAACATAAAATTATCAAGACAGTTGATGTCTAAAGCATCCTGCAGCAGTGAGTTCACATGAGAAAATACTCTTTGCTTAAAGACACTATGGGAATGGGCTGATGACTTGAATTTGGGAGAGGCTCTGCCCTACGCACACACATGGAAGCAGTCATCTGCAAAAGCCCAGAACAATTTGAGTGAGACACTTTAACATCTATTATATCCAACATTAACCATTTCTAGAAGCACCTGTGTTGCACACAGGTCATTATCTGAAATTGCCAGACCCGTTCGTAGCAATGATTCCCATCCTAAGGAAAAATCAATGAAGCAGGACTTTATGAAACATAGATGTCTTCCAGCACATCTGCTCATAGAGCAAATAAATATCAGAAACTGGGAGACAGTGCTGAAAATGTTTTCTGTACTCACCTTGCCTTACAATCATGTAAAGGAGGTAATCCTCCCACTGCCTATGCCTGCTTTCATGGCAGGAGCTCACACAGTTTCCAGCATTTGCCTGCCACAGCCCAGGGAATGTTACAAAATGCTTTTCAGAAGTTCATTTTTCCCCTATTCCCTGTTGTTATTTCCCACCGAAATAACGGCTTCTGGCAAGGTATCCTGGCACAAGCTGACACAAAAGGTGAATTGCAGTCTAGTGCCAGCTTCTCAAATCACCTGAAGCCTCATTGCAAATGTCACACAAGCAGAGACAGCTGGCACAGAGGGGCAGCTGGTGCTGTTTGGGCTCCAAAAAATCCTCGTCCCCACCATTTCATGCTAGAATCCTGTTTTGGTTGATTAGTTCTACTTTTTCTAAGGAGAATTCACACCTAATATGCACACAAAAAATACATCTCCAAGCTGGTAATTAATGTTGAAGCAATGCAGTCCCGGCTCACATTGGATGCAACTTTGCTGTTAAAAATCCCGTTTGGCACCAGCTTTGAAATTTTAGGGAGAAATGGCATATTTCCTCAGCGTGTGTATATGCAGTGCTGACATTCAAAGGTTTGCAGCCGCTGCAGGAGGCTTTAGCAGCACAGCTCCAAACCCAGCCCATGCACTGTAATTCAGGTTTCATTGCTTCACTGTGCAGCACACACAGCAAGGTTATGGGAAACTTTGCGATGACCATCTGCCTTCCCCTGCAAAAAGTGCACTGAGAAACAGCAACATTTCAAAAGGGGCAGCAGAGCAGCCACAAATAAATCATGTTCTGCCATATCTCCCACGAAACAGCAGATAACAGCTATTTTTTACACTGATGTACAACAGGGCACCCAGCTCATATGTCAGCAAAACAGAGAGTAAGCTTTCAGATGGAATCAAGGAAATCACAGATGCTGGATTTCTTTGAGGTCGTTTTGTCTGTTCCTTTGCTTCTAAAGGCAGATTGTTTCCTATCTAAGCAAGGTGTTTGCCTTTGCTGCTTTTATGACATGCAAACATGAATCTGGTGCCTCAACACATGGGAAAATGGGGTCCTTCTCAAATACAGATCTTAGAGAATCACAAAATCACAGAATAGTTTTGATTGGAAGAGGCTTTAAAGATCCTTGAGTTCCCCCCCATGATGGGCAGGAAGACCTACCAATAGACCAAGCTGTGTCCATCCTGGCCTTGAACACTTTCAGGGACAGAGCACCCACAGCTACTGGATAGCCTGTTCCAGCACCTCACCTCCTAGAAATATTCCTAATATTTAATGTAAAGCCACTTTCTTTCAGTTTTAAGCATTTCCCCATGTGTTGCCTTTGCCAAACACTTTAAAGAGAGGTAAATTTCCTGTTGTGCTGAGTAGGGTTGTTCCAGCAGTGGTTACAATCTCAGCAAGGAAGACAGAAAAAAATATGGGGGAAAACAACCTTTCATTCCATTTTATAGATGGCAACTGATGCAGGAAAATGGAGATCTAGTGCTGCCAACAGGACTCCAAGAGGCCTCCAAGCCAGGGACTTAACTCTTTCTTCGTGTCTCATGGGAACTTCAGGGAGTTATTCACTATGCCAAGGTCTTTGTTGTCCTCCAGGACCACCTTAATGAAAGGAGGCATGAACAGCTAAGCTCCTGGACTAAGCCTAAGGTCTGGGAAAAATGAGGCCACAGTGGATTGTGTAAGTGATACCTGAAGAACCAGGCAGGTTTTGAACCAGATTCCACCTAGTTACTCATGAAAAAAACATTTTCTGCTGATAATTAGCACGTCCTTCCTGGTATATGCTTACATGCTGCTATTTTTAATTTCATAACAATAGTTTCATTTTTCAGACTACAGACCCCTTACAATTTTTACCTACATCTCTTGATACTCTCTGATCCTATATGCAGAAAAACAAACTAAAAAAAAAAAATAGAGTAATAATAATAGTTATTGGTTATATACTACTTTACACCCATGTATCTCCAGAGGATCTACAACATAAGGTGTTAACTGTCTTTAGCAAGGTCACTTGCATGGTTGGAACCTGAATTTCAGATTTCCAGGCTGTGTCTATGTATCTTTCTCTTTTAACATTTTTTTTAAACATCTAATGAAAACTTCACAGTGTCTGTTCTCCCAGAATCTGATGGCAGCTAATTCTCTCCAGATCTGAGCATCTTTAAAGATGGCATGAAATATAGATCACTTGCTGGGGCATGTGATATTTGATCTAAAACAGGGGCCAAGTTAAAATCTTTGCTTCAGTGGATACTATTAAATTGGTTTTTGTGTCCTCCCTTCTGTTTCTCTAGATGGCCCAAAGCTGTTTGGCATATTTGGACTCTGAAAGAGGGAGAATGAGAACTAAGATGACAGTCATGAACAGCTTCACCTTCCTTTTCCCCCAGAACGACGGACTTCACCACCTGTGTTTATGCAGACCTGACCTTGCAGGTGGTTGAAAATCCAAACTCCTTGTCTGTTCAGCAGTAAAAATTACTAACAGTGAATGGAAGGATACAGAATAAACCCCTTCATATTTCAGGCTAGAAACTCATCTGTAAGAGCTGATTGGACCCTTAATTTCCTAACAAGATGTGTAAATGGCATGGTGATGTTTGGCTTGCTCCGTAGCCGAGTGCAGGACCTCCCAGGTTAAAAAAACCCACCTGCTCTTCTGAGCTAAGTATCTTTTGCTGATGCTCATGTAGGCACAGATCCTCTCAGGATGCAGCCCCAGAGGGATATGAGAAATACTGCCTTTTTACTAAATTACCTGGGACTTTTTTGTTTCCTTAATAATTTCAGTGCAGCTGCTGCAGTCCCAACTCCCACCCCAGGGGTTCTGTGTGGTCACTGCCCTGGGCAGGACACCTTATCATCCACTGGGATATTTTCTTTGTCCAAGATCAGATTAAGTCAGAAAGAAGGTAGGACTGTAGTCACTGAAGCAAATGGTGGGGAGGGTCAACTGTGAGGACTCGCACTGAGGGACATGGTTTAGGGGTGGACCTGACAGCATTGGGTCAATGACTGGACTCGATGATCTTAGAGCTCTTTTCCAACGTAAATGGTTCTATGATTCATCTCTGCTTTGAATGGCATCAGCCTCCAGTGACTTCCCTCTTGCAGGGGAAAGGGAGGGTTTGAGTTCTCTTTGAGAGGACATGGTTCCTGCCTTCCCAGGGCCCCGCTCAGTGGAGGTGAGGGGTGGTGAGAGTTTTAAAACTCATTTCAGATCTCTGGCAAGGAGAGGAGCCCTTGTTCCCTACTGCCAGATCACTTTTATTCATCTGCAGGACCTTTGCCAGCAAATTTATCTCTATTTTTATTTTTATTTTAACTGCTACCTCTCATCAACTGGAGTGATAGATCATTATCAAGCTACATTATAGAAATGTTAGGAGAAAACATGCAATCCTGGTTACATTCTATTTTATCTTAAAAGCTTAAAATGCTCAACAGAGGGCAACCAGGAATGTCTGCTGAAATACATTGTGTGATAAACATCCTAATAAGATCAATGCAGTTGTTTCTCCCTCTGATAAGGACATTCCTACTCTACTGTAGGTCACAGAAATTATTATGCTAAACCCCACAGAGGTTAGCATGAAGCCAGTTGTTTTTCAGCCAGCTGCCAGTTTTCAAGGTAAAAAAAAATACATTAAAATCTCCTTTCATTTAAGGTTTAACATGTAAGGCTATTCCTGCATCCTTCAGCCTCTCTGTAAAATTTTAGAGGGAGTTTCTTTCTCCTCAACCAAACTGATTTCTCTGTCCCTGGTACAGTTATCCATGGAGACCTTGTACCAGTCGATCCCTATTACACAGCCACCAATTATCAAGAATTCTTGAAGCATTCCTTTCCAACGGTTGCACGTAATGCTGATTCATTCATTCAACATTTTCCATACATTTTTATGTAGAAGTTTTCCTGCTCTCAGAGCTGTGTAGGTGCTCTTGTACACCACAAGGATGTTTGCTGTGCTTGTCCCTGTGCAGCTATTCTGTGTGGATGAAGGATGGAGGGAGCATCCAGTGGAAGTTAACACCGAGGGCAGTGCATTTGATGTAGAACTGCAGCTTGGCTGGTTGGGAACAGGGACATAGCAAAGGCCACGGAATCTGTTCACACAGCAAAAGTGAAATGTATGAAAGTGGCCATGACAAGTTATCCAGGAAATAATCCTTTATCTCTCTGATGGAATAAATAGCAATTCATTATTTCCAGCTACCCAGCAACGATGAGGCTCAGCTCACCAACTTGTTAAGCAAATTTGTTTTATAGTCACTGGAAAGAGTCAGGCACATACACAGGTACAGGTCAAACCCAGACTTGTTCTCTGCAGTTGCCTATCTCTCTCCATTTAAAGCAGATGCATGAGATTACTTAAGACTTGACCCCAGCCTTTATCATGCTAAAAAATTAAGAGATATTAACCACCTTCAGTGACAAATGCAAACACAAAACTACCTGACCTATCTTGCCATTCCTGGCTCATATTGGCCCCTTCACAGGCACGTCCTGCAGGTTAACAAACACACGGACCTTCATCCCTCTCCCAGGGAAATTCCTGATCACTGGTGTGATTTTCAAATGAGTAAGTATCCAAAATAGCCAAAAGGCAACCAGAACCATCTGGCACCTCTTTCTGATGAATCTGGGCCTGTGCTCCTTTTCACTACAGCTTTGAGTTTCTAGTTTTTATCTGGTAATTTAAAAGAGACAAGAACTAACTAAAAGTGTTTCAAGAGACTTATATACTGTAGAAGTATTAATAAAGAATAAGAGCAATGTTCATAACACAGATCTACTAGTTCCAAGTAAATCAAATTAAGGAAGGATTCATAAGGGTGCAATAGAAAAGTGTGACTGCTATTAGAGGGCTCTTCTGAGTGGAGGAGCTTCCGGTAGTGGACAGGCTGTCTTGAGTTCCTTCAGTATCTCCTCAGCAAGTTTTTGGAGAATCATAGTGTGGTTGGGGTTGGAAGGGACCTTTAAAGGTCACCTGGTCCAACCCCATGCTACGAAGAGGAACATCTTTAACAAGAACAGGTTGCTCAGCCTCATCCAATCTGGACATGAATGTTTCAAGGGATGGGGAATCTACCACCTCTTTGGACAAGCTGTTCCTGTGTTTCACCACCCTCAGTTGGGCATCTCTGCCAAGACAAAGGAAGGACAGAAGGAAAGTAGAAAAGACTCTACTTTCACCTTCTGGTTCCCCTGCACATCCATTGGGAAAGAAAATACAAGATAAGACCTCTCCCTCCCAGACCAGCTCCACTCCACTTCCCTCCTAGACTGTATTTTGCCTTTACATCCTTTTCAACCCTCCTTCATTCTTTGTCCTGTCTTCAAGCTCTTCCTTGCTCAAATGACCCCTTCTCTCATAAGGTCAAGTTCTCATTTGATGCATCTCAAATCCCATCCCAGTTCTTCTGGGAAAAAAGAAATAGATATACTGCCCAGCACAGCTTTGTCCCCAGCTGTCCTAAACAGTACCCAAGGACACAGTGATGTCCTTGAAGCTGATGAGTAATACCCACGTTGGCTGGGATCACACACCACCCTAAGTGGGGAAGGGTGTTGCTGGAAGATGGGGAGGTTACAGACATTGCAATCACTGGGAGATAATTTCATGGCACAGCTCATCTATCTGCATTTTTATTCTCTCCCCTCCACCAGGAGCAGGACACAGGCATAGCAATGACATAGCTTTGGCACTGACAGTTCATGCAGGGGAACTGGTGGCTGCTCCCCAGCCCCATGAGATGGATGCAGGGATGAAGGGCACAGCTTGCTTTGGGTGCCCAGTCTGGGGACCAGTGGGATGGTTCACTCAGGAGGAAGTTGGATTTGTGCTCTGCCCTGCCCAGGATTGCAAATCCTTGAGGCAGCACCTTGGGATTTTCCTCTGCTTTTCACAGCCTGTCCCTGCCAGTGGATCTGGCCTGGTATCGCAGAGCAAAAGATAAAGATGCATCTGGCCCCTAAACCCTTCAGGATGAAAGGTGATGGTAAAAGCAATCACCACAAAGGTGATAGGTTAAACATCTCCTTGAGCAAGGAGAGGATACACAACTTTAAGATGGGAAATCCAAGCTCCTGAATCACATGGTGCAGCTGTGGCCTTCCACTTATGCAAACTAGGACAACATCTAAGCCTCTGACAGTTGCTAAGCCATGAAGAATATCCAGGTCCAATTAAAAAAAAAAATGTCCTTGTCTCCACGGTCTTGTCCACAGCTACTGTTCATCCCAAAGGATTTTCTTTGTGCCAAAGAGAAATGTAGGAAAGAATCACTGAAATGTAGGAATGACAGAAGTGCCTCAAGGGAGTTGCACAAAACACCAATATTTGTATATATACAGTTAAACACTCACACTGATGTATGCAGGAATGTGTTTGAAGAACACATTTGTTGTCTCTCATAACTGGCAATCCCTAGGAATCTATATCATGAATACTTTTAATCAATGAATATTCCATATTAATTCTGATTTCATTTACAGCTCAAACTCCATGTTAAAAATGCTCAAAGGAAAGGAAGAAAATTACAAAGAGCATAAAAAGACAAGAAATTCTTTTTTCAGTGCAGACCAGTCGTCCATCCAGTCCAGTGTTCAGACTCTGTCCAGTTTTAAACCATGATGCACCAAGACAGTGTCTTCCATGACACACTTGAAAGATGCCTTTGGGAGTTTCAGAGTATTGTCGATTTTCCAGCTCATCAACAAACAAAAAAGTTAAATGAGCCGCTTGGAAGGAGGGGAAAGAATGGAACTGTTCATTTTTAATAAAGAAATCCTTGTCCCAAATGCAGTGATTTGAATGAAATTAGCAACAAAAAGTATCAAGATTAATGAATTAAAGCTATCTTGTACCCTGGTGAAATTCGAGAGAGTTTTGTTATCTCAAGAGGGCTATGACTTTCCAAATGGAGTAAACAGGACAATATTCCACCAGAATGCTTTCTGTCTCTCAAGAATGCTTAACCTTAAGTTTCCTTGAAGTCCACGGAGTTATAGGTTAAACAAGATCCTAATTATTAAAGTAAAATAAAGAAGACAGTGCAAAATACTAAAACCCAAGAAAATCCCCTTTCTTGTCTTCTTTCCATACCAACAAAAGCAAAAGATATAAAACTGCTTGAAAAACTTCATTGTGTACTACATAAGTACAAGTTGAAGAGTTTTGGGGCATAAGAATGGGATCCAATGATTGTACCTAAGAGGAGATCCTATAAGGAGGACACAGGGTTTCACTAACATTGGTTTGTGGGCCCTCTTGCTTTGAGAGCATCCCACTGTGTGCCTCTTCTAATTGTTTTCCCTACACTGCTTGAAGTTCAATACACACAAGAAATAGGAAGGAAACCTGCCAGGAAGCAACAGGGATTGGATTTGCCTGGTTTTATTACTCCATTTAAAGGAAATGTTAAAAAACAAACAGTAGAGAACAAAAAGTGAGGAGTAAAGCAGATCCACAGGATCATTTAAGCTCTTACAATCTGAAGTTTCAATAATGACACAGAAAAGGGTGCTTTTTTCTTTTTAAATTATGTTTTATGTTGGCAAACATCTCTTTAATTTTGTCTGTCTCTGCTCATCCTCGTTTCTCTGGGGACCAGCAGCCAAAGTACTAAAAGACTGCAAAAATGTTTTATCAAAGGCAAGAAGAAAAGAAGTAACTGAGAATCAGACAGAGCCGAGCGTGATGTGGCAAGATTTTGGGGCTAGTGTGGTTTTGAGGTTAATATACAGCGAAGCAGGATTAACTAAGCTCAGCCTTTGAATGCAAGATGCTGCTGCACTCTTATACAAGTCCTATCAGGAACTTCTACTCTCACAATGCTCAATAAGATATAACAAGGCACTGCACAAAGGAGATACAGTTGAGGACACTTAACACTTCGAGCTGAAAATTCCTCTCTTCTAAGAGGTAATTAATCAGTTTTTCCTTTTTTTTTTTTTTTTTTTTTTTTTGATTGTCAAATTTTGCATTGTGAGGCAATTTCTCTACTGTGAAGCATCCCTCCCTTCTCTCCAGCACACGCTGGTTTTTAATGAGTTTGGCCATTTGTTCGCTGGAGAGAGCCAAAAAAATGTCTGGTTTCAGATGCTTTCCCTTTTTTTTTATTTTTTTTTTATATTGGACTAGAATCTGGGAAGGGGAAGTGGGAATGAGACATTTAAGTAGGCCTGTGTTTATGCACTAAAATCTAACTGAAGCTGGGGATCTGCTGACTCCCACCCAAGGTACTTTTGAATTCAGTACGTCCAAAGAGATTTTTCACCCCCACATATGAACATCAGCAGATAGCTTTTATAGTTATAAAAATCTGTCTAAAGGTCACCTTGTAACCTGTTCCTTTCACAGTAAAATCTTATGCTCTTAGCAGCCCACAGAGTTGAAGGTGTTGTCATGTGCGATCCTATAACAGGTTTTTTTTAATTCTTTTTCCAGTTAAAAAAGCGAAGCTCATGGGATTATCTCTAAGTGTTCAAAAACATGTAGATGTGGTACCTGGGGACATGGTTTAGAGGTGGACTTGGCAGTGCTGGGTTAATGGTTGGACTCAATGATCCTGATGATCTTTCCAACCTAAATGAGTTTTTGATTCTATGATCTCCACTTTGGGTTTCTCATTGCCTTCCATCACTGGACAGCTCTCCCACTGAAAGTTTGCTGATACTACGAGGGTCAGATTTCTGTATTTTTTCAGTCATATTCTGTGGGAGAGGGTGTCTCGTGTTGTCTCAGACAGCACAGGGCACATGTGCCATAACAAACAAGTGATAAAAAACAGTGTGAGACAACCAGAAAATTTTGTGTTGTCCCCAAGCCTTCATCTAAAGATTGCAGGGGCTGTTAACAACTGCTACTGGTCAAGCTCTGCATGCCTGGAAAATTACCTCAATGCAGCCTCTGTGCTGTGGAGGACTGGGAGGACCCACACAAAGTACAGCAGATGCCAAGGTCTCGGTTCAGACTGTAATCACTGGTCACCAGTGAGGTTCTGGCACAGCCCAGGACCCTGCTGTGAAAGGTGCTGTGCAAACACACAGCTGGAGAAGCTGCTCCTTTTCAAAAAATCTTCCCATCTGATGGTGGATTTTCTTCAGTCACTGGTTTTCATAGAGTGAATTGGTGATGCTGCCAAAGGAGAAGTCCCTTCCCTCTCCATCCCAAGACTGTATCTCCTCCCTGCCAAGCTTGGGAGCAACAGTTCGTGTGGTGTGAGGTGAAACGGATTGGAGAACTAATCCAGGTTTATGCAAACTCAACAGGAGGGGAAAAAAAGGAAAAAAAAGAAAAGAAGAAAGATTTAATCCCCTCATCCCCTCCTTGCTGCCAGCTGGCAAAGTGTTTCTTTAATTTCTGTGCTCAGACCCCACAGTCTGGCGGTAATGTCAGCAATGCTACACCTGAATGGCTCCATCCTCAAGGTGGCTGTATTTCACAGCTGAGTATTTGTCCTTACTTCAACTACACAATTAACTTCAAGCAGAGTTTCTGATTTGGATGTGCCTCTTCAGCCAGAACAAGGCTCAAACCACGAGAGTCATAATTTAGGCTCTGGGGTCCTGAGGCTGCCTAACCAAAGCTTCAGGATGGAAATACCAGGACTACTGGGCTGCCTGCTCCAGGAAAAGAGTAAACAGGGCACCTCTGGAGGGGAGGGCAAATTTGATCTTACATGGACTGAATCTCATTCATTCAGGGATTCTTTCTTAGGGATTTTAGTCCTCCTAAAGCCTCCAGTGTTCAGTACCTTTCTAAAATGCTTAAAGTTAGGTTATATGTGTACCTAGAAGTTAACGTAGTGCTGCTGTTAAGAATGGCTCAAGATATCAAGAAAGATGAATATTTAATAACTCTGTAAAAGGACTTCTGGAGAAATGCAGAATATTCCCTGTAAACAATAATAGCATCAACAACCATCTTTTCAACTTATTTGAGATGTTTCCCTGCAGGACAACAAAACTTTTCTCCCCAAATAGACATTTTACAATTACCATAATGTAATAGATGTTAAAAAAATAAAAATAAAAATTTCCAAATCCTCTGCAGTGCAAAGTGATTTTTCAGTCTATATCAGTATAGCCTATTTGGAAAGGTTTTGGTTCTGTCAGAACAGGAAGGACTGGACTTTTGATTTTAAAACAAAAATGCTGCAGATGGTGGGACCTTCTGGTATTTAGCCACCTTTGGACTTTAAACAAATATTTAGGGAAAAATTCTAATAGAGTAAGCCAAAGAGTAATCAGATGGTAAAGCACTTCCACATGATGGAATCTTAGCATTTGTCTTCTGAGCACTATGCAAAATCTCTGTCTCCCTGCTGCAATAAACTGCCAATATCTGGCAATCTATTTTGCAGGAGGATGGCATTTAATTCCAGTTCCTTCAGTGGGACCTAATTCCTTATTCAGATTAATGTATTTTAGTTCTGTTGCAACTCTTTAGTAATAATTTTCAAAAAGAGTTTTTCAAAACCCTGTCAGAGACTTGGAGTGAGACAAAAGTTGCAGTGGACCTGAGAATAAGCCTAGATTTTGCCCATAGAATCATTCTGGGAATTTTTTTCTTATGTCAGTGCAAATGCAGATTATTCCTTCGGTCTTTTGGAAATTCTTCACCTGATGTAACTCTTTTCTGTAAAGATCTCTGGTCCTTGTTGTCTCTGAAGGGCGAGTTCATCCCCTCTTAAATTAGATGTTTAGAAAAACTGAAATGCATTGCTTCTGGAGGTTCACCCTTCTCTCCTGTGATTGCACCTTGGGCCCAGTTTAGGTTAGATGCTGAATAGAAAAGGGCTCAGATTAGAGGAAATGGATCCCATCTTTGGGATGAGTGATCCTATAGTGAGTCTCTGCACAACCATCCACAAATTGTGGCATTGTGGACCCTCAGTGGTAGGGTCACAGTCTGGCTCTGAAGACCAGACTGGGTCCCATCCACTGCAGCAAAGGTCCTGACATTGTGGATATTTGTTAAGAAAAGGGGATTAAATGGTCTGACTCCACAATTCATTTTAGAAATATCACCAGCCTGTTCCTATACACTTGGTCTGCAATCATGGTCAAGTTGGACAAAAAATAGTAGAAATGGTCCAGCCGAATATTTTCTAACTGTCCTGTTCAACTGAGTTTTAAAAATATTTGCTAAAATAATCTTTCCCTGGCACAACCACAATGTAATTAATAAATGACAAAATTCAACATGGATGAAATGGAGCCAGTTGGTGACATTAGGAGTATTAGGATATCTGAATTTGAGGTGTTGGGGAACAATCAGACGATTCACCTGCCAAAAATCCACAGTCAGCACAAGCCTCCAGAACAAGACTTATTTGTTTCTAGAAAGATAACAAAAGGACCAAAGCAAAGCAACAACCGAGGCTTCCCCAATAATTTAGCACACCATCTACAGCCTCCAAAGCAGTGTTCAGGCTCAACATAGGAAGATGTGTTTGTCCTGCAGAGCCTGATCTGCAAGAAGGTGAAGGATGAAGGAGAACATCAAGTACTGAAATGTCCATCCTTGCAAAGCAGTGTCAGAGTCAGAAGTGAATATAAGTGCCCTTTCTTTGGGGGCTGCAAAATCCCAACTTCAGCATCAACTTTGACCTTGGTCATATCATTTAAGTGCTTCACCTTCACTTTTTGATTTGCAAAACTCAGCTAACGGGAATCTGTTCCAAAGCAGGACCCTATATTGCCCTTTGGGCACCAGAATGCAAACAAAACTCTTCAGAAAATGGCATTATTTTCTGTTTGGCTTTCTAACTGCTCTGGTTCTGTCTGTGTAAATTCTCTGACTCAGCTGCTGCTGACATGTCCTCCTTGTTTAATATTATCTGTGAAGTTCACTCCTGTGCAATTTAATTCTGTTTCCCGATAATTAATAGAGATGTTAGATGAGACCAGACCTAACACAAATTCTCCAGATACCCAGCAAGATATACCGTCCATAAACTTGTTATATTATCATTTATCATGGTTCTTCGTTTACAATCTTTCAGCCAGTTTCCAACCCACGTGACTGATTTCCCATTCAATCCAATCTGAATTAATTTTTCTGTTATGGTTTCCTCATAATCCTGCACAGGCCAGGGAATGCATTAGACTGACCTTATAAACCTTTTACGTCTTTGACCTCTCGATGTTACACGGAAGAGGTGTGAGATTGCTCATAAAACTCCAACAAGCTCTCTGAATTTCCCCAGCAGTACCACAGCCCTCCTTTATGATGGGAAAATCTATGTAAGAGAGAAGTCACGGCAGAATATGAATTCTTGAATACGTTGTTCCTGCACCAAAATCACCATCCCACACCCCGAACTGCTACTTCACCAATTAGTATCTGAAATGCCATCCTTTCTATCTGGTGTATCCTTGTTGAACAGGCTCTAGGAAAAAACAATTCAAGTGGTTTAAGGGTGAACCTGCGCTTCTTTGAGCTTCATCCTGGGCTATTCTCTGTCCTGGTTGACTTTTTTAGCTGCTTTATACAAAATGAAAACATGTCCCATTCTGCCTTATTTTTCCTTGTTATTTTTGCTACTTTAAAAAGTAATTGGGTTTTCCACAAGAACGGTATCAGAATCATTCCTAAAAGAGATTTGTTCAGATCTGTTAAGTAGTGACAAATGACCTGTTTTAACTTGCCTTTTGAGGTGAATATTGTGATGATAAGACCATGGACTATATGCAATTACAGCATTTGGCATTTATATAAGACGAATTTCCCTTCAAGGATGTCCTCTTTCTCCCACCTACAAAATCTGATACTTGAGGCAAAAAAATGGTAAAAGAAAGGATACAAGCTGTATTCTTTTATGAGAAAAAAACCCCCAAACAAAACCCCACAAAAAACCCCAAACCAAACCCAAAGCACTCTTTTCTCCGAAATTAAATTCTCAAAACCAAAACATCAAATACTTTATAAGAGCAGAGGAGCTCTTAAGCTTATCAAGCTTGAGAAATTTATTTTAGTGTATATACCTAAAACCTAACACTTGTGCTAATCTTGAAGCCTGGGGAAAGAAAAGAGTGGAGAGAAATTTGTAAATCTTCAGAAATATTCACGTTTCTCTGATAGTGTCCCAAATTTCTGTGCAATTTACTGTGATAAATCTGTTTTGCATCAACTGGGTGACCAGTGTTTTCTATGTGCACATGGAAAATTAAGGTTAGTTATCAAAGAAATACTACTAGAGCATTTACTACCACACATTCCAGCCACTCTTGAGGAGAAATGGGTTTTTCATCTGGATGCAAAAGTCTATGTGTTGAAATCTCTTTCGGGGGATGTTTTGTGCTTATCTGTGAATAAAACTTCCCTTCCTTGGTAAGTGTCAAGAACATGAACAAACTGAAGTGTGGATTTTAGGGACAAAAATGCACGTGAATATTTATGGGTTTCATCTACTCTTCACTGAATTAGTTAATGTATTTGGTTAATGAATCAAAATCTGCTCTAAGAAACCATTCTGAAAAATGTTTAGGAAATAGGTGATTTATATTTAAGTCACAAATCCTATCACAGAGATGGAGTTGCATAATGAAGTACTGCTAACAATATCTTTCTTAATGAACTGCAAATTTTTTACAAACTAAATCTGCTTGGAAAACTGGAAGCCGGGATCACTTGGCCCATCAATGCAGTGTCTTGATATCCAGTGAAAAATGGCATTAACAAGAGCCAGAGCATCCTCTTGGGGGCACATTCATAGCCAGAGGGTTTGGTCTGTTTCCTCAGCCATGCAGGGTTCTTGGCTGGCAGAGCCTGATGGCTGTGATTTCCCTTTCCTGAAGTTTGAACATGGGAAAACATTTCCTTTTAAAGTTATTTTGGTTTTTTTTTATATCCTTCATTTTCTTACCTAAAGTATAATATGAGGGAAAAAGAGAAAAAAAAAAAAAAAGGAAACATTTTGTTAGGGGCCTGTCAAAATGAAAGTAAGGGAATCTGCCCTTCTCTTGTCATCCTCGAAAATGAAATTAGGGGCAGGGTGTAGACAGTGTTTCACAGATGCTTTTGGTTTCAAGAGTACTGTACCTTCTGATAGAAAAAGATTAATCTGAAATTTTATGGGCCAGCCCTACGTGCAGCACAGATAATACATGATTTAGCACAAGATTTAGCACAGAAGCAGCAAAATGCTCCATGGCCACTGCTGAATCGTAGCACCCTTTAGGAAGCTGTTGACACATGTGCAAAAATGCACCATGTATGTGGTAAGAATAACACCTCCCCACCAGACTGCCAACACTTGAGTAACGCTGGTGGAAACAATTACACAAGGTGTAAGAAAACGAAGACCCTGTCTTACACAAGGGCAACTTTTCTGTCTTATTTCAGTACCAAACTTGAGCATAAATTTTAGATGCCCCTGAACCAGTCCTTTGGGTGGTGTTTATTTTCCTTATATATTGTGAAAGGATACACGTCAGGTGTTTGGGCTTCCCCATGGAAGTATTCAATGGCACCTCTCATGTCTCCTACCAACTGAACAAAGAAATAATTATGGCAGACTGGATATTAGGAGTCCCTATTTAATTCCACTTGCATATCCTTTGTAGGTGGGCTGCATTACACTGAGAGTCTCTGTGATGTGCTTTGCATTCAAAGGTGTGGGGCAGGTAGGCAGAACTGCCCTTTACCTTTTCAGGTGCCCTCAGAGCAGACAAGCAGGCTTTAGGGCTTGTGCAATTGAGATTTTTAAAGAAGAATCATTCTGTGAGACGCCAAAACATTTACCATCATACATACTCAGGAAGCACTACACACCTGTGCTGCTGACTAACTTTTCCATCTTAGTTATAGATCATTATCAGACCAATATTAGCCAGGTAGTGACATGCCAGTCTGTCAACCCATGATTACCCAGCAGCTCCTTGGCTGTGCTACCTAGTTTGCTGGCAAGAGTGGAATGAAGGAGGGCATGTGTGGTGGCAAAATATAAAACCAGTGAGAAAATCTGATCTGGCCAACTAATAGCTGTGGGGCTGTCTGGTGTCTCACAGAGCCACTGTTGAGCATGCACAACTGGCATTGTGCAGGAATTGCTCACCAATGTGTGAGTGGTGTTAAGAAAGGAAAGAAAGCTTCAGCAAAATTTCTCTTCCATACCAGAGCTGCCCACCAAGAAATTACTGCCAGTTTGCCCTTGAGCTGATTCCACAGTAATTCTTTTAGGTTGGAAATCTTCCCGCTGCCACCAGGTCACCCTTGCTAGTGTTATCAAAGATCTTCAGCACTCCATCCACAGCTCCTGCTCCCAAATGGCCTGACCAGTGTAAAAGTGAGGCTAATTCCCACCTGGTGAATCCAGGGCTAGGGCAATGACACGTGCCACTGCATGTGATCGTCTCTGCAATGCTCAGGAGCTCTGTCAATGCTCTCTCCCTTTGTAGGATGCCTCACAGCCCCACTTCCAAAACTTCCTTTACTGCCTATTCTCCACATGAGTATCTTGCACCTTGCTGGGTAGGAAAACAGAGAAAAGGGCTAACATAGTGAGAAAGAGAGGTTTAAAAGACTTTACAGTTTGCCCCTTTCGCCTCCTGTTGCCTTCCCCTCTCCTTTCCATCACACACAGCACCTGCTTTCCTTCATCTGTTTTAAAAGCTGTTTTCACATCTCACTGTTTGCACTAGGAGGGTGCAGTGGATGTGGGGCCTGCATAAATTAAAAGCTTTCAGTAGAAATGAGATCATGATTTTCCTAACTCAATTCACTTAGAAAACCAGTCGGCAGTTTTTTTCACTGTGACATCTGTAATAACCACTATGCAGAGTGCAAAAAGGTCTCTTATCCCTTAATGTCTGAAGAGGTTTAATACAGGTTTTTCTCTTAGATTACTGTTTTCAAAATGTCTAGCACAGCCTTACCTACATCGTTGTTTACCAACTAACGAAGATATGAATGTAATATGCATAGGCACATAAACGCAAAGGATGTTAAATAATTTAAGACTTTTTTGCCATATTTATTAATCTAATTTTGTCCTTACAAAGTTCCTCTGAGTTCTCATAGAACATGCATTTAAACAGTTAATGCTGGTTTAAGGATCTCCTCTCCTCTCCCTCTCCCTCTCCCTCTCGCTCTCCCTCTCCATGAAGTGGCTGACCCAAAAGGTCAACAGAGAATATTTTCTTTGCAATCTTTGCTGACTCCACCAGCCCATCCACTTGAGGAGGGTGAGGAGCCCTTCCTAGTCCTTCCAGCCAGTATGGAAACACAGTTGGAAGAACAAAAGGGTCTTTTTTTTTCCAAGTAAGTTTCCCAACCTGTGAGACAGAAGATGCTACCAGCCTTCAAACATTTTCCGCTTGCTTTCATGCTACTGAGCAGCTGCTCCGAGCTCAGCCTGCCCAATCCTGTCTTGATCTGAGAAGCTGAAATGAAAACTATCTCCAGCCTCCAGCCTTCCTCTTCTGATCTTCTCCCTGCACATGTTTTATTATTTTGTTTTGACTTAGCAGCTTTGCCAGCCACGGAGCACTTCACAAGATTCTGAGCCACAGGCTTGGATTGAGACGGGGGCTATCACAAATGGGTACAGAGCCACATTACCTCCAAGGAAGCATCTGCTCCTTGGAGTTAATCTTATATTTGAACTGATTTTACTGAAGGAATAATCAGTTTGTGGATATTGTTGGTGCACAGATGCCTACTCTGATGCAGGTTGGCTATGTTTTTATATCCTCTCTGTCCCATGGAGGTGGCCCGTGCTTCAGGGACATCTAAGGAGGGATTAATCTTAGAGCAGTGGGAAAGACTCCACAAATGCAAATGGAGCAAGACTCGTTTAAAAGTACAACTGTAAGTGTGAGAAAAATCAAGAATCTGGCCAGTACCAAATCTGCAATTAGAGGCTGCAAGATGTTCAGTGAATGCAAGTAACTTTTCTGATTAAGCAAGAACAGATTCAATATCCAACTGATGTGTTTATCACAAATGTGGTAATAGAGATCTCTGGCTTATTGGCTGCTGTTTAGCATAGTGTTCATAAATGACTGATACTTAATTAATTGAAGGCAGTGTTACAGAAACCAATCTGTTGAAAAAGATTCCTTTAAACCAACAGTTGTCATATTCATTCTGATCTCAGAGAGGCAAGTTCTCAGTTATTATCTTTTCTCAGACAAACTAGGAAAAAAACATGAAAAGAAACAGTAAAGGTGAACCACCAGAAAAAAATGTTTTCATGGTTTTTTTCCCCTATAGGTAAGGACTGTGTTCAGAAATATTTTTTTTTTTTCTGGAATAGGACAGCAAATTTTCTGGGGTTCTTAACAGATTAAGGTCAAAAAATAATCTCTTCCCTTATATTTGACTCTACACAAGAAGTAATCCCCATGTAATCAATAATTCTGTCTATACCAATAAATAAACTGTGTCTCAGACCACACTTTGGTCCTGGGGCTAAGGGCACAATGTGTCCACTTCTAAGAACACTGCACACTGTTATGCCAAGGAAAGAGTAGATATACTGGCTAGGAGTGAACCTTTTCCCATGCTGTGCCTCAAATCATGCCCAGGCACTACCCGTGAGGTCTCAACTGACAAAAATAATGCCAAATTTTGCCAAAACTTGAGATTTAACAGTTTGATAACTGATGGTCAGTGTAGATTTGCTCAATCTATGCAGTTAGGGCATAATCCAGACCCCAAGCACAGGACACCATTTCTATGTCCTGGAGCGAGGAAAGCATGAGGAATCTTTTCTCCAGGACATATCTCAAAAGTCTTCATCAGGAGTTCATACATCCAGCTTTGTTTTCCTGCTCCGCCACGGTCTATCTGCATGACCTTGGGCAAGTCACTCTCTGACTGGGCTGCAGACTGCAGCGTAGCAATAACCGTGAACAGGCTAGACACTGTCCCCAAAGCAATGGGAGCTGGCCTTTTTCTACAGCCTGTTTCACCTGAACTAGCCTACAATGACCCCTCTGTTGCCAGAGTGGATTTTAAACACATCTCAGGCGTTGGAAATCATGCTGCAGTCTATGCTCTGAATGTGAGAGCCTTGTCTCTGCTCCTTCTCTGGTGAGTGGAGAGACCAAGGCTTCCTGACTCACAGAAGGGCAGTGAAAATAGAAGTATTCAGGGCTACAAGCTCTTCCAACACTACAGCAAGTAATGGTTAAAACAAACATCACCTTCCACATACAGATTTCCTTAGGAAAAGTCGAGCAGTTTCATCAGATTTTGCAGCCCAGTAAGAGCTGTTTCAAAACTAGAGCAGTTTGCTCAAACCTGCTCAGACGGCTCCCACAAAGTTCCCATAGGAGACCTGTCAAGAGTTCACTCTCAGTTAGCCTTCAGCCAGCTTCACCTGAAAGAACTGAATGAATTTGGCCTCCATCAGGACATGAGAAGAGGGACAAAGTGAGAGCTGCTCACAAGGCTTGGGGGAAATGAAAAACTACAAGGTGTTTTTGCAGCTCCCACATGGAGCAGGAGTGAGGTAGGAACAGCTCAACATTGTCATTGTGGTTTTCAAACCAGTACAGTTTGACACTTGCCCCATGTTAGCTGCAGACTAAACACATGTGGGGCACCTAGGGGTTTGTAAATCCCCATATTGTTCTTAGAAGAATTTTGTTCAATCTGAGGCCATTATTAAAAGAAAAAGCAAAATCTAACAGTAGTAATCAAGCAATGTGACCTTTGAGAAAATGAGGCAACCTAGAAGACCTGGTGGGTCCTAATCATGCAGAAAAGTTTATCTGAGAAGAATTCCAAGGGCATGGACCAGTGAATGTGATGAGCACTGCTCCACACTGAATAAGAGCGGGTAGATTTGGCCCTGTTATTTGTAGTCCCATAAGGTTTAGCCGCAACCACTCCTTCATGTCACAACTCAAGAGCAAAGAAATGAAAACCCTCACAGATACAGCCACAGGGGTTGTCTCCCTCTGCTGAACACCCAGAAACTGATCTACCCTAGTGGGTGCAGCATCTGAGGTATTTCTGGTTAAGCACAACTGGACACCTCAGAACAAGCAACACAGGTCTGGATTTCTACAGCCTTTGCTCAGAGGTGCAAAGAGAGGGAGGTCAGTAAGTAGCCTGTGAGCTTCGATTAAAACATGACTTTGTTCGTGGCTTGAAAGAGAGCACATACTTTCCTAACCCTTGGTAGATGGGACAACGAGATGACAGGGATGACCTAGTGAATTAATCTGTACAAAATAGTAATTTAATCCCAGGAGTTGGAGCCAAAGAGACCAGAGGAGGTGAGTCTCTGTGGATACGCCATCGCTGAAGACCAGTGCAGGTTCAGGGCTGATCCCAGTTCCACAACAAAGTCCTTACCTTACCAGAAGACAAAAAATTGTGGCAAAGTGGAAAATTTCTTTTTCTCAGTAAAAACAGGAACTCTCCTTATCCACATAAACGGGTTGTAATGCAGTCACAGATTTTGGTGGCTTTACATTCTTTCATTGGAAAGTGGGTAGAAAGCTGCCTGCTCTGTCCAACTTTAAACTGAGATACTTAAGGGCATTTATTCCTTCAACCAGAAGATGATACAGAACAACTACTTGGGAGTTTGAAGGTGCTGGGCTAGTATTTTGCAGTGTTTAGAGTCAGCCATCTATGCTTTGGGAAAACCTTTCTCCCTAAATTATCTACCAAGCACTTTTATTCCAATAGGTCACTAATCCAGATCACATATCTTGTCCTTTGCTGTTATCTTTAAAAAAGGAGGAGCTGTAGGCACTATTCTAATAGGTAAAAAAAACACATTGCAAGTGACCCCATCCTAGTTTTGCCAAGCTCAGTTAGTGTTTCTCTACACAAGAAAATTAATCTGGATTGAGAGAGTAGGATGACAATTTCTGTATAAAAGTGCATTACAATTATGTTAGTCTAGATTATCAGTGTTCTCCACTGAACTACCTGAATCTTAACTTTAAAAATAAGCAAAATAGAATGGAAGAACCTAAGTTCTGCAATAGTGGGATTGTCTTTGCAGCAAATTAGAACGTAAAATTTGTTCAGGGATATTTAATCCAGAATATTTTGTTTTTCTGAGCACTCTTTGCACTCAGTACTTTCCAGTAGCAGCAAGGACACCTTTTCATTTCCACACACTCAGCTCAAACAGCCACAACTCTGCACAAAGCAATTACTGTAACATCTACAGCCATGGGACCAAATCCCAGCTGTCCCACTTGGCCCTTTTACTGAAGCAAGGATACCAACAAAAACTATGTCTCTGCTTCAGATTTTGGGACAGGGACTGACTTTTTTTTTCCTGGTAAATGAGCAGTAAGAAACAAATTATGACTTCAGGATGGTACTTGCAAGAACACTACCTCCCTCATCCCTGAGGAACTCTTTGAAAAAAGGGGGCAGGTAACCCCAAAGATCTCTGGTGTACAAGAAGGACCGTATCCTCCTCCGTATGACCTGAGCCATGAGTAAATAGCGTGCTAGGGAGTTTGTTACACTCTGTTAAATAAATCCTGCCTCTGGTGCAATGCCCAGGGGAGCATGCAGATACACTGTAATCGGCAGAAAGTTCTTTCCCGAGCCACCTGCAAACTTTGTACCTTATTTACTCCCAGCAGGTTGGTCCTGGTGAGCTGGGTTGCTCCAGGTGGGAGGGAAAGCAGACGGGCACTTTTGTGCCAGGGAAATAGTCCTGACATAATTCATGCCAAATTGTTTATTCTTTTAATTGGAACGACTGAAACTTCTTTCGCCTTTTACCTTGTTTCAACTTTGCTGGAAGCCTCCAGCTGGCGGGATCCATCCCAAAACTACAGCCCATGCATCAGCAACAGAGTTAATAATTTTTACACAGAGAGAAAAAAAAAAATACCACATCCCCTTCTTTGCATGCAGGTAAAGAAGGCAGGACACCTGAAAATGCTTCTGGCCCAAACCTCCTGTGCTCCTACAGCACTGGAAGGGGCAGGCAGATAGAGGAGCTCACTGTGTCTTTGAGGAAAGCTTTTTCTGGGAACATTAAAGATAAATTATCCCACCACAGCAGTGAAGCTGGAAAAGGTGATAGTGCAACCCAGCTCTGAACCACCCACCGACCCCTGTCCCTTTTCCCCCATGTATTGAACCTTCAGGGCACTGCAAGGTCTCCCGGTGCTCAGGCTCTCCGCTCCCTGCTTCTCCTGCTTCAGTAGAGTCCAGTCCCCCACCCTCCCTCCTCTCCCAGAACAATAGCAAGGCACCGGATTCAGCTGCTTCCCAAGGAAAGCCCAGATCACACACATTTCGATAGAGAGAGATATGATTATATTTCTCTTTGCTGTTTAGGACAAGAAATGAAGTGCTGCCTCTTTAATTGGCAAAAGCATGCAGTAAGAGCATACCTTTAATTTAGTGTTGGGATAGCTCACTTGCACCCTGGCTGTTGTCTTATTGGAGAGGGCAGCCTGCCTCAGATCCTCTAGCACTGAAATAATATCATCCAGCACGCATTTCTTATCCTGATTTCTCAACACACACAGATGGGAAAAAGTATAATTATAGCCTTTGTAGTTCACCTTCATTTCCAGCACGGCTCGGTGGATCTGCAGGATCACATCAGCCTGATGCAAAATATTGCCTCCGGGTTTGGAGAGGAGAATCACCCTGCCATACCTCCCCGGGGTGTGCAAGTCCGAATACAGCTGGCTTTTGGATTGATCGAGGGAGAAAAGGCTGCTGGCTAAGCTCCTCTCGATCTTGGCCAGGCTGTGGCTGGGGGCTACCAGGCTCTCCAGGTCAGTGTCAGGCTGGAAGCGGTTGAGCAGGCTGAAGCCGAAGATGATGGTCAGGACTGCGGGCACAGTGAGGAAAAACACTGGATGCCTGCTCACGAATAAGCCCAGCTTGTAGAAAAACGACTGGAGCCCTCTGTGTATCACCTGCCGCAGCATCCTCCACCAGATCCAGCCTGCAGATGCTCCTGGCCGTCTTAGAAAGCACATGTGACATGTGTAGCTCCTTACCCCTTCCTGCCAGTTTCCCTTTCTCTCTCCCTCTCTCTCTACTACTCCTTTAAAAGACTGCAGCAAGTTGCAGCAAGACAGCCAAATATTGATCAATGGGGTGTGTGTGTGCGTGCGGGTGTGTGTGTGTGTGCCGGGGGTGGAAGGGACCGGGCAGGGGAGGGAGGAGGAGGGGGGGGCTCCTTGCCTTCTTTTCCCTCTTTCTCTTTTTCCCCCCTGCTCTCTCTCCTCCCTCCCCTCGAGCCAGCTATCATCGCCACCCCCCTTCCGCTCCCTCCCCTCCCTCCCGGTGCCCCCCTTTCTCCGGCGAGGCTCGGGCGTTGCGCCGGGAGCTCCGCAGTGCCCGCTCCGCTCCGCGCCCCGCACAGCCCCGCGCCCGGCCCCGCTGCTCCGGGGCGGTGCGGGCAGTGCCCCCGCACTGCTCACTTTCCCCCCTACACACACACACACACATACGGAATTTGCCGGGGCAGGAGGATGATGCTGCATTTTAACGTCCCCCGACCCCACTGCGCCCCTCCCTCGCCCCCTCCTCCCCATCCACGCCGGCTGTTGGAGGAGGGAGAGCTCGGCTCGGGGACTTGGCGAACCGCTTTCCCAAAGCAGCAGCAGCAGCAGCAGCCGCGCTCCTCTCTCGTCCCCCGGTCCCGCGGCTGCTGCATCCCCTCGCCGCACTTCCCTCTCCATCCCCCGGTCCCACTGCTGCTGCATCCCCTCGCCGCGCTCCATTCTCGGCCCCCCCCCCGTCCCACCGCATCCCCCCTTCGCGTTCGGCTCTGCCCCAGCCACGCTGTGGCTTTCGGGGGCGGGGGGACACTCGACACACACCTCTCCAGCACAGATTCCCCCTCTACCCTTTCCCCCCATTTGCTGCCCGTGGTCGCCCAGGCGGAGCTGCCCCGTGCTCCTACGAGGAGGAGGGTGACCCAGGGAAAGGCTGGGGACAAGGGGAGGAAGGGGAGGGGAGCTGCTCCTTTCTGCTGCCCCACGCCCTGGCACATCTCCCCCGGCCAGCTGCTCTCTCAGCAGTGACCCAAGATAGGTAGGACAAGGCTCCTGACACCCTCCAGCTGAAAAAGAGGTTTTCCAAGCAAAGACACCAGCAGACCATTACATAAGAGGAGAAAAATTCTGCAGCTCTCCGGACCAAAGGCGAGCAGCAGAGAAATGCATTTGCAGCAGGCGAGCTGCCCACCAACTCTCCAGGCAGCAAGCTCTGCTCCTCCGGGATCCTCAGCCAGGACTGCTAGGGATAACAGATCCAGCCCCAGCAGACCTGACAGCCCTTGCAGGAAAGGCAGGAGGAAAGGCAGGCTAGCTTTGCAGTAGCTTTATATTTGTAATTCTGAATCCCAGAAATGCAATCAAAAAACAGCCCCCAAAACAGTGCAGATCTCTGCTTGGTGTCCCTCCCTTCACTAAATTTCTGCTATATTTCCGCTAGTTTTGTCAAGTAGAAATTGTGTATTTTGGGATGGGACCAAGCATATTGTGCAAAGTCTGAGAGAACAAGGCTTTTCCATAAAAAAGCCCTACAGAAACAGAAGGGTGAGCGGAAACTGGGAAGCTCGATAATGTCAGTTAGCAGTCTCTGCCCGATTCAGGACTAGACAAACAGCAGACTGTGCTCAGCTTGAAGTATTTATCAGTCTTTTGAAGAAAAAACACCATATTCAACAATACCTTTCATGCTGACACCCCTATACACATGTTTTTTACTGCTACTAATGGTTGGACTTGATCTTAAAGGTCTTTTCCAACCTTAATCATCCTTTGATTCTGTGTTGATGAGCAGGACTTGCAAAGGAGCTCATCTTTGAGGGCTTTGGAGGGTGTGGGTTAGGTTGCAGAGACAGTGATTCAGATTAGGAGCCTGAAGTCCTTCAGAAGTGTGGAAACATGAAATTCCTCCAAGGAACAGAGATGCCAGGAGCACTGGACTGGAAACCTACATGACTGAAATCAGTGACTAAGATTCAAAACTGCCTTGGTACAACTGGCTTAATTTTTAGGCATTTGAATGAGTGCTGCAAGCACATCATGCTTTTCAAATTCAGGCTGTTTTTATTTAGTGGCCTAGATACTGCTGATCTGCAAATGTGGGCCGGAGTTATTACAGGTAACACAAAGCAGAGGTCTAAGGTGGGAAATTCTGCAGAAAAAAACCCTATGAGCCACCTATTTGCACGTCTTAAGATATTGCCTATGATGGAAATCTGCCTCAACAACCCCAGGAAATGCTAAGCTCCATTGGTACAAATTACAGCTCTTTGTCTATTTTATGATGCACTTATGCCAATGGTTGAGTGCTCCCAGTGAATAAAGTCTAAATGCAAAGGCTTTATCGAGCCTTTGTACTTACATAAGTGAGACCTTGGGTGGGAAGTCAGAGCCTGATTTTTAATTTCTGTGCATGGAGGCTTGTAACAGCCTTTGACAGAGTATGTCACCATGTCTAAGCTATGGGTGTTGGTGGCAGAGAAACCTGAGCACTGTGGACTTCAACAGAAACTGCAGAAGCTCTGTCTGAAGCCTTTGGGTCCTTGGCTCTTATTGCTTCTGTGGCTTCCATGTTGTTGGGATCTGGCAGGGAGAAACCTCCAGTCACTTCTCTTGGTTGTATGGCCTTACCCAGTGAGTCCTTCACAGAGCTGATCGTGGTTCAGGAGCTTGGACAGATCAGAGAAGGACAGATTGGTTGGGGAATTAAAGGACCTGAAAGACCATGGGCAAGGACTCCGTCCACTAGACCAGGTTGCTCAAACCACCATCCCGTCCGGCCTTGAACACTTCCAGTGCCTCACCACCCTCACAGTAAAGAATTTCTTCACAAATATCTAATCTAAATTTACCCTTTTTTCAGATTAAAACCTTTCCTCATTCACCTGTCAGGTCACAGCAAGTGACCACAGGAACAGTTCAGGAACACAGTATGAGTAGATTGGACCACCCTGAGAGGAGCAAGTCCCTCTAGTGTCTAAAAAAGATATGGCAAAGGATGTTTTTTTCTGCAGTTTCTGCAGGTCTTGGACAACTCCTGTGTGCCAGGATGCTGCAGTGGAACATTCCAACACGGCATTGCTGAGGCACAGACCATGCAAAGAGAGGGCAAAGAAAGAGGTGCAATGAAAGGTGTGACTGGGTACATGCTGTTTCCTTCCTGAGAGGAGAATAGAGAATAGTGCCAAAGGGCACTCACTGCCAGTTGGTCTTGCCTGTCCCTGGGAGTACACAGTAACAACGTGTAATCCGGCATTAGTGCTGGTAAAACTGGCTTAATTTTTAGATTTTGAATGGGTGCTGCAAGCACATCATGCCTTTCAAATCCTGGCTGTTTTTGTGTAGTGACCTAGATACTGCTGATCTGAAGGTGCCTGAAAGTTTTACCCTGCAGGAAACATGGATGATAAAGCAAGCAATGCGTTACATTGGTCATCCCAAATGGCAAAATCCATGGAGGATCTGAAAAGTCAGCTGGAAGTACGTCTCAGAAACAAGCAGGGCATCAGCACCTTTTCTGAGAACAGTGCTGGGATGTACTGATATTTATATCCTCCCTGGTGTCATCCAATGAATCCTCTTTAAAGGGGAATAACAGCCAGGGTTGTCAGCTGGAGGAACCGAGAGATGGTTCACAGAGAAATAGCAAACCACTAAGAGAGATTCAAAACACTCAGAAATATTTGAAACAAGATTCAGCTTGGAAAAAATGCAGCTGTATCTGAGGAAAATAATTGGAGTTGCCTATTCCCAGAAAAGAGACCACTTTGGAAACAAATGACTTGGCACAAAGAAAATAATGGAATTACAGCACAGAGCAAGGTAGACATGGTTTTGGAAAAAGTATTACAGAGCAGAAAGTCAAAGAAAATCAAATTTACTTGCAGGGTATCCTAAAGCAAGGAGGGAGGGAACAGTCCCTCTAATACTCTGATGTGGCTGCAGTAGTGTTCAGCTCAGAGGGTTACTGAGACACAGTAAACTTGTCACTAGTTTAAATAAGAATTATTAACAGGCTGGAGGTGTTGGCATAAGTGCTCTGATTAGGTACTGAGAAAGGTAGATTGGATGCCGAGGAGACAGATTGCCATATGTTGATTCACAAACAAGTAAAGGCACAAATGGTCCTATTGACATAGTGAATTTAGGTTGTTATGGTTTAATAGCTGGGTGGATATAGTAAAAATTTATGGTATAAAAAGACATTAAATAGTGAAATAAAAGCAGGGGCATGATTCATAATAGCCACAGAGGCTGTATAAAACAGACTTTAGAAAGACTAGGAGTTCATGTTCATACACCTATATGATTTTCTACCTCGAACTGGGAAGGAAAAACTCTAATGTGATATAAAGTTTAGTTTTAGAAATTTGGGTTTTAATGAAAAATCCCTTAGGAATTCTCCTTTCAGTTCTGAGCTTCCTCGAACTGCAGGGCCAGCACTGTACGGGGTGGGCATGGGTGGGAATGGGGAGACAGAGAGTGTCTGTGTATCCTACTGGGAAATGAGAGCACTGGAGAAAATATGTAAGAGCTGGTGTGACCCTTCAGGGAAAAAAATACAAAGCAAAAACTGTTGTTACTGTGGTTGAATTGGCTGTTTTGGTTTTGTGTTACGT